>JBBHAA010000998.1:432500-566932 GCA_037953035.1 Aquarana catesbeiana
ATAGCTCACTTCTCAGTTGGATAGGTTCCTTCTCAGTTGGGCCAGGTCACAGCGAGGAGAGGGCCGGGTCACAGCGAGGAGAGGGCCAGGTCACGGTGAGGAGAGGGCCAGGTCACGGTGAGGAGAAGGCCGGGTCACGGCGAGGAGAGGGCCGGGTCACAGCGAGGAGAGGGCTGGGTCACGGTGAGGAGAGGGCAGGGTCACGGTGAGGAGAGGGCAGGGTCACGGTGAGGAGAGGGCCAGGTCACAGCGAGGAGAGGGCCAGGTCACGGTGAGGAGAGGGCCAGGTTACGGTGAGGAGAGGGCCGGGTCACGGTGAGGAGAGGGCCGGGTCACGGTGAGGAGAGGGCCGGGTCACGGCGAGGAGAGGGCCGGGTCACGGCGAGGAGAGGGCCGGGTCACGGCGAGGAGAGGGCCGGGTCACAGCGAGGAGAGGGCCGGGTCACGGTGAGGAGAGGGCCAGGTCACGGTGAGGAGAGGGCCGGGTCACGGCGAGGAGAGGGCCGGGTCACGGCGAGGAGAGGGCCGGGGCCGGGTCACAGCGAGGAGAGGGCCGGGTCACAGTGAGGAGAGGGCCGGGACACGGTGAGGAGAGGGCCGGGTAACGGTGAGGAGAGGGCCGGGACACGGTGAGGAGAGGGCCGGGTCACGGTGAGAAGGCCGGGTCACGGTGAGGAGAAGGCAGGGTCACGGTGAGGAGAGGGCCGGGTCACAGTGAGGAGAGGGCCGGGACACGGTGAGGAGAGGGCCGGGTCACGGTGAGAAGGCCGGGTCACGGTGAGGAGAAGGCAGGGTCACGGTGAGGAGAGGGCCGGGTCACGGTGAGGAGAGGGCAGGGTTATGGTGAGGAGAGGGCCGGGTTACAGTGAGGAGAGGGCCGGGTCACGGTGAGGAGAGGGCCGGGTCACGGTGAGGAGAGGGCAGGGTTATGGTGAGGAGAGGGCCGGGTCACAGCGAGGAGAGGGCCGGGTCACAGTGAGGAGAGGGCCGGGACACGGTGAGGAGAGGGCCGGGTCACGGTGAGAAGGCCGGGTCACGGTGAGGAGAAGGCAGGGTCATGGTGAGGAGAGGGCCGGGTCACAGCGAGGAGAGGGCCAGGTCACGGTGAGGAGAGGGCCGGGACACGGTGAGGAGAGGGCCGGGTCACGGTGAGAAGGCCGGGTCACGGTGAGGAGAAGGCAGGGTCACGGTGAGGAGAGGGCCGGGTCACGGTGAGGAGAAGGCAGGGTCACTGTGAGGAGAGGGCCGGGTCACGGTGAGGAGAGGGCAGGGTTATGGTGAGGAGAGGGCCGGGTCACGGTGAGGAGAGGGCCGGGTCACGGTGAGGAGAGGGCAGGGTTATGGTGAGGAGAGGGCCGGGTCACAGCGAGGAGAGGGCCGGGTCACAGTGAGGAGAGGGCCGGGTCACGGTGAGGAGAGGGCCGGGTCACGGTGAGGAGAGGGCAGGGTTATGGTGAGGAGAGGGCCGGGTCACAGCGAGGAGAGGGCCGGGACACGGTGAGGAAAGGGCCGGGTCACGGTGAGAAGGCCGGGTCACGGTGAGGAGAGGGCCGGGTCACAGTGAGGAGAGGGCCGGGACACGGTGAGGAGAGGGCCGGGTCACGGTGAGGAGAGGGCCGGGTCACGGTGAGGAGAGGGCCGGGTCACGGTGAGGAGAGGGCCGGGTCACGGTGAGGAGAGGGCCGGGTCACAGTGAGGAGAGGGCCGGGACACGGTGAGGAGAGGGCCGGGTAACGGTGAGAGGGCCGGGTCACAGTGAGGAGAGGGCCGGGACACGGTGAGGAGAGGGCCGGGTCACGGTGAGAAGGCCGGGTCACGGTGAGGAGAAGGCAGGGTCACGGTGAGGAGAGGGCCGGGTCACGGTGAGGAGAAGGCAGGGTCACGGTGAGGAGAGGGCCGGGTCACGGTGAGGAGAGGGCAGGGTTATGGTGAGGAGAGGGCCGGGTCACAGTGAGGAGAGGGCCGGGTCACGGTGAGGAGAGGGCCGGGTCACGGTGGTGAGGAGAGGGCAGGGTTATGGTGAGGAGAGGGCCGGGTCACGGTGAGGAGAGGGCAGGGTTATGGTGAGGAGAGGGCCGGGTCACAGTGAGGAGAGGGCCGGGACACGGTGAGGAGAGGGCCGGGTCACGGTGAGAAGGCCGGGTCACGGTGAGGAGAAGGCAGGGTCATGGTGAGGAGAGGGCCGGGTCACAGCGAGGAGAGGGCCAGGTCACGGTGAGGAGAGGGCAGGGTCACGGTGAGGAGAGGGCAGGGTTATGGTGAGGAGAGGGCCGGGTCACAGTGAGGAGAGGGCCGGGTCATGGTGAGGAGAGGGCCGGGTCACGGTGAGGAGAGGGCAGGGTTATGGTGAGGAGAGGGCCGGGTCACGGTGAGGAGAGGGCCGGGTCACAGTGAGGAGAGGGCCGGGTCACAGCGAGGAGAGGGCCGGGTCACGGTGAGGAGAGGGCCGGGTCATGGTGAGGAGAGGGCCGGGTCACTGCGAGGAGAGGGCCGGGTCACTGCGAGGAGAGGGCCGGGTCACGGTGAGGAGAGGGCCGGGTCACGGCGATGAGAGGGCCGGGTCACAGCGAGGAGAGGGCCGGGTCACAGCGAGGAGAGGGCCGGGTCACGGTGAGGAGAGGGCCGGGTCACGGCGATGAGAGGGCCGGGTCACGGCGAGGAGAGGGCCAGGTCACGGTGAGGAGAGGGCCGGGTCACGGTGAGGAGAGGGCCGGGTCACAGCGAGGAGAGGGCAGGGTCACGGTGAGGAGAGGGCAGGGTCACGGTGAGGAGAGGGCAGGGTCACGGCGAGGAGAGGGCCGGGTTACGGCGAGGAGAGGGACGGGTTACGGCGAGGAGAGGGACGGGTCACGGTGAGGAGAAGGCCGGGTCACAGCGAGGAGAGGGCCGGGTCACAGCGAGGAGAGGGCCGGGTCACAGTGAGGAGAGGGCCGGGTCACGGTGAGGAGAGGGCCGGGTCACGGTGAGGAGAGGGCCGGGTTACGGCGAGGAGAGGGCCGGGTTACGGCGAGGAGAGGGCCGGGTTACGGCGAGGAGAGATTGAATAGATCTACTGATGTCTTGATTGATTAGATATATGGATCTTTGAATTGATTAGATTGTTGTATCTCTAGATTGATTTGATCTACTGACCTGCACATTGATTAGCTCTACAGATCTCTAGATTGAATGGATCTACTGATGTAGACCCTCTAGATTTATTAGATCTACGGACTTCTAGACTGATTAGATCTAGTGACCTTCTAAATTGGTTAGATCTCTAGACCTTAAGATTGAGTAGATCTAGTGATCTCTTGATTGTATAGTGTAAATCTACAGATGTATAGATAGATTATATATATATAAAGCACTAGATTGAATAGATCTACAGACCTCCAGACTAATTAGATCTACAGACTTCTAGACTGATTTAATCTATGGATCTCCAGAATTATTAAATCCACAGACCTCTAGATTGATTGGATGTATGGACCCTCTAGATAGATCTACAGACATGTATTTTCATATTCACAGGGCAGCTACTGACCAAATAAAGTGGACTGGTGCTATCAATGGATGTGCTGAAAGCCTTTGATACCGCTAAGTGGTCCTTTCTTTGGGAAACAATGCGCCGCATGGGCTTTAGCCCCCAGTACATTGAATGGGTCCGCCTGCTCTACACTAACCCTAGGGCTAGGGTATGTACTAACAAGGATCTATCTGATGCTTTTTCCTTGCAGAGGGGAACAGGGCAGGGCTGCCCGCTTTCACCGCTCCTGTTTGCACTGGCAGTAGACCCCCTTGCTCTGGCGGTGCGACAGACGGCGGCGGTGGGTGGCATCTGTCATGGGGAGCTGTCTGAAAAGATCTCCCTCTATGCGGACCATGCCCTAATATATTCAGATGGCTCGGAACAGTCCTTTAAGTCCCTGCTGGACATTGTGGAGGAGTTTGGGAGGGTCTCCGGGCTATGTGTTGGCTGGGAGAAATCTGTGGCGTTTCCTATTGGCCCCACCCTAGATTATACCTACCTTTCTCCATCCAAACTGACCATCCAGCCCATATTTAAATATTTAGGGATTTATAAAAATGCAGACCTATCCACTTTTGAATCCCTTAATATAACCCCAATTATTACTCACATGGAGACTAGGTTGCACACCTGGACCTCCTTGCCTCTCAATCTGATTGGCCGTGTGAACATTTTTAAAATGATATACTTACCAAAATTTTTATACGTTTTCCAGGCATCCCCAGTTATTCTGTTTAAAAAACTTTTCAAAAAATAAACTTGATTTTATCTACCTTCCTCTGGCAGGGGAAACACCCCCATATTGCTAGAGTATCTCTCCAAGCTGCCAAAGCTGATGGTGGATTGGCCTGCCCAAATTTAGGGCACTATTTTCTAGCGTCCCAACTTACCTATGTCCACGACTGGCTCTTGGAGACCTCCCCGTCCTGCCCCAATGCTCTGCTGACTGCACTATGTGGCTCTAGAGCCTCACTGGTAGATGTACTACACAGGTCTATGCCCAAACGCTGCTCTCGAGGCTCTCCGATAGATGTTAGTTAGCTGGCCTGGCATGAGGATAACAAGGTGATAACAAATTCAGACGTGGTGTCTCCCAATGCCCCCTTGTGGCACAACCCCAATTTCTCAGAGCTCCTGGGCCACCTGGACTCCCTGTGGTGGACACGACATGGTGTCACCCATACCTCCCACATTTTCGTCAACAACATATTCGATTCCTTTGAGGAGTAGAAGGCAAGGTGTGGGCACAGTTTGCAGGTCTAAACCAGGAGCTCTCTGAATCACCAGTAGAGATACTGCTGTCATATCCAGAAATTGAGAAACTGGTTATGACTGTTTATTCTCACCTCCAGTTGGCCGTAGTTATCCCCTTCCAACTGGCTCAACGGAAATGGGAGGTTGTGATTCCTGGGCTGTCTGAGGAGGGTGGGAGGAGGCCCTTCGGGAATCTGCTTTCAGGACCTTATCGGGTCCAATGATCAATATACCCAGTTTAAATTCATACACCAGTTGCATTACACTCCAACCAGGTTGGGGTTTGATTCTGCAGCAACCTGTCCCAGATGTGGGTCTACAGATGCCGAGTACTTGCATATGTTTTGGAAGGACATATTTTCTTTTTTTGACAACACCTTGCACTTACCATTACCTCATACTCCTGAAGTCGGCCTACTGGGTGTGTTGAATGACTTTATACAAAGGACCCATGCCCGCACTCTTGTGAGTATATTATTATTCTATGCAAGTGTAGCACTAACTCTCTATGGAGCTGCTGGTTTAAGCGGGCTGTTACCTTCACTCTCAATACCACCGGGTCTAGGGTTCCATTGAGTTTACCTCTGGACGATATAAGCAATTGAGTACGTTTTCAATGCTTTATTGAACCAAGTAACAAAGGAAGTAGCAGGAAAGAGGCAGGAGAAAAACTGCAGAGAAGCTCAAATAACTTTCTTTAGGTTTCTTTAGAACATTCTTTAAAGTTGAATACTGTAATTGAATGCGCTCCCCTTTTTTGGGGACACGATCTTTGCCTGTCTGGATAGACCTCTCTCACTTGCCTAGCAGCCAGTACGGAGCACCAACAAAAGCCTCTGCCACAGACTTGCTTGAAATAAACCCGTACGATCCTCTGCCACAGGATGTAATGGTTTGTGGTGAATGTCAGACACAGTTCTTGGACCTCTAAGCCAACCCGGCAGTACTATGCAGTAGGATAACTTCAGGATACATCCTCCAACCGAGTCACCAGGCCCCTCTCCAGACCAGCACTCTGCATGATCCTTCCATGACGGGTCCTCCCCTGGGATCTCCTCGGTTTTCCAGCTTCTTCACTCTGGATAGACAGCTCAGGACCATTCCTCGGCTGCTGTGGTAGGCCCCAGACATGCTTCTGGGCCCACCCACACGCCGCAGCGACGCGGGCCTCCGGAACAGAGGACCACGAGGTGGTACTCTAACACATACCTGACGGCCAGGAGGGCCAGCAGGTGGCAGAAAACGAACCCTAAAATATGGCTTTTGTCCCATAAATACCCTCTCCCAGAATGCAACTTGGAGGACCACCTCCACCGAGTTATCTCCGGGACAGAGGAGCATCCATACACTTCAAGGCGTTGCTTTTCTAACACCAGCCCATGGTGACAACGACACCCACCGGCACAATGTGGAACCACATGCAACGTCAGCCAAGCTAGAACAGAGGCAAACCTAACTTCCTATAACAAGCAATTCACTAAATTTACCTATCAGATGGTAGATCATAAATCTACCAGCGCTACACAAGGAAACTAATTTTGTTGCAATGGAAGAATGCCTCTGCTCCGGATATTCTAACATTTTATTGCATGGTGCATAAAGTTGTACCCGTCTTCAAACTTATATACAATGGCAGGGCCTGCCCAAAGAAGTTTTCTAAGGTCTGGCAACCCTGGATTGATATTGCGGATTCCTTTTGTGCCTTAGATCACCGGGCATCGGGTTGATGGCCCCATGACCCTTTAATCAGACTGGCAGGGAGCGGGTGGTGGTGGTGAGGTGAGGTGGTGGTGAGGCCTGAGTAAAGTTGCGTAGAGTGTGAATGGAGAATGGATGGCTCATACCATTGGTAGCAATTTAACGTACTGGTTTGGGGCCCTACGTGGTCCTCATACAGTGTATTGTGTTTCCCTCCATTGGGGGTTAAGATTACTGCTGTGTAATACGTTGGCCATGTTCAGCTACTGGTCATGTAATGCTCATTGTATACAAAATATACCTTTTATAAAAAGCCTGTCAAAACTTTATATGGAAAACCAATAAACAAATATAAAAAAAAAGATATAAAGATATCTTGATTAATTTGATGTATGGATCACTAGCTTGATTAGATCTATCGTTATCTAGATTGATTGGATGCAGAGGTCTCTTGATTATATAGATCCATGGACGTATTGATTAGATGTACAAAGCCCTAGATTGATTAGATCTATCGTTATCTAGACTGATTGGATTGATTGATCTGCGTGGGATCAGACTTGTACAAATATCAATCAAATTAGAAAACATTTTAGATTTATACATTTTTCCTCTCAGTCATTCTTTCCATTTCTGTAAACATTATGTATTTTCAGAAAGCAGAGACCATGGACAATAACA
The DNA here is from genome assembly GCA_037953035.1 of Aquarana catesbeiana. Classification (NCBI taxonomy): domain Eukaryota; kingdom Metazoa; phylum Chordata; class Amphibia; order Anura; family Ranidae; genus Aquarana; species Aquarana catesbeiana. The sequence continues at coordinate 439,645 of JBBHAA010000998.1, forward strand.
TTGTGGTAGTTGAAATTTTGTATGTTACACAATATTAGTGTTTATTAAATGTACATTTTCAGTAAAATATTCACTTCAATTAATTTTTAGGGCAGACAGGCACAATATATTACCCAATTTCTGGTCATATATAAAAGATGAGGTTGCTCAGAGTAAACAGATACCAAACGTATCTTAACAGAGGACAGAATTAAAATTAGACTTGAGAAACTTAACATTAATAAATCATCGGGACCAGATGGCTTGCACCCGAGGGTACTTAGGGAACTCAGTCAGGTGATTGCCAGACCGTTGTTCCTAATTTTTACAGACAGTCTACTGACTGGAATGGTACCAGCTGATTGGAGAAAAGCCAATGTAGCACCAATATTTAAAAAGGGCCCAAAAAACACCCCTGGGAATTACAGACCAGTTAGCCTAACATCAATAGTATGTAAACTCTTGGAGGGGATGATAAGGGACTATATACAAGATTTTAGTAATAAGAATGATATCATTAGCAGTAATCAGCATGGATTCATGAAGAATCGTTCTTGCCAAACCAATCTATTAACCTTCTATGAGGAGGTGAGTTGCCATCTAGATAAAGGAAGGCCCGTAGACGTGGTGTATCTGGATTTTGCAAAAGCATTTGACACAGTTCCCCATAAACGTTTACTGTACAAAATAAGGTGCTTTGGCATGGACCATAGGGTGAGTACATGGATTGAAAACTGGCTACAAGGGCGAGTTCAGGGGGTGGTGATAAATGGGGAGTACTCAGAATGGTCAGGGGTGGGTAGTGGGGTTCCCCAGGGTTCTGTGCTGGGACCAATCCTATTTAATTTGTTTATAAACGATCTGGAGGATGGGATAAACAGTTCAATCTCTGTATTTGTGGACGATACTAAGCTAAGCAGGGCAATAACTTCTCCGCAGGATGTGGAAATCTTGCAAAAAGATCTGAACAAATTAATGGGGGAGGGGCGACTACATGGAAAATGAGGTTCAATGTAGAAAAATGTAAAATAATGCATTTGGGTGGCAAAAATCTGAATGCAATCTATAGACTGGGGGGAGAACCTCTGGGGGGATCTAGGATGGAAAAGGACCTGGGGGTCCTAGTAGATGATAGGCTCAGCAATGACATGCAATGCCAAGCTGCTGCTAACAAAGCAAACAGAATATTGGCATTAAAAAGAGGATCAACTCCAGAGATAAAACGATAATTCTCCCGCTCTACAAGACTCTGGTCCGGCCGCACCTGGAGTATGCTGTCCAGTTCTGGGCACCAGTCCTCAGGAAGGATGTACTGGAAATGGAGCGAATACAAAGAAGGGCAACAAAGCTAATAAAGGGTCTGGAGGATCTTAGTTATGAGGAAAGGTTGTGAGCTCTGAACTTATTCTCTCTGGAGAAGAGACACTTGAGAGGGGATATGATTTCATTGTATAAATACCGGACTGGTGACCCCACAATATATAAATACCGGACTGGTGACCCCACAATATATAAATACCGGACTGGTGACCCCACAATATACAAATACCGGACTGGTGACCCCACAATATACAAATACAGGACTGGTGACCCCACAATATACAAATACCGGACTGGTGACCCCACAATATATAAATACCGGACTGGTGACCCCACAATATACAAATACCGGACTGGTGACCCCCCAATATATAAATACCGGACTGGTGACCCCACAATATATAAATACCGGACTGGTGACCCCACAATATACAAATACAGGACTGGTGACCCCACAATATATAAATACCGGACTGGTGACCCCACAATATACAAATACCGGACTGGTGACCCCACAATATACAAATACAGGACTGGTGACCCCACAATATACAAATACCGGACTGGTGACCCCACAATATATAAATACCGGACTGGTGACCCCACAATATACAAATACCGGACTGGTGACCCCCCAATATATAAATACCGGACTGGTGACCCCACAATATATAAATACCGGACTGGTGACCCCACAATATACAAATACCGGACTGGTGACCCCACAATAGAGAAATACCGGACTGGTGACCCCACAATAGAGAAATACCGGACTGGTGACCCCACAATATATAAATACCGGACTGGTGACCCCACAATATATAAATACCGGACTGGTGACCCTACAATATACAAATACCGGACTGGTGACCCCACAATATATAAATACCGGACTGGTGACCCTACAATATACAAATACCGGACTGGTGACCCCACAATATATAAATACCGGACTGGTGACCCCACAGTATATAAATACCGGACTGGTGACCCCACAATATATAAATACCGGACTGGTGACCCCACAATATACAAATACCGGACTGGTGACCCCACAATATATAAATACAGGACTGGTTACCCCACAATATATAAATACCGGACTGGTGACCCCACAATATACAAATACCGGACTGGTGACCCCACAATATACAAATACCGGACTGGTGACCCCACAATGTATAAATACCGGACTGGTGACCCCACAATAGAGAAATACCGGACTGGTGACCCCACAATATATAAATACCGGACTGGTGACCCCACAATAGAGAAATACCGGACTGGTGACCCCACAATAGAGAAATACCGGACTGGTGACCCCACAATATATAAATACCGGACTGGTGACCCCACAATATACAAATACTGGACTGGTGACCCCCCAATATACAAATACCGGACTGGTGACCCCACAATATACAAATACCGGACTGGTGACCCCACAATATATAAATACCGGACTGGTGACCCCACAATAGAGAAATACCGGACTGGTGACCGCACAATATACAAATACCGGACTGGTGACCCCACAATATATAAATACCGGACTGGTGACCCCACAATAGAGAAATACCGGACTGGTGACCCCACAATAGAGAAATACCGGACTGGTGACCCCACAATATATAAATACCGGACTGGTGACCCCACAATATACAAATACCGGACTGGTGACCCCACAATATATAAATACCGGACTGGTGACCCCACAATATACAAATACCGGACTGGTGACCCCACAATATACAAATACCGGACTGGTGACCCCACAATATATAAATACCGGACTGGTGACCCCACAATATACAAATACCGGACTGGTGACCCCACAATATACAAATACCGGACTGGTGACCCCACAATATACAAATACCGGACTGGTGACCCCACAATATACAAATACCGGACTGGTGACCCCACAATATACAAATACCGGACTGGTGACCCCACAATAGGGATAAAACTTTTTCGCAGAAGAGAGTTTAATAAGACTCGTGGCCACTCATTACAATTAGAAGAAAAGAGGTTTAACCTTAAACTACGTAGAGGGTTATTTACTGTAAGAGCGGCAAGGATGTGGAATTCCCTTCCACAGGCGGTGGTCTCAGCGGGGAGCATTGATAGCTTCAAGAAACTATTAGATAATCACCTGAATGACCGCAATATACAGAGATATATAATATAATATGACATATAATCACACAACATACAGAGATATATAATGTAATATGACATATAATCACACAACATACAGAGATATATAATGTAATATGACATATAATCACACAACATACAGAGATATATAATGTAATATGACATATAATCACACAACATACAGAGATATATAATGTAATATGACATATAATCACACAACATACAGAGATATATAATGTAATATGACATATAATCACACAACATACAGGATATATAATGTAATATGACATATAATCACACAACATACAGAGATATATAATGTAATATGACATATAATCACACAATATACACAGATATATAATGTAATATGACATATAATCACACAACATACAGAGATATATAATGTAATATGACATATAATCACACAACATACAGAGATATATAATGTAATATGACATATAATCACACAATATACACAGATATATAATGTAATATGACATATAATCACACAACATACAGAGATATATAATGTAATATGACATATAATCACACAACATACAGAGATATATAATGTAATATGACATATAATCACACAACATACAGAGATATATAATGTAATATGACATATAATCACACAACATACAGAGATATATAATGTAATATGACATATAATCACACAACATACAGAGATATATAATGTAATATGACATATAATCACACAACATACAGAGATATATAATGTAATATGACATATAATCACACAACATACAGAGATATATAATGTAATATGACATATAATCACACAACATACAGAGATATATAATGTAATATGACATATAATCACACAACATACAGAGATATATAATGTAATATGACATATAATCACACAACATACAGAGATATATAATGTAATATGACATATAATCACACAACATACAGAGATATATAATGTAATATGACATATAATCACACAACATACAGAGATATATAATGTAATATGACATATAATCACACAACATACAGAGATATATAATGTAATATGACATATAATCACACAACATACAGAGATATATAATGTAATATGACATATAATCACACAACATACAGAGATATATAATGTAATATGACATATAATCACACAACATACAGAGATATATAATGTAATATGACATATAATCACACAACATACAGGATATATAATGTAATATGACATATAATCACACAACATACAGAGATATATAATGTAATAGTGATATATAATCACACAACATACAGGATACATAATGTAATATGACATATAATCACACAACATACAGAGATATATAATGTAATATGACATATAATCACACAACATACAGAGATATATAATGTAATATGACATATAATCACACAACATACAGAGATATATAATGTAATATGACATATAATCACACAACATACAGAGATATATAATGTAATATGACATATAATCACACAACATACAGGATATATAATGTAATATGACATATAATCACACAACATACAGAGATATATAATGTAATAGTGATATATAATCACACAACATACAGAGATATATAATGTAATATGACATATAATCACACAACATACAGAGATATATAATGTAATATGACATATAATCACACAACATACAGAGATATATAATGTAATATGACATATAATCACACAACATACAGAGATATATAATGTAATATGACATATAATCACACAACATACAGAGATATATAATGTAATATGACATATAATCACACAACATACAGAGATATATAATGTAATATGACATATAATCACACAACATACAGAGATATATAATATAATATGACATATAATCACACAACATACAGAGATATATAATGTAATATGACATATAATCACACAACATACAGGATATATAATGTAATATGACATATAATCACACAACATACAGAGATATATAATGTAATATGACATATAATCACACAACATACAGAGATATATAATGTAATATGACATATAATCACACAACATACAGAGATATATAATGTAATATGACATATAATCACACAACATACAGAGATATATAATGTAATATGACATATAATCACACAACATACAGAGATATATAATGTAATATGACATATAATCACACAACATACAGAGATATATAATGTAATATGACATATAATCACACAACATACAGAGATATATAATGTAATATGACATATAATCACACAACATACAGAGATATATAATATAATATGACATATAATCACACAACATACAGAGATATATAATGTAATATGACATATAATCACACACATAGGTTGGACTTGATGGACTTGTGTCTTTTTTCACCCTCACCTTCTATGTAACATAACAAGTCTTAGATTTGCACACAGCTGTGAAATGGCGACTTCGGTGCCCACAATTCTGCATAGCCGTTACTTTTAAAGCCTTTACAGGTCATCAGTTTAGAGGTAAGCAGGGCTTTTTTTCAGCGGGAACGCGGGGGGAACGCGGGGGGAACGCGGGGGGAACGCGGGGGGAACGCGGGGGGAACGCGGGGGCAACGCGGGGGGAACGCGGGGGGAACGCGGGGGGAACGCGGGGGCAACGCGGGGGGAACGCGGGGGCAACGCGGGGGGAACGCGGGGGGAACGCGGGGGCAACGCGGGGGGAACGCGGGGGGAACGCGGGGGGAACGCGGGGGGAACGCAGGGGTTCTGCCGAGAAAGTTCCCCTCAGCAGATAAGGACCCCCCTTTACTGCGCAGTAGGAGCCGGCGGAAATAGCCGAAGGTGAAAATAATAGAAATCAGCTGTACGCGGCGCCTGTAGTCGGGCCCCTCACTTCACTCGGAACTTTTTTATTCCCCCTCTGGGTCCACTTGGATGGAGGGGGTTGAACCTGGACCCAGTGCGCAGGCATTGTGTACAGCTGATTGAAGTTTTTCAGCTTTGGCTATTTTCAGCGGCTCCTAGTCATTTGTACTGCGCCTGCGCAGCACAGGGGGGTCCTTATCCGCCGGGGGAACTTTCTGGGCAAGACACCGGCACCTCCAGGACTGAATGTATGTAATGGCATGGGATGTTGCGGAGTGCTGCAGGATCTGTTGATACTGACTGCTGGGGGGTCCATTGTTGTGGGAGAGGACCTATTTTTGCTGTGGGCCTATTGTTGCTGGGAGGGATCTACTGCTTAGGGAGGGGCCTATTGTTGCTGGGAGGGATCTACTGCTTAGGGAGGGGCCTATTGTTGCTGGGAGGGATCTACTGCTTAGGGAGGGGCCTATTGTTGCTGGGAGGGATCTACTGCTTAGGGAGGGGCCTATTGTTGCTGGGAGGGGTCTAATTCTTAGGGAGGGGTCTATTGTTGCTGGGAGGGATCTACTGATTAGGGAGGGGCCTATTGTTGCTGGGAGGGATCTACTGATTAGGGAGGGGCCTATTGTTGCTGGGAGGGATCTACTGATTAGGGAGGGGCCTATTGTTGCTGGGAGGGATCTACTGATTAGGGAGGGGCCTATTGTTGCTGGGAGGGATCTACTGATTAGGGAGGGGCCTATTGATGCTGGCTGCGGGGAGATTTGTTGTTGCTGGGGGGGTATATTTTTGCACGCAGTCTATTGTTGCTGGGGGGATTTTTTTTGTTAATGAGGGGGTCTATTGTTTCTGCCTGCAGGGGATCTGTTTTACTGCTTTTCTTGTGATCATTGACAATTTCCATACAAAATACTGAGCACCACAAATGTTACTTAGTTCTGTATTCTGTAAAAGGGGTGGTGCTGGGAGGTGGGTAGGGGGCTGGAACCAAGGGGCAGTACTCGGGGGTGGGTAGAGGGCGGAGACAAGGGGCAGTACTCAGGGCTGGGTAGGGGGCTGGAACCAAGGGGCAGTACTCGGGGGTGGGTAGAGGGCGGAGACAAGGGGCTGTACTCGGGGGTGGGTAGGGGGCTGGAACCAAGGGGCAGTACTCGGGGGTGGGTAGAGGGCGGAGACAAGGGGCAGTACTCGGGGGTGGGTAGAGGGCGGAGACAAGGGGCAGTACTCGGGGGTGGGTAGGGGGCTGGAACCAAGGGGCAGTACTCGGGGGTGGGTAGAGGGCGGAGACAAGGGGCAGTACTCGGGGGTGGGTAGGGGGCTGGAACCAAGGGGCAGTACTCGGGGGTGGGTAGGGGGCTGGAACCAAGGGGCAGTACTCGGGGGTGGGTAGAGGGCGGAGACAAGGGGCAGTACTCGGGGGTGGGTAGGGGGCTGGAACCAAGGGGCAGTACTCGGGGGTGGGTAGAGGGCGGAGACAAGGGGCAGTACTCGGGGGTGGGTAGAGGGCGGAGACAAGGGGCAGTACTCGGGGGTGGGTAGGGGGCGGAGACAAGGGGCAGTACTCGGGGGTGGGTAGGGGGCGGAGACAAGGGGCAGTACTCGGGGGTGGGTATAGGGCGGAGACAAGGGGCAGTACTCGGGGGTGGGTAGAGGGCGGAGACAAGGGGCAGTACTTGGGGGTGGGTAGAGGGCGGAGACAAGGGACAGTACTCGGGGGTGAGTAGGGGGCTGGAACCAAGGGGCAGTACTCGGGGGTGGGTAGAGGGTGGAGACAAGGGGCAGTACTTGGGGGTGAGTAGAGGGCGGAGACAAGGGACAGTACTCGGGGTGGGTAGAGGGCGGAGACAAGGGGCAGTGCTCGGGGTGGGTAGAGGGCGGAGACAAGGGACAGTACTCGGGGGGTGGGTAGGGGGCGGAGACAATGGACAGTACTCGGGGTGGGTAGAGGGCGGAGACAAGGGACAGTACTCGGGGGTGGGTAGAGGGCAGAGACAAGGGACAGTACTCGGGGGTGGGTAGGGGGCGGAGACAAGGGACAGTACTCGGGGTGGGTAGAGGGCGGAGACAAGGGACAGTACTCGGGGGTGGGTAGAGGGCGGAGACAAGGGACAGTACTCGGGGGTGGGTAGAGGGCAGAGACAAGGGACAGTACTCGGGGTGGGTAGAGGGCGGAGACAAGGGACAGTACTCGGGGGTGGGTTGAGGGCGGAGACAAGGGGCAGTACTCGGGGGTGGGTAGGGGGCGGAGACAAAGGGTTCCTGCACCTAGTCTTTGAGAAGACAAGCCCTGGAGGTAAGTGAATGATGGGCTGAGAATTATTGTTCTCTGGAGTTTGTGGAAATAGGTCAGGTGTATCCCCACTGCGTGTATTTATGTCCTCATCTATATGTATGTGGGGGGAGGAGACCTATGTTTCTATATGTTACTATCACATAGGGGACCGATAGCATAGAGAAAAGATAGGTTCTCTTTACTGAGACAGCAGAGGGTTCCCCGGCCCTCCAATAGCTTCTTCCTCAGCCACAGTGACCAGAGAATATGACAGACACGCCGATTCCGTGGACATTCACCAGCTGGGAAATCAGCGACCGATTCCTCACTTATCTCCATTCCAGTCCCAGGTCTGCAGGTGGGACAGTGGAGACCAGAATACATGGGGGGGAGGGGAGCAGTATCTTCGACGGGCTGTGGAAGTGATGGGCGTCAGTAAACTTCTTCCCATATCATTGATCCCTATGGTACATTGTATATTGTGGCTCCCTATGGAACGTTGTATATCATTGCTCCCTATAGTACATTGTATATTGTGGCTCCCTATGGTACATTGTATATTGTGGCTCCCTATGGAACGTTGTATATCATTGCTCCCTATAGTACATTGTATATCGTGGCTCCCTATGGTACATTGTATATTGTGGCTCCCTATGGTACATTGTATATTGTGGCTCCCTATGGTACATTGTATATCGTGGCTCCCTATGGTACATTGTATATCGTTGCTCCCTATGGTACATTGTATAATGTGGCTCCCTATGGTACATTGTATAATGTGGCTCCCTATGGTACATTGTATAATGTGGCTCCCTATGGTACATTGTATAATGTGGCTCCCTATGGTACATTGTATAATGTGGCTCCTTGTCCTCTCGGTGGTGGACTGGGATATACTTTGTAGATTGTTGGTTATGGTGGAATGACATCTCGGTATCTTCTGTCCGGCAGATGACGCTGAACTCTTCCTGAAGGTCCTGATCCCCAGCTATGCCGCCGGCTCCATTATCGGTAAAGGGGGACAGACTATCGTCCAGCTGCAGCGTGAGACGGGCGCCACAGTCAAACTCTCCAAGTCCAAGGACTTCTATCCAGGTGAGAGGTCGGCTGTGCCGTGGTATAAAAGTGAAGCCACCAGTCAGTGAACTACCACAAATCTAACACTACAGCCAACAATCAACCAAAATCCTAAGAGCACCTGTCCAGTCACGTGACCTCGCGGGCAGATCCAGAATTCCAATATTTGTTGTTTTATGTCAATGTTTATTCTGGTTCTCGGGCCGTATGTCCCACTGACCACTATTGTGGCATTAATCAGAAGAAGAGCAGTTTGTGCGTTGGAAATTGGCACACTATGCACAGCCCGGTCCTGCCATGTCACTGTATCTATGGTACACCACGCCCAACCACATCCCATCATGTCACTGTATCCATGGTACACCACGCCCAACCACATCCCATCATGTCACTGTATACATGGTACACCACGCCCAACCACATCCCATCATGTCATTGGATCCATGGTACACCACGCCCAACCACATCCCATCATGTCATTGGATCCATGGTACACCACGCCCAACCACATCCCATCATGTTACTGTATCCTGGGTGGCTTAACTCTAACGTAAAAATGCATATAAAAGCAAAGGAGAAAGCCTTCAAAAAATACAAGGTTGAGGGATCATCATCAGCATTCAGAACTTATAAAGAATGCAATAAGAAATGTAAGCGTGCAATTAGGACGGCTAAGATAGAACATGAAAGACACATAGCGGAGGAGAGCAAAAAAAATCCCAAGAAATTCTTTAAGTATGTAAACAGTAAAAAAGGGAGGACAGACCATATTGGCCACATAAAGAATGAGGAAGGACATCTGGTTACAAAGGATGGGGAGATGGCGAAGGTATTGAATTTATTCTTCTCCTCAGTCTTCATGAGTGAATCGGGGGGCTTCAGTAACCAAAACTGCAGTGTTTATCCTCATGACACAACACAGGAAGCACCTACATGGTTAACAGAGGACGGAATTAAAATTAGACTTGAGAAACGTAACATTAATAAATCACCGGGACCAGATTATTATTATTATTATTATACAGGATTTTTATAGCGCCGACAGTTTGCGCAACATTAGAGCAGACAGTACAATTACAAATCAATTTAATACAAGAGGATTTAGAGGTCCCTACTCGTTCTACAATCTAGGAGATGGCTTGCACCCGAGGGTCCTTTAAGTGATTGTAAAGGCTCATTTTTTTTTTATTTAAAATATAAACATATCACACTCACCTCCACTGTGCAGTTCGTTTTGCACAGAGTGGCCCCGATCCTCGATTTCTGGGGTCCCACGGCAGCTCCTCCCCGCATCAGATAACCCCCTAGGAGAAGCGTTCTACCGAGGGGGTTACCTTGAGGGCGCCCTCCCCAGTCCAGCATTTGGTGTCCATAGACATGAATGCCGGACTCGGCCCCACCCCCGACACCCGCGTCATTGGATTTGATTGACAGCAGCGGGGCCAATGGCTGCGCTGCTATCAATATATCCAATCAAGAGAGGGACAGCGCATCTCCGCCAAGGGAAATACGGGGCTCAGGTAAGTAAAACGGGGGGCCGGTCACTGCCAGAAGTTTTTTCACCTTAATGCATAGGATGCACAATGGTTTACAACCCCTTTAAGGAACTCAGTCAAGTGATTGCCAGACCGTTGTTCCTAATTTTTACTGACAGTCTATTGACTGGAATGGTACCAGCTGATTGGAGAAAAGCCAATGTAGCACCAATATTTAAAAAGGGCCCAACATACATCCCTGGGAATTACAGACCAGTTAGCCTAACATCAATAGTATGTAAACTCTTGGAGGGGATGATAAGGGACTATATACAAGATTTTAGTAATAAGAATGATATCATTAGCAGTAATCAGCATGGATTCATGAAGAATCGTTCTTGCCAAACCAATCTATTAACCTTCTATGAGGAGGTGAGTTGCCATCTAGATAAAGGAAGGCCCGTAGACGTGGTGTATCTGGATTTTACAAAAGCATTTGACACAGTTCCCCATAAACGTTTACTGTACAAAATAAGGTGCGTTGGCATGGACCATAGGGTGAGTACATGGATTGAAAACTGGCTACAAGGGCGAGTTCAGAGGCTTTCATGCAGCTAAGAAGACATCAGACACATATACCAGATATCAGATCATGGAGTCTATATTGATACAATATGAGCTCTGATATATACAGTGTATCCCGATATAACATTATAATATGGGGTATCCCGATATAACATAATATGGGGTATCCCGATATAACATTATAATATGGTGTATCCCGATATAACATAATATGGGGTATCCCGATATAACATTATAATATGGTGTATCCCGATATAACATTATAATATGGGGTATCCCGATATAACATTATAATATGGTGTATCCCGATATAACATTATAATATGGTGTATCCCGATATAACATAATATGGGGTATCCCGATATAACATTATAATATGGGGTATCCCGATATAACATTATAATATGGTGTATCCCGATATAACTTTATAATATGGTGTATCCCGATATAACATAATATGGGGTATCCTGATATAACTTTATAATATGGTGTATCCCGATATAACATAATATGGGGTATCCCGATATAACATTATAATATGGTGTATCCCGATATAACATTATAATATGGTGTATCCCGATATAACATAATATGGGGTATCCCGATATAACTTTATAATATGGTGTATCCCGATATAACATAATAATATGGTGTATCCCGATATAACATAATATGGGGTATCCCGATATAACATTATAATATGGTGTATCCCGATATAACATTATAATATGGGGTATCCCGATATAACATAATATGGGGTATCCCGATATAACATAATATGGTGTATCCCGATATAACATTATAATATGGTGTATCCCGATATAACATTATAATATGGTGTATCCCGATATAACATAATATGGGGTATCCCGATATAACATTATAATATGGGGTATCCCGATATAACATTATAATATGGGGTATCCCGATATAACATAATATGGGGTATCCCGATATAACTTTATAATATGGTGTATCCCGATATAACATAATATGGTGTATCCCGATATAACATTATAATATGGTGTATCCCGATATAACATTATAATATGGGGTATCCCGATAGAACATTATAATATGGGGTATCCTGATATAACATTATAATATGGGGTATCCCGATATAACTTTATAATATGGTGTATCCCGATATAACATTATAATATGGTGTATCCCGATATAACATTATAATATGGTGTATCCCGATATAACATTATAATATGGTGTATCCCGATATAACATAATATGGTGTATCCCGATATAACATTATAATATGGTGTATCCCGATATAACATTATAATATGGGGTATCCCGATATAACATTATAATATGGTGTATCCCGATATAACATAATATGGGGTATCCCGATATAACATTATAATATGGTGTATCCCGATATAACATAATATGGGGTATCCCGATATAACATAATATGGTGTATCCCGATATAACTTTATAATATGGTGTATCCCGATATAACATAATATGGGGTATCCCGATATAACATTATAATATGGTGTATCCTGATATAACATTATAATATGGGGTATCCCGATATAACTTTATAATATGGTGTATCCCGATATAACATAATATGGTGTATCCCGATATAACTTTATAATATGGTGTATCCCGATATAACATAATATGGGGTATCCCGATATAACTTTATAATATGGTGTATCCCGATATAACATAATATGGTGTATCCCGATATAACATTATAATATGGTGTATCCCGATATAACATTATAATATGGTGTATCCCGATATAACATTATAATATGGTGTATCCCGATATAACATTATAATATGGGGTATCCCGATAGAACATTATAATATGGGGTATCCTGATATCGGGGGTGTAAATCCAGTTATATGAAGGAATTTCCAATACATTTGTATTAATAGAGACTCCATGATCTGATATCCGGTGTACGTGTCGGATGTATTCTTAGCTGCATGAAAGTCTGGGGAGAAGCCTCAGTCATTGCTATAGACAGGAATTCTCTGTATGAAGGTGATCTCCTCCATACTCACCTGAGCCGATCTCCATCTAGCCAAGGCTCTCTCCACTCTCATCCTCCTCATTGGCTCCCTTGTTGTCAATCACAGCCAGTGAGGTGGGAGTGAGGGGCTGCGGTGTGTGTGTCAATGGACGCACAGAGCTGGCTCAGGATTGGGCCTGCAAGGGGGAGGAGCCAGGATCATCAGCAGGGGGACCCCAGAAGAGGAGGATAGGGACCATAAGAGAGACCCGGGAAGTCATCCCTTCCAATCACCATCCTGCAGATCCGGAGTCACCATGACAGCCGCAGCTTGCCAGGCGACCAGCATTTCCAGCAGCAGCCTTCTCATAGGCCGATGTGGAGACACCTTCTATGGACGTCCAGTGTCTGGAAGTTCTATTCCTGGTGAACGTGCCGGGAATATAAACCTTCCACAATCTCACGCCATGAATCTGGCACATTGACAGCAAAGGCCGAGTCCCTCCAGGCCAAAGCCTAGGAAATAATTGGTATCCATGGAAACCGTTCCCAGCCAATCAGGCATGGCAGTCCAGAGAAGGGTCCAGGTTGCTATGGAGACAGCTGACTACCAGATGTTGTAGTCTCTTACACAAGACATAATCTATCGCCATGGAAACAGCTCACTGTCAGTCATGTGTATATCAGGTTGCCACGACGATACGATGTTATTCTGTTAGGCCTGGATTCAGTAACAATAGAAATTTACTATTAGCGGCTTCTCTCCTCTACAGGCCCGGGGTGGGGGGACTCATCTACAGGCCCGGGTTGGGGGGTCTCCTCTACAGGCCTGGGGTGGGGGTCTCCTCTACAGGCCCGGGGTGGGGGGGTCTCCTCTACAGGCCCGGGGTGGGGGGGTCTCCTCTGCAGGCCCGGGGTGGGGGGACTCATCTGCAGGCCCAGGGTGGGGGGACTCATCTGCAGGCCCGGGGTGGGGGGTCTCCTCTACAGGCCTGGGGTGGGGGGTCTCCTCTACAGGCCCGGGGTGGGGGGTCTCCTCTACAGGCCCGGGGTGGGGGTCTCCTCTACAGGCCCGGGGTGGGGGGTCTCCTCTACAGGCCCGGGGTGGGGGGACTCAGCTGCAGGCCCGGGGTGGGGGGTCTCCTCTACAGGCCGGGATGGGGGTCTCCTCTACAGGCCGGGGTGGGGGGTCTCCTCTACAGGCCGGGGTGGGGGGTCTCCTCTACAGGCCGGGGTGGGGGGTCTCCTCTACAGGCCCGGGGTGGGGGGACTCCTCTGCAGGCCCGGGGTGGGGGGTCTCCTCTACAGGCCGGGGTGGGGGGTCTCCTCTACAGGCCCGGGGTGGGGGGACTCCTCTGCAGGCCCGGGGTGGGGGGTCTCCTCTACAGGCTGGGGTGGGGGGTCTCCTCTACAGGCCGGGGTGGGGGGTCTCCTCTACAGGCCGGGGTGGGGGGTCTCCTCTACAGGCCGGGGTGGGGGGTCTCCTCTACAGGCCCGGGGTGGGGGGACTCCTCTGCAGGCCCGGGGTGGGGGGTCTCCTCTACAGGCCGGGGTGGGGGGTCTCCTCTACAGGCCCGGGGTGGGGGGACTCCTCTGCAGGCCCGGGGTGGGGGGTCTCCTCTACAGGCTGGGGTGGGGGGTCTCCTCTACAGGCCGGGGTGGGGGGTCTCCTCTTCTCCTCTGCAGGCCCGGGGTGGGGGGACTCATCTGCAGGCCCGGGGTGGGGGGACTCATCTGCAGGCCCGGGGTGGGGGGGTCTCCTCTGCAGGCACAGGGTGGGGGGGTCTCCTCTACAGGCCGGGGTGGGGGGACTCATCTGCAGGCCCGGGGTGGGGGATCTCCTCTACAGGCCCGGGGTGGGGGGACTCATCTGCAGGCCCGGGGTGGGGGGGTCTCCTCTGCAGGCACAGGGTGGGGGGGTCTCCTCTACAGGCCGGGGTGGGGGGTCTCCTCTACACGCCCGGGGTGGGGGGTCTCCTCTGCAGGCCCAGGGTGGGGGGTCTCCTCTACAGGCCCAGGGTGGGGGTCTCCTCTACAGGCCCGGGGTGGGGGGTCTCCTCTACAGGCCCGGGGTGGGGGGTCTCCTCTACAGGCCTGGGGTGGGGGGACTCCTCTGCAGGCCGGGGTGGGGGGACTCATCTGCAGGCCCGGGGTGGGGGGTCTCCTCTGCAGGCACAGGGTGGGGGGTCTCCTCTACAGGCCCGGGGTGGGGGTTTCCTCTACAGGCCGGGGTGGGGGGTCTCCTCTACAGGCCCAGGGTGGGGGGTCTCCTCTGCAGGCCCAGGGTGGGGGGTCTCCTCTGCAGGCCCAGGGTGGGGGGTCTCCTCTACAGGCCCGGGGTGGGGGGACTCATCTGCAGGCCCGGGGTGGGGGGTCTCCTCTGCAGGCCCGGAGTGGGGGGGTCTCCTCTGCAGGCCCGGGGTGGGGGGGTCTCCTCTACAGGCCCGGGGTGGGGGGTCTCCTCTACAGGCCGGGGTGGGGGGTCTCCTCTACAGGCCCGGGGTGGGGGGACTCCTCTGCAGGCCCGGGGTGGGGGGGTCTCCTCTACAGGCTGGGGTGGGGGGTCTCCTCTACAGGCCGGGGTGGGGGGTCTCCTCTTCTCCTCTGCAGGCCCGGGGTGGGGGGACTCATCTGCAGGCCCGGGGTGGGGGATCTCCTCTACAGGCCCGGGGTGGGGGGACTCATCTGCAGGCCCGGGGTGGGGGGACTCATCTGCAGGCCCGGGGTGGGGGGGTCTCCTCTGCAGGCACAGGGTGGGGGGGTCTCCTCTACAGGCCGGGGTGGGGGGTCTCCTCTACAGGCCCGGGGTGGGGGGTCTCCTCTGCAGGCCCAGGGTGGGGGGTCTCCTCTACAGGCCCGGGGTGGGGGGTCTCCTCTACAGGCCCGGGGTGGGGGGTCTCCTCTACAGGCCTGGGGTGGGGGGACTCCTCTGCAGGCCGGGGTGGGGGGACTCATCTGCAGGCCCGGGGTGGGGGGTCTCCTCTGCAGGCACAGGGTGGGGGGTCTCCTCTACAGGCCCGGGGTGGGGGTTTCCTCTACAGGCCGGGGTGGGGGGTCTCCTCTACAGGCCCAGGGTGAGGGGTCTCCTCTGCAGGCCCAGGGTGGGGGGTCTCCTCTGCAGGCCCAGGGTGGGGGGTCTCCTCTACAGGCCCGGGGTGGGGGGACTCATCTGCAGGCCCGGGGTGGGGGGTCTCCTCTGCAGGCCCGGAGTGGGGGGGTCTCCTCTGCAGGCCCGGGGTGGGGGGGTCTCCTCTACAGGCCCGGGGTGGGGGGTCTCCTCTACAGGCCCGGGGTGGGGGGTCTCCTCTGCAGGCCCGGGGTGGGGGTCTCCTCTGCAGGCCCGGGGTGGGGGGTCTCCTCTGCAGGCCCGGGGTGGGGGGACTCCTCTGCAGGCCGGGGTGGGGGGACTCATCTGCAGGCCCGGGGTGGGGGGTCTCCTCTGCAGGCACAGGGTGGGGGGTCTCCTCTACAGGCCCGGGGTGGGGGTTTCCTCTACAGGCCGGGGTGGGGGGTCTCCTCTGCAGGCCCAGGGTGGGGGGTCTCCTCTGCAGGCCCGGGGTGGGGGGTCTCCTCTGCAGGCCCGGGGTGGGGGGGTCTCCTCTACAGGCCCGGGGTGGGGGGTCTCCTCTACAGGCCCGGGGTGGGGGTCTCCTCTGCAGGCCCGGGGTGGGGGTCTCCTCTGCAGGCCCGGGGTGGGGGGACTCATCTGCAGGCCCAGGGTGGGGGTACTCATCTGCAGGCCCGGGGTGGGGGGTCTCCTCTGCAGGCCCGGGGTGGGGGGACTCATCTGCAGGCCCGGGGTGGGGGGTCTTCTCTGCAGGCCCGGGGTGGGGGGTCTCATCTGCAGGCCCGGGGTGGGGGGTCTCCTCTGCAGGCCCAGGGTGGGGGGTCTCCTCTGCAGGCCCAGGGTGGGGGTCTCCTCTACAGGCCCGGGGTGGGGGGTCTCCTCTACAGGCCCGGGGTGGGGGGTCTCCTCTACAGGCCTGGGGTGGGGGGACTCCTCGCCGGGGTGGGGGGACTCATCTGCAGGCCCAGGGTGGGGGGTCTCCTCTGCAGGCCCGGGGTGGGGGTCTCCTCTGCAGGCCCGGGGTGGGGGGTCTCCTCTACAGGCCCGGGGTGGGGGGGACTCATCTGCAGGCCCGGGGTGGGGGTCTCCTCTACAGGCCCGGGGTGGGGGTTTCCTCTACAGGCCCGGGGTGGGGGTCTCCTCTACAGGCCCGGGGTGGGGATTCTCTTCTACAGGCCCGGAGTGGGGGGTCTCCTCTGCAGGCCCAGGGTGGGGGGTCTCCTCTACAGGCCGGGGTGGGGGGTCTCCTCTGCAGGCCCAGGGTGGGGGGTCTCCTCTACTGGCCCGGGGTGGGGGGGTCTCCTCTGCAGGCCTGGGGTGGGGGGACTCCTCTACAGGCCTGGGGTGGGGGGTCTCCTCTAAAGGCCCGGGGTGGGGGGTCTCCTCTACAGGCCCGGGGTGGGGGGTCTCCTCTGCAGGCCCGGGGTGGGGGGTCTCCTCTACAGGCCTGGGGTTGGGGGACTCATCTGCAGGCCCGGGGTGGGGGGTCTCCTCTGCAGGCCCGGGGTGGGGGGACTCATCTGCAGGCCCGGGGTGGGGGGACTCATCTGCAGGCCCGGGGTGGGGGGTCTCCTCTGCAGGCCCAGGGTGGGGGGACTCATCTGCAGGCCCGGGGTGGGGGTTTCCTCTACAGGCCGGGGTGGGGGGTCTCCTCTGCAGGCCCAGGGTGGGGGGTCTCCTCTACAGGCCCGGGGTGGGGGGTCTCCTCAACAGGCCCGAGGTGGGGGGTCTCCTCTGCAGGCCCGGGGTGGGGGGACTCATCTGCAAGCCCGGGGTGGGGGGTCTCCTCTGCAGGCCCAGGGTGGGGGGACTCATCTGCAGGCCTGGGGTGGGGGGTCTCCTCTGCAGGCCAGGGGTGGGGGGTCTCCTCTGCAGGCCCAGGGTGGGGGGTCTCCTCTGCAGGCCCGGGGTGGGGGGTCTCCTCTACAGGCCCAGGGTGGGGGGTCTCCTCTACAGGCCCAGGGTGGGGGTTCTCCTCTGCAGGCCCGAGGTGGGGGGTCTCCTCTACAGGCATGGGGTGGGGGGTCTCCTCTACAGGCCCGAGGTGGGGGGTCTCCTCTACAGGTCTGGGGTGGGGGGTCTCCTCTACAGGCCCAGGGTGGGGGGTCTCCTCTGCAGGCCCGAGGTGGGGGGTCTCCTCTACAGGCATGGGGTGGGGGGTCTCCTCTGCAGGCATGGATTGGGGGGTCTCCTCTGCAGGCCCAGGGTGGGGGGTCTCCTCTGCAGGCCCAGGGTGGGGGGTCTTTTCTACATGCCCGGGGTGGGGGGTCTCCTCTGCAGGCATGGGGCGGGGGGTCTCCTCTGCAGGCCCGGGGTGGGGGGTCTCCTCTGCAGACATGGGGTGGGGGGTCTCCTCTGCAGGCCCGGGGTGGGGGGTCTCCTCTGCAGACATGGGGTGGGGGGTCTCCTCTGCAGGCCCAGGGTGGGGGGTCTCCTCTGCAGGCCCAGGGTGGGGGGTCTCCTCTGCAGGCATGGGGTGGGGGGTCTCCTCTGCAGGCATGGGGTGGGGTGTCTCCTCTACAGGCATGGATTGGGGGGTCTCCTCTGCAGGCACAGGGTAGGGGGTCTCCTCTGCAGGCCCGAGGTGGGGGAACTCATCTGCAGGCATGGATTGGGGGGGTCTCCTCTGCAGGCATGGGGTGGGGGTCTCCTCTGCAGGCCCAGGATGGGGGGACTCATCTGCAGGCCCACGGTGGGGGGTCTCCTCTGCAGGCATGGATTGGGGGGTCTCCTCTGCAGACATGGATTGGGGGTCTCCTCTGCAGGCCCAGGGTGGGGGTCTCCTCTGCAGATATGGGGTGGGGGGACTCATCTGCAGGCCCAGGGTGGGGGTCTCCTCTGCAGATATGGGGTGGGGGGTCTCCTCTGCAGGCCCAGGGTGGGGGTCTCCTCTGCAGATATGGGGTGGGGGGTCTCCTCTGCAGGCCCAGGGTGGGGGGACTCATCTGCAGGCCCAGGGCGGGGGGACTCATCTGCAGGCCCGGGGTGGGGGGTCTCCTCTACAGGTCCGGGGTAGGGGGACTCATCTGCAGGCATGGGGTGGGGGTTCTCCTCTGCAGGCATGGGGTGGGGGGTCTCCTCTGCAGGCATAGGGCAAGGGGTCTCCTCTGCAGGCATGGATTGGGGGGGTCACCTCTGCAGGCCCAGGGTGGGGGGTCTCCTCTGCAGGCATGGATTGGGGGGTCTCCTCTGCAGGCATGGATTGGGGGGGTCTCCTCTGCAGGCATGGGGTGGGGGGGTCTCCTCTGCAGGCATGGATTGGGGGGTCTCCTCTGCAGGCCCAGGGTGGGGGGTCTCCTCTGCAGGCATGGATTGGGTGGTCTCCTCTGCAGGCATGGATTGGGGGGTCTCCTCTGCAGGCCCAGGGTGGGGGGTCTCCTCTGCAGGCATGGATTGGGGGGTCTCCTCTGCAGGCCCAGGGTGGGGGGTCTCCTCTGCAGGCCCAGGGTGGGGGGTCTCCTCTGCAGACATGGGGTGGGGAGTCTCCTCTGCAGACATGGGGTGGGGAGTCTCCTCTGCAGGCCTGGGGTGGGGGGTCTCCTCTGCAGATATGGGGTGGGGGGACTCCTCTGCAGGCCCGGGGTGGGGGGTCTCCTCTGCGGCCATGGGGTGGGGGGTCTCCTCTGCAGGCCCAGGGTGGGGGGTCTCCTCTGCAGACATGGGGTGGGGAGTCTCCTCTGCAGACATGGGGTGGGGAGTCTCCTCTGCAGGCCTGGGGTGGGGGGTCTCCTCTGCAGATATGGGGTGGGGGGACTCCTCTGCAGGCCCGGGGTGGGGGGTCTCCTCTGCGGCCATGGGGTGGGGGCTCTCCTCTGCAGGCCCGGGGTGGGGGCCCTCCTCTGCAGGCCGGGGTGGGGGTGTCCTCTACAGCTGTTCCTCCCCACCTTACCTGTCACCCATTCCTCCCCCACCTCACCTGTCAATTGTTTTTCCCCCACCTTACCTGTTATCTGTTCCTCCCATGATACTTCAAAGGAACAGAATGTATACTAAATCAAAGTTTAATTCTATAACCTTCCATAGATGAAAGCTGCGTGGAGTCCTTTTATTCTCTCATCTACAGTATCTAAAGCAGGCACAATAAAGACAGCTATTCATTTTAACTTTAATCGGAACCCAACCACTAACACTAACCCAACCACCAAAGCCAACTCTTAACCTAACTCAACCACCAATACTAACTCTAACCCTAACCCAACCACAATACCAACTCTATCCCTAACCCAACCACAATACCAACTCTATCCCTAACCCAACCACCAATACCAACTCATTCCCTAACCAAACCACCAATACCAACTCTAACCTCAACCCAACCACCAATACCAACTCTATCCCTAACCAAACCACCAATGCCAACTCTAACCTCAACCCAACCACCAATACCAACTCTATCCCTAACCAAACCACCAATGCCAACTCTAACCCTAACCCAACCACCAATACCTGTGATAGACTCACCCGGGACAGGCTTTTGGAGGGGACTGAATGTTAGCATCTTGCCTACCGACTATGGGCCCTGGCATTTGAGGGAGTTACAAGCATTTAAAAAGATGTTCTGTTATGTAATGCAAAAGGACATTATTAAAAAGGCCATGATGGTCTCTGCCAGCTTGGGACTCATAATGTTGATGTCATCAGCAAACCACCTGTCTGGGGCCCCTTACCATAATGTGTTTATTGTAAGTAGGTCTCCTGCTATTGTTTGAAGGTTTGCTGTGTTTATTCTTATGATAATGTGTATTGTCTGTAGTTAGCTTGAAGTCGGCAAGACTGACCTGGAATGTGAGTATCACAGGTGGTTAATTAAGGATCCTCTGGATTGGGGTTAGCCATAAATTGGCTGTACCTCGTTAGCTAAACCATTGGGTGATGTTTTGGGTAAATATTTGGGTCATTGTTAATGTAGTGAGTTACCTTCTCAAGTGTACAAAAGCCTATATTCTTGTTCAAATAAACAGTTCTTTTTCTGGTTTACACCAAAACTGGTGTTGCCTAGTTATTGGGGTAACTATAATTAGTCTCACTGTTCTCGTGTTCCAGAGTTTGAAAGCAGCTTCAATGGTGGAGATACCCAGTCAGGGTGTCCGGATTCCGTCACATTTGGTGACAAGCAGTGGGATGTTTCCTTGTGCCTGGGGCATCCAAACCTCCACCAGGATCCAAGATCGGGATACCAGACTTCAGTAACCCCAACAGAGATATGGACCTGGCATCAGAGTCCCCGGGCTGCTGCGGATCATCCTTTCAGCATACTCCAGGGCTGTGTCTGAGGATGAATACCCGGAGCTCAGGCAGCAGATTTGGGTTGACTCTGGATTGCAGCCCTCCGTCTCGCTGGTATACAACAGGGAAAGTGCTTTCCAACTCCAGAGCAACGGTCCAGTGACCAACAGGCATTGCGGATGGCATTCCTGGGAGAGCGGCCCCAGGAGCAATGGGTGACTGAGTTGGACAGGTTGGTCCAGCAGGAGATAGAGCTGGACAATCGTTATTGGGCTCTGCAATGGCACGCAGAGCAGGAATATTTAGGGGAGACAACAGAATGCTCTCCAGAGGGATATGACTTTGGTGGCCCTGGATTGCTGTGGGAGAGCCTTACAGATCATTTTATGTTTGGTGATGAAGGGGAATCTACCCTTG
The DNA here is from genome assembly GCA_037953035.1 of Aquarana catesbeiana. Lineage (NCBI taxonomy): Eukaryota > Metazoa > Chordata > Amphibia > Anura > Ranidae > Aquarana > Aquarana catesbeiana. Next base: position 462,027 of record JBBHAA010000998.1, read on the forward strand.
AAGACCTGCGAGAATACAGAGAGGCTATGCTCTTGCAGGGGTCTCAGAGCTTAAACCTGATCTGGAATATTTGCTAAGGAAGGAACAGCATCTGGAAAGGGCATACAGGAAACTGCTAGAACAAGTTCAGCAGCATGCCAGAGAATCGGCAGCGTAAACTCCGGAGATTGCCGTCCGCAAAGTTGAAGTGCTGACAACAGGGCAGAGCTCTGCTAACCTCTGTCCAGCACCGATAACATCTTTTGAGTTCCATGGACAGGGACACCAGTTCCAGAGACATGGGATTTGATAGACTTTTCTGCTGAGGAAGAACATCCTGATAAGCCTCCAGCAGAAGAGCTGGCATCAGGGCCAAACATCACTGTGCTCTGCCCAGCAGCAACAGATTCAGCCTTCCTGAGAGAAGAGGTAGTCTGCCTTTCTCCCACAACACTGGCAGGGACATGGGATTTCCTGCTAGTAGCATCTATGGAGTTACCAGAAACCTCTCCAACCCGGACGGAGGGTCCAAGACCTCTGCCCCACACCTGCGGCTGTTCTGGAGGCCCGGGGTGAGGAGGTGGCAGTCACTCCCAAGCAGCAGATCAGGATCCAGGAGAAGAAGGTAGAGGAGATTGTCGTCTTCCCTCCCCAACAGTCAGCCAAAGTGAAGGAAATTGTCTCCCCCCAACAGTTAGCCGGAGCGGATGATGTGAGCGCCCGAAGCGTTAACAGGGCAGAAAACTACTCTGCCCACAACAATCCACTCTGCAGGAGCTCCAGGGAGAGAATGCACTTGGCACCTCACAACTGCAGCTTGAGCTGGTGTAGTTGGATGGGCCTGCGGTCCCTACTAAAGTGCTGGCAACAGGGCAGAGTGCTACTAACCTCTGCTCAGCACCTACAGTGCCTCCACAGCTTTAGGGAGCTGGGACAAATGGCCCCTCTCCCCAGCAGCAGACTGAGCCCCAGAATGTTAGAAACCACCCAGCTGAAGCGCTGGCAGCCGGACAGAGAGTCAATGACCTCTGCCCCCACACTTACTGAGGTCAACTATTCATTGCAGCCAAGAATGGAGATCATGTGGACTGACTATGTGAGTTCACTCTGCCCCACTAACGCATGTCCAGACCTCCAGGTGGAGGTCTGGGACCTTCTTAGTCGACGTTTAATGGGGAGAAATGTGATAGACTCACCCAAGACAGAGGCTTTTAGAAGGCACTGAATACTAGCCTCTTGCCTACCGACATTGGGCCCTGGCATTTCAGGGAGCTACAAGCATTTAGGAAGATCATCTGTATGTATACACCATATAACCAACAGACCATCTACGACGTGTACACACCATATAACCTACAGACCATCTATATGTACACACCATATAACCTACAGACCATCTATATGTACACACCATATAACCTACAGACCATCTATATGTACACACCATATAACCTACAGACCATCTATATGTACACACCATATAACCTACAGACCATCTATATGTACACACCATATAACCTACAGATCATCTATATGTACACACCATATAACCTACAGACCATAAACATGTACACACCATATAACCTACAGACCATCTATATGTACACACCATATAACCTACAGACCATCTATATGTACACACCATATAACCTACAGATCATCTATATGTACACACCATATAACCTACAGACCATAAACATGTACACACCATATAACCTACAGACCATAAACATGTACACACCATATAACCTACAGACCAACTTCTTTGGTGGACCATGGCGAGGCCTGTTCTGAGTGGAACCTGTCCTGTTATACCGCTGTATGGTCTTGGCCACTGTGCTGCAGATCAGTTTCAGGGTCTTGGCAATCTTCTTATAGCCTAGGCCATCTTTATGTAGAGCAACAATTTTTTTTTTCAGATCCTCAGAGAGTTCTTTGCCATGAGGTGCCATGTTGTACTTCCAGTGACCAGTATGAGAGAGTGAGAGCGATAACACCAAATTTAACACACCTGCTCCCCATTCACACCTGAGACCTTGTAACACTAACGAGTCACATGACACTGGGGATGGGAAAATGTCTAATTGGGCCCAATTTGGAGATTTTCACTTAGGGGTGTACTGACTTTTGTTGCCAGCGGTTTAGACATTAATGGCTGTGTGTTGAGTTATTTTGAGGGGACAGTAAATTTACACTGTTATACAAGCTGTACACTCACTACTTTACATTGTAGACAAGTGTCATTTCTTCAGTGTTGTCACATGAAAAGATAGAAGAAAAGATTTACACAAATGTCACTGAGGGGTGTACTTACTTTTGTCAGATCCTGTATATATTCACATCTAAATGTATAAATACATGATACATACAGAGGGGAAAATAACGATCGTCTCCCCTGCAGATGGTGTAAGTTTTGCCCCCTTACATAGAAATGAAGGGTCTATAATTTTTATCATAGGTGTATTTTATATGATAGAGACAGAATATCAACCAAAAATCCAGAAAAGATCCCAACCACTAATCGTAACCTCAACTGCTCTCTAACCAGCACGAGGCCTAACCTTGGGGCTCACCCATAAAAGCCGAATCCTGAATAGTATGAAATGAATCTTCACTCTGAACACAATAATCCCACAGAATCCGAAAGAATATTTGTATGTGAAGAAGAGGAGGGAATATAACGAGCGTATTTGTGTTTTCCTGAACAGGAACGACGGAGCGGGTGTGTCTGGTACAAGGAACGCTGGAAGCTTTGCTGGCGGCACACAACTTCATAGCTGAAAAAGTCCGAGAACTTCCACAAGGAGCAATGAAGAATGAGCTGGGCCTCCTTCCCTCCCAGAGCAGCGTTACCTCCGAGCGAGCCAAGCAGGTGTGTACTACCATATAACCTACAGACCATCTATATGTACACACCATATAACCTACAGACCATAAACATGTACACACCATATAACCTACAGACCATCTATATGTACACACCATATAACCTACAGACCATAAACATGTACACACCATATAACCTACAGACCATCTATATGTACACACCATATAACCTACAGACCATAAACATGTACACACCATATAACCTACAGACCATCTATATGTACACACCATATAACCTACAGACCATAAACATGTACACACCATATAACCTACAGACCATCTATATGTACACACCATATAACCTACAGACCATAAACATGTACACACCATATAACCTACAGACCATAAACATGTACACACCATATAACCTACAGACCATAAACATGTACACACCATATAACCTACAGACCATAAACATGTACACACCATATAACCTACAGACCATAAACATGTACACACCATATAACCTACAGACCATCTATATGTACACACCATATAACCTACAGACCATAAACATGTACACACCATATAACCTACAGACCATAAACATGTACACACCATATAACCTACAGACCATAAACATGTACACACCATATAACCTACAGACCATAAACATGTACACACCATATAACCTACAGACCATAAACATGTACACACCATATAACCTACAGACCATCTATATGTACACACCATATAACCTACAGACCATAAACATGTACACACCATATAACCTACAGACCATAAACATGTACACACCATATAACCTACAGACCATGTACACACCATATAACCTACAGACCATCTATATGTACACACCATATAACCTACAGACCATAAACATGTACACACCATATAACCTACAGACCATCTATATGTACACACCATATAACCTACAGACCATAAACATGTACACACCATATAACCTACATACCATGTACACACCATATAACCTACAGACCATAAACATGTACACACCATATAACCTACAGACCATCTATATGTACACACCATATAACCTACAGACCATCTATATGTACACACCATATAACCTACAGACCATCTATATGTACACACCATATAACCTACAGACCATAAACATGTACACACCATATAACCTACAGACCATAAACATGTACACACCATATAACCTACAGACCATGTACACACCATATAACCTACAGACCATCTATATGTACACACCATATAACCTACAGACCATAAACATGTACACACCATGTAACCTACAGACCATCTATATGTACACACCATATAACCTACAGACCATAAACATGTACACACCATATAACCTACATACCATGTACACACCATATAACCTACAGACCATAAACATGTACACACCATATAACCTACAGACCATCTATATGTACACACCATATAACCTACAGACCATCTATATGTACACACTATATAACCTACAGACCATAAACATGTACACACCATATAACCTACAGACCATGTACACACCATATAACCTACAGACCATAAACATGTACACACCATATAACCTACAGACCATCTATATGTACACACCATATAACCTACAGACCATCTATATGTACACACCATATAACCTACAGACCATCTATATGTACACACCATATAACCTACAGACCATAAACATGTACACACCATATAACCTACAGACCATAAACATGTACACACCATATAACCTACAGACCATGTACACACCATATAACCTACAGACCATCTATATGTACACACCATATAACCTACAGACCATAAACATGTACACACCATGTAACCTACAGACCATCTATATGTACACACCATATAACCTACAGACCATAAACATGTACACACCATATAACCTACATACCATGTACACACCATATAACCTACAGACCATAAACATGTACACACCATATAACCTACAGACCATCTATATGTACACACCATATAACCTATAGACCATCTATATGTACACACCATATAACCTACAGACCATCTATATGTACACACCATATAACCTACAGACCATGTACACACCATATAACCTACAGACCATGTACACACCATATAACCTACAGACCATGTACACACCATATAACCTACAGACCATAAACATATACACACCATATAACCTACAGACCATAAACATGTACACACCATATAACCTACAGACCATCTATATGTACACACCATATAACCTACAGACCATCTATATGTACACACCATATAACCTACAGACCATCTATATGTACACACCATATAACCTACAGACCATCTATATGTACACACCATATAACCTACAGACCATCTATATGTACACACCATATAACCTACTGACCATGTACACACCATATAACCTACAGACCATAAACATGTACACACTATATAACTTACAGACCATCTATATGTACACACCATATAACCTACAGACCATAAACATGTACACACCATATAACCTACAGACCATAAACATGTACACACCATATAACCTACAGACCATAAACATGTACACACCATATAACCTACAGACCATCTATATGTACACACCATATAACCTACAGACCATAAACATGTACACACCATATAACCTACAGACCATGTACACACCATATAACCTACAGACCATCTATATGTACACACCATATAACCTACAGACCATCTATATGTACACACCATATAACCTACAGATCATCTATATGTACACACCATATAACCTACAGACCATAAACATGTACACACCATATAACCTAAAGACCATAAACATGTACACACCATATAACCTACAGACCATCTATATGTACACACCATATAACCTACAGACCATCTATATGTACACACCATATAACCTACAGACCATCTATATGTACACATCATATAACCTACAGACCATCTATATGTACACACCATATAACCTACAGACCATCTATATGTACACACCATATAACCTACAGACCATAAACATGTACACACCATATAACCTACAGACCATCTATATGTACACACCATATAACCTACAGACCATAAACATGTACACACCATATAACCTACAGACCATCTATATGTACACACCATATAACCTACAGACCATCTATATGTACACACCATATAACCTACAGACCATAAACATGTACACACCATATAACCTACAGACCATCTATATGTACACACCATATAACCTACAGACCATCTATATGTACACACCATATAACCTACAGACCATCTATATGTACACACCATATAACCTACAGACCATCTATATGTACACACCATATAACCTACAGACCATAAACATGTACACACCATATAACCTACAGACCATCTATATGTACACACCATATAACCTACAGACCATCTATATGTACACACCATATAACCTACAGACCATAAACATGTACACACCATATAACCTACAGACCATAAACATGTACACACCATATAACCTACAGACCATCTATATGTACACACCATATAACCTACAGACCATCTATATGTACACACCATATAACCTACAGACCATCTATATGTACACACCATATAACCTACAGACCATCTATATGTACACACCATATAACCTACAGACCATAAACATGTACACACCATATAACCTACAGACCATCTATATGTACACACCATATAACCTACAGACCATCTATATGTACACACCATATAACCTACAGACCATAAACATGTACACACCATATAACCTACAGACCATCTATATGTACACACCATATAACCTACAGACCATCTATATGTACACACCATATAACCTACAGACCATCTATATGTACACACCATATAACCTACAGACCATCTATATGTACACACCATATAACCTACAGACCATAAACATGTACACACCATATAACCTACAGACCATCTATATGTACACACCATATAACCTACAGACCATCTATATGTACACACCATATAACCTACAGACCATAAACATGTACACACCATATAACCTACAGACCATAAACATGTACACACCATATAACCTACAGACCATCTATATGTACACAGCATATAACCTACAGACCATCTATATGTACACACCATATAACCTACAGACCATCTATATGTACACACCATATAACCTACAGACCATAAACATGTACACACCATATAACCTACAGACCATCTATATGTACACACCATATAACCTACAGACCATCTATATGTACACACCATATAACCTACAGACCATCTATATGTACACACCATATAACCTACAGACCATCTATATGTACACACCATATAACCTACAGACCATAAACATGTACACACCATATAACCTACAGACCATCTATATGTACACACCATATAACCTACAGACCATCTATATGTACACACCATATAACCTACAGACCATAAACATGTACACACCATATAACCTACAGACCATCTATATGTACACACCATATAACCTACAGACCATAAACATGTACACACCATATAACCTACAGACCATCTATATGTACACACCATATAACCTACAGACCATCTATATGTACACACCATATAACCTACAGACCATCTATATGTACACACCATATAACCTACAGACCATCTATATGTACACACCATATAACCTACAGACCATAAACATGTACACACCATATAACCTACAGACCATCTATATGTACACACCATATAACCTACAGACCATAAACATGTACACACCATATAACCTACAGACCATCTATATGTACACACCATATAACCTACAGACCATCTATATGTACACACCATATAACCTACAGACCATAAACATGTACACACCATATAACCTACAGACCATCTATATGTACACACCATATAACCTACAGACCATCTATATGTACACACCATATAACCTACAGATCATCTATATGTACACACCATATAACCTACAGACCATCTATATGTACACACCATATAACCTACAGACCATCTATATGTACACACCATATAACCTACAGACCATAAACATGTACACACCATATAACCTACAGACCATAAACATGTACACACATATAACCTACAGACCATCTATATGTACACACCATATAACCTACAGACCATCTATATGTACACACCATATAACCTACAGACCATAAACATGTACACACCATATAACCTACAGACCATCTATATGTACACACCATATAACCTACAGACCATAAACATGTACACACCATATAACCTACAGACCATCTATATGTACACACCATATAACCTACAGACCATCTATATGTACACACCATATAACCTACAGACCATCTATATGTACACACCATATAACCTACAGACCATCTATATGTACACACCATATAACCTACAGACCATCTATATGCACACACCATATAACCTACAGACCATCTATATGTACACACCATATAACCTACAGACCATAAACATGTACACACCATATAACCTACAGACCATCTATATGTACACACCATATAACCTACAGACCATCTATATGTACACACCATATAACCTACAGACCATCTATATGTACACACCATATAACCTACAGACCATCTATATGTACACACCATATAACCTACAGACCATAAACATGTACACACCATATAACCTACAGACCATCTATATGTACACACCATATAACCTACAGACCATAAACATGTACACACCATATAACCTACAGACCATCTATATGTACACACCATATAACCTACAGACCATAAACATGTACACACCATATAACCTACAGACCATCTATATGTACACACCATATAACCTACAGACCATCTATATGTACACACCATATAACCTACAGATCATCTATATGTACACACCATATAACCTACAGACCATCTATATGTACACACCATATAACCTACAGACCATCTATATGTACACACCATATAACCTACAGACCATCTATATGTACACACCATATAACCTACAGACCATAAACATGTACACACCATATAACCTACAGACCATCTATATGTACACACCATATAACCTACAGACCATAAACATGTACACACCATATAACCTACAGACCATCTATATGTACACACCATATAACCTACAGATCATCTATATGTACACACCATATAACCTACAGACCATAAACATGTACACACCATATAACCTACAGACCATCTATATGTACACACCATATAACCTACAGATCATCTATATGTACACACCATATAACCTACAGACCATAAACATGTACACACCATATAACCTACAGACCATAAACATGTACACACCATATAACCTACAGACCATCTATATGTACACACCATATAACCTACAGACCATAAACATGTACACACCATATAACCTACAGACCATCTATATGTACACACCATATAACCTACAGACCATCTATATGTACACACCATATAACCTACAGACCATCTATATGTACACACCATATAACCTACAGACCATCTATATGTACACACCATATAACCTACAGACCATCTATATGTACACACCATATAACCTACAGACCATAAACATGTACACACCATATAACCTACAGACCATCTATATGTACACACCATATAACCTACAGACCATCTATATGTACACACCATATAACCTACAGACCATCTATATGTACACACCATATAACCTACAGACCATCTATATGTACACACCATATAACCTACAGACCATCTATATGTACACACCATATAACCTACAGACCATCTATATGTACACACCATATAACCTACAGACCATCTATATGTACACACCATATAACCTACAGACCATCTATATGTACACACCATATAACCTACAGACCATCTATATGTACACACCATATAACCTACAGACCATCTATATGTACACACCATATAACCTACAGACCATAAACATGTACACACCATATAACCTACAGACCATCTATATGTACACACCATATAACCTACAGACCATCTATATGTACACACCATATAACCTACAGACCATCTATATGTACACACCATATAACCTACAGACCATCTATATGTACACACCATATAACCTACAGACCATCTATATGTACACACCATATAACCTACAGACCATCTATATGTACACACCATATAACCTACAGACCATCTATATGTACACACCATATAACCTACAGACCATCTATATGTACACACCATATAACCTACAGATCATCTATATGTACACACCATATAACCTATAACAGATGGTAGAAGTGATGACAATATCTAATCCTGGCCTGGACAATTCTCACGGAGAACGTGGAGCCGCACCATCAATCCTGCATAGAACGATTTCATATCTAGATGTATGAATACACGATACAAATGTTATAAATGGAGTTGCAGTTCAGTGAGTAAAATAAGTATTTGATCCCCTTAGTAGTTGGTGATCACAAAGGTCAGACGTTTCTTGTAGTTGGTGATCAGGTTTGCTCACTTCTCAGGAGGGATTTTGGTCCACTCTTCTTTACAGATCTTCTCTAAATCCTGAAGGTTTCTTGGATGTCTCTTGAAAACTCGAAGTTTCATCTCCTCCATACATTTTCTATAGGATTAAGGTCTGGAGACCGGCTAGGCCACTCCATGACCTTCATGTGCTTCTTCTTGAGCCCCTCCTTTGTTGCCTTGGTGATATGTTTTGGGTCATTGTCATGCTAGAAGACCCATCCATGACCCATCTTCAGTGTTCTGGATGAGGGAAGAAGGTTCTCCTCCAAGATCTTACAATACATGGCCCCGTCCATTGGCCCCTCAATGCGGCAAAGTCGGCCTGAACCTTTATCAGAGAAACAGCCCAAATCATCATGTTTCCACCTCCGTGTGTGACTGTAGGGATGATGTGACTGTAGGGATGATGTGTGACTGTAGGGATGATGTGTGACTGTAGGGATGATGTGTGACTGTAGGGATGATGTGTGACTGTAGGGATGATGTGTGACTGTAGGGATGATGTGTGACTGTAGGGATGATGTGTGACTGTAGGGATGATATGACTGTAGGGATGATGTGTGATTGTAGGGATGATGTGTGACTGTAGGGATGGTGTGTGACTGTAGGGATGGTGTGTGACTGTAGGGATGGTGTGTGACTGTAGGGATGATGTGTGACTGTAGGGATGATGTGTGACTGTAGGGATGATGTGTGACTGTAGGGATGATGTTCTTAGGGTCAAAGTCAGCAATGTTTTTCCTCCAAACACGGCGAGTTGAGTTGATGCCAAAGATCTGAATTTTGGTCTCCTCTGACCACAGAACTTTCTCCCCAATCCTTCTCTGAATCATTTAGATGTTGATTGGTAGACTTCAGACGTTCCTCTACATGTGTCTTCCTGAGGAGGGGACCTTGCGGGGGCTGCAGGATTTCAATCCATGGTGGTGTATTGTGTTACCAATGGTTTGTTTGGTGACTGTGGTCCCAACTGCCTTGAGATCCATCACAAGCTCCTCCCGTGTAGTTCTGGGCTGATCCCTCACTTTTCTCATGACCATCCTCACCCCATGAGGAGAAATCCTCCATGGAGCTCCAGACTGAGGACGATTGATGGTTATTTTGTATTTCTTCCATTTGTGAATAATCGCTCCAACAGTTGTCTCCTTCTCACCAAGCTTCTTGCTGATGGTCTTGTAGCCCATTCCAGCCTTGTGCAGGTCTACAATCTTCTCCCTGACGTCCTCTGACAGATCTTTGGTCTTCCCCATGATGGTGAGGATTGGATGGAAGAAAGAGATTCTGTGGACAGGTGTCTTTTATACACATAACGAGTTGTCGTTAGGAGAACCTTCTTACATTGACAGGACTAATCTGTGTACCACATGAGCACCTACTGTAGTGTCTGTGTATACTCCATATATACCCCCCATATATACTATATACACTGTCTATATACTCCATATATACCCCCCATATATACTATATACACCCTCTATATACTCCATATATACCCCCCATATATACTATATACACTCTCTATATACTCCATATATACCCCCCATATATACTATATACACTCTCTATATACTCCATATATACCCCCCATATATACTATATACACTCTCTATATACTCCATATATACCCCCCATATATACTATATACACTCTCTATATACTCCATATATACCCCCATATATACTATATACACTCTCTATATACTCCATATATACTATATACACTCTCTATATACTCCATATATACTATATACACTCTCTATATACTCCATATATACTATATACACTCTCTATATACCCCCCGTATATACTATATACACTCTCTATATACTCCATATATATACCACATGAGCACCTACTGTAGCCAGTCTGTGGGGGGAGAATTATTGTTGGTTGGTCGGGGATCAAATACTTATTTTACTCCCTGAACTACAACTCCATTTATAACATTTGTATTGTGTGATTTTTCTGGATTTTTGGTTGATATTCTGTCTCTATCATATAAAATACACCTATGATAAAAATTATAGACCCTTCATTTCTTTGTAAGTTACACAATCAGCATTTTCCCTACTGTATAGGACAGTCTAGGATATATATATAGGCTATAGAATGGTATATAGGACAGTCCAGGATTTAAATAAGATGTATATAGGTTATACTGTATACACGGTATATAATGCAGGATGTATAGGACGATATATACAATAAAGTATAGTACAGGATATACACTCACCGGCCATTTTATTAGGTCCCCCTTGCTAGTAGCGGGTTGAACCCCTCATTGTCCATTGGTGAGATGATTGGAGCTTTGTGACATGGTGCATTATCCTGCTGGAAGGAGCCATCAGAAGATGGAGACACCCCATCCCCCACACCATTACACCCCCACCACCAGCCTGAACCGGTGATATCCCATCCCCCACACCATTACACCCCACCACCAGCCTGAACCGGTGATATCCCATCCCCCACACCATTACACCCCCACCACCAGCCTGAACCGGTGATACCCCATCCCCCACACCATTACACCCCCACCACCAGCCTGAACCGGTGATACCCCATCCCCCACACCATTACACCCCCACCACCAGCCTGAACTGGTGATACCCCATCCCCCACACCATTATACCCCCACCACCAGCCTGAACCGGTGATACAAGGCAGGATGGATCCATGCGCCAAATTTTGACCCCACCATCTGAATGTCGGAGGTGAAATCCAGACTCATCAGACCAGACAACGTTTCTCCAATCTTCTATTGTCCAATTTTGGTGATCCTGTGCCAATTGTAGCCTCAGATTCCTGTTCTTATTTGACAGGAGTGGCACCCAGTGTGGTCTTCTGCTGCTGTAGCCCATCTGCTTAAAAGTTGGACCTAATAAAGTGGCTGGTGAGTGTAAAGAGATATATAGAGAGAGAGAGATGTAAGGAGGATATACATTTTTGGATGTATAAAACATAAGTCAATATAGGACATACTGTATATAGGACAGTATAGGGGATGATAAAGGATATATATACACTACTGTGCAAAGTCTTAGGCAGGTGTGATGCTGTAAATGAAGAATGCTTTCAGAAATTGAAGTGTTAATAGTCTAGTTTCCACCAGACTTCTCCAGACAGTAGATGGAGTACCTGGGTCCCACCAGACTTCTCCAGACAGTAGATTGGTGTACCTGGGTCTCACCAGACTTCTCCCGACAGTAGATGGAGTACCTGGGTCCCACCAGACTTCTCCAGACAGTAGATTGGTGTACCTGGGTCTCACCAGACTTCTCCCGACAGTAGATGGGGTACCTGGGTCCCACCAGACTTCTCCAGACAGTAGATGGGGGTATCTGGGTCTCACCAGACTTCTCCCGACAGTAGATGGGGTACCTGGGTCCCACCAGACTTCTCCAGACAGTAGATGGGGGTATCTGGGTCTCACCAGACTTCTCCCGACAGTAGATGGGGTACCTGGGTCCCACCAGACTTCTCCAGACAGTAGATGGGGGTATCTGGGTCTCACCAGACTTCTCCCGACAGTAGATGGAGTACCTGGGTCTCACCAGACTTCTCCAGACAGTAGATGGGGGTATCTGGGTCCCACCAGACTTCTCCAGACAGTAGATGGGGGTATCTGGGTCCCACCAGACTTCTCCAGACAGTAGATGGGGTACCTGGGTCCCACCAGACTTCTCCAGACAGTAGATGGGGTAACTGGGTCCCACCAGACTTCTCCAGACAGTAGATGGGGTACCTGGGTCCCACCAGACTTCTCCAGACAGTAGATGGGGTAACTGGGTCCCACCAGACTTCTCCAGACAGTAGATTGGTGTACCTGGGTCTCACCAGACTTCTCCAGACAGTAGATTGGTGTACCTGGGTCTCACCCGACTTCTCCCGACAGTAGATTGGTGTACCTGGGTCCCACCAAACTTCTCCCGACAGTAGATTGGTGTACCTGGGTCCCACCAAACTTCTCCCGACAGTAGATAGGTGTACCTGGGTCCCACCAGACTTCTCCCGACAGTAGATTGGTGTACCTGGGTCCCACCAGACTTCTCCCGACAGTAGATTGGTGTACCTGGGTCCCACCAGACTTCTCCTGACAGTAGATTGGTGTACCTGGGTCTCACCAGACTTCTCCCGACAGTAGATTGGTGTACCAGGGTCTCACTGGTTTCAGACAGTTCTTCGCTGATGACACCGCTGGACATCTTCCAATGTGGAAGAGAAGGAAGAATGAAGTATCTTTAATCTGCTGCATTAGGCTTCCTTTGCCAACCCTTGCGTCTACACTCTGCAACGCTACCTGTCTACTGGGTCTACGCTCCTTAACATTACCCCACCACTGCGTCTACGCTCCGCAACATTACCTGACCACTGCGTCTACGCTCTGCAACGTTACCCCACCACTGCGTCTACGCTCCGCAACATTACCTGACCACTGCGTCTACGCTCTGCAACGTTACCCCACCACTGCGTCTACGCTCCGCAACATTACCTGACCACTGCGTCTACGCTCCGCAACATTACCTGACCACTGCGTCTACGCTCCGCAACATTACCTGACCACTGCGTCTACGCTCTGCAATGGTACCCCACCACTGCGTCTACGCTCTGCAACGGTACCCCACCACTGCGTCTACACTCCTCAACATTACCTGACCACTGCGTCTACGCTACTCAACATTACCTGACCACTGCGTCTACGCTCTGCAATGGTACCCCACCACTGTGTCTACGCTCCTCAACATTACCCCACCACTGCGTCTACACTCCTCAACATTACCTGACCACTGCGTCTATGCTCTGCAACGGTACCCCACCACTGCGTCTACGCTCCGCAACTTTACCTGACCACTGCGTCCACGCTCCTCAACATTACCTGACCACTGCGTCTACACTCCGCAACATTACCTGACCACTGCGTCTACACTCCGCAACATTACCTGACCACTGCGTCTACACTCCGCAACATTACCTGACCACTGAGTCTACGCTCTGCAACATTACCCCACCACTGCGTCTACGCTCCGCAACATTACCTGACCACTGCGTCTACGCTCCTCAACATTACCCCACCACTGCGTCTACACTCCTTAACATTACCTGACCACTGCGTCTACACTCCTTAACATTACCTTGAACACTGCGTTTATTCTCCTCAACTTTACCCGACCACTGTGTCTATGCTCAACATTATGCGACCACTGCGTCTAAGATCCTCAACGTTACCCAACCATAATTGGTTAATCATACACCTTTCTCTAATCCTAAAAAAATCCCTGACTGTGCTAGTGTAAGAATTGATGCTGGTTTGAAGCCAAAGGGCGGTCACACCAAATATTGATTTTATTTAGATTTTTATTTACTCACTTTGCATTTTGTAAATTGATAAAAATAAACAATTTATATAGATTTCTGAAAACATTCTTGCTTTACAGCATTTCTAACTTTTGCACAGTACGGTACAGTATATAATACAGAATGTATCAGATATAGCACAGTATAGAATACATATAGTGTAGGGTATAGGACAGTATAGAATATATATAATCTCAGCTCTCTCAAATCTCCTAGCTATCCCGACCCTCTCAGCTCCCCTAGTTCTCCTGACTGTCCCGACTCTCTCAGCTCTCCTGACTGTCCCGACTCTCTCAGCTCTCCTGACTGTCCCGACTCTCTCAGCTTTCCTGACTGTCCCGACTCTCTCAGCTCTCCTGACTGTCCCGACTCTCTCAGCTCTCCTGACTGTCCCGACTCTCTCATCTCTCCTGACTGTCCCGACTCTCTCATCTCTCCTGACTGTCCCGACTCTCTCAGCTCTCCTGACTGTCCCGACTCTCTCAGTTCTCCTGGCTCTCTCAGTTCTCCCGACTCTCTCAGCTCTCCTGGCTCTCTCAGTTCTCCTGACTCTCTCAGCTCTCCTGACAATCCCGGCTCTCTCAGCTCTCCTGACAATCCCGGCTCTCTCAGCTCTCCTGACTATCCCAGCTCTCTCAGCTCTCCTGGCTATCCCGGCTCTCTCAGCTCTCCTGACTATCCCAGCTCTCTCAGCTCTCCTGGCTATCCCGGCTCTCTCAGCTCTCCTGACTGTCCCGACTCTCTCAGCTCTCTTGACTGTCCCAACTCTCTCAGCTCTCCTAACTATCCCAGCTCTCCTATCTTGACTCTCTCAGCTCTCCTGACTATCCCGGCTCTCTCCGCTCTTCTGGCTATCCCGACTCTCTCACATCCCCTGACTATCCCGGCTCTCTCAGCTCTCCTGACTGTCCTGACTCTCTCAGCTCTCTTGACTGTCCCGACTCTCTCAGCTCTCCTAACTATTCCAGCTCTCCTATCTTGACTCTCTCAGCTCTCCTGACTATCCCGGCTCTCTCCGCTCTTCTGGCTATCCCGACTCTCTCACATCCCCTGACTATCCTGACTCTCTCAGCTCTCCTGGCTATCCCGACTCTCTCAGCTCTCCTGGCTATCCTGACTCTCTCAGCTCTCCTGACTCTCTCAGTTCTCTTGACTCTCTCAGCTCTCCTGGCTATCCTGACTCTCTCAGCTCTCCTGACTATCCCGACTCTCTCAGCTCTCCTGACTCTCTCAGCTCTCCTGGCTATCCTGACTCTCTCAGCTCTCCTGACTATCCTGACTCTCTCAGCTCTCCTGACTATCCTGACTCTCTCAGTTCTCCTGATTCTCTCAGCTCTCCTGACTATCCTGACTCTCTCAGCTCTCCTGACTATCCTGATTCTCTCAGCTCTCCTGACTATCCTGACTCTCTCAGCTCTCCTGACTATCCTGACTCTCTCAGCTCTCCTGGCTATCCTGACTCTCTCAGTTCTCCCGACTCTCTCAGCTCTCCCGACTCTCTCAGCTCTCCCGACTCACTCAGCTCTCCTGGCTATCCTGACTCTCTCAGTTCTCCCGACTCTCTCAGCTCTCCCGACTCTCTCAGCTCTCCTGACTCTCTCAGCTCTCCTGACTCACTCAGCTCTCCTGGCTATCCTGACTCTCTCAGTTCTCCCGACTCTCTCAGCTCTCCCGACTCTCTCAGCTCTCCCGACTCACTCAGCTCTCCTGGCTATCCCGACTCTCTCAGTTCTCCCGACTCTCTCAGTTCTCCCGACTCTCTCAGCTCTCCTGGCTATCCCGACTCTCTCAGCTCTCCTGGCTATCCCGACTCTCTCAGCTCTCCTGGCTATCCCGACTCTCTCAGCTCTTCTGGCTATCCCGACTCTCTCAGCTCTCCTGGCTATCCCGACTCTCTCAGCTCTCCTGGCTATCCCGACTCTCTCAGCTCTCCTGGCTATCCCGACTCTCTCAGCTCTTCTGGCTATCCCGACTCTCTCAGCTCTCCTGACTATCCTGACTCTCTCAGCTCTCCTGGCTCTCTTAGTTCTCCTGACTCTCTCAGCTCTCCTGACTATCCTGACTCTCTTAGCTCTCCTGACTATCCTGACTCTCTCAGCTCTCCTGACTCTCTCAGCTCTCCTGACTATCCTGACTCTCTTAGCTCTCCTGACTATCCTGACTCTCTCAGCTCTCCTGGCTATCCTGACTCTCTCAGTTCTCCTGACTCTCTCAGCTCTCCTGACTCTCTCAGCTCTCCTGACTCTCTCGACTCACCTGACTGTTTCAGTTGCAGCTCACATATGCGCAGGCCTACTCCCTGGCTTCTTAGTAGGGGTTCTACTGACACCCGGGCTCTTTCACTGCTCAGACTTCCAGATTCCCTCAGTCCTCTGGACTCACCTAGTCATCCTGGCTCTCAGTCTCTCAGACTCCCTTAGCCACCTCTACTCTATCAGACAAAGAATCTCTCCTCCAACATGGAGTTCCGTCTCTTGAGTGGAGTACACCTGTCCCCTAATGGGAGCTCTGCGCTATGTCCAATTCATTAGAAGGACTGTGTGCACCTGCTATCCCTAATCCTAGAGAAATCAGTGGTGGGGAGGCAGGCTATTGCTAGGTAAAGCCAGCCCTGCATGAGAATATAGTAGCCAATGTGTCTGTACTGACAGCCGGCGTTGTGTGCCACAGACTGAGCTCAGTTCACCTTTCTCGCACATCATTGGCTGTCAGTACAATCACATTAGTGGCTACTTTCTTACACAAGGCTGGCTCCACCCAATGACAGCCTGGCATCTCAGCACCTGCCTCTCCACTGTAAATATATCCCAATCTGTGCCCAGGGCAAAGATACCAAACTGCCCACTCCCCCACTTCTTGGTTTAATTAGGTCAAGGCAAAATTCACTCACGGCTGTCCCTCACCACCATCTTGTCCCCGATTGGTGGTCAATAGACAGAAGAATGCTATGGTATAAGTGGTCATTATGAAGAAAAGGTCCGATATTGGTGTCAGTGGAAGGACAATACAGTCAGCTTTGGACTAGGGGCTCTGGATTGGGAGGGGGGGGCTGGAAGGCTCTAGATGGGTCTTGGTATCACTGTGCGGGGATTGTGGTTCTACAGGGGGTTAGGGATGACTGTAGGGAACAGGATTTCTAAAAAGGGGCTGGAGGTATCTCTAGGTAGCTTTGCAGGTGCACTGTGGGACACTGTTGGAACTTGGGGGCACCATAGGAGGCTAGACGGCACTGAGAGAGGTTGGAGGTAACTGTGGGGGTTCTCAGGAGACAGCAAGAACTACAACCCTCATCTTCATCCCTCACCACACCGTACCTCACACTAATCCAACACCACACCGTACCTCATACTAATCCAACACCACACCGTACCTCATACTAATCCAACACCACACCGTACCTCATACTAATCCAACACCACACCGTACCTCATACTAATCCCTCACCACACCGTACCCGATACTAATCCCTCACCACACCGTACCTCATACTAATCCAACACCACACCGTACCTCATACTAATCCCTCACCACACCGTACCCGATACTAATCCAACACCACACCGTACCTCATACTAATCCAACACCACCCCGTACCTCACACTAATCCAACACCACACCGTACCTCATACTAATCCCTCACCACACCGTACCTCATACTAATCCAACACCACACCGTACCTCATACTAATCCAACACCACACCATACCCGATACTAATCCCTCACCACACCGTACCTCATACTAATCCAACACCACACCGTACCTCATACTAATCCCTCACCACACCGTACCTCATACTAATCCAACACCACACCGTACCTCATACTAATCCCTCACCACACCGTGCCCAATACTAATCCAACACCACACCGTACCTCATACTAATCCAACACCACACCGTACCTCATACTAATCCAACACCACACCGTACCTCATACTAATCCAGCACCACACCGTACCCGATACTAATCCCTCACCACACCGTACCTCATACTAATCCAACACCACACCGTACCTCATACTAATCCCTCACCACACCGTACCCGATACTAATCCAACACCACACCGTACCTCATACTAATCCCTCACCACACCGTACCTCATACTAATCCAACACCACACCGTACCTCATACTAATCCAACACCACACCATACCCGATACTAATCCCTCACCACACCGTACCTCATACTAATCCAACACCACACCGTACCTCATACTAATCCCTCACCACACCGTACCTCATACTAATCCAACACCACACCGTACCTCATACTAATCCCTCACCACACCGTGCCCAATACTAATCCAACACCACACCGTACCTCATACTAATCCAACACCACACCGTACCTCATACTAATCCAACACCACACCGTACCTCATACTAATCCAGCACCACACCGTACCCGATACTAATCCCTCACCACACCGTACCTCATACTAATCCAACACCACACCGTACCTCATACTAATCCCTCACCACACCGTACCCGATACTAATCCAACACCACACCGTACCCGATACTAATCCAACACCACACCGTACCCGATACTAATCCATCACCACACCGTACCCAATACTAATCCAACACCACACCGTACCTGATACTAATCCATCACCACACCGTACCCGATACTAATCCAACACCACACCGTACCCGATACTAATCCAACACCACACCATACCCGATACTAATCCCTCACCACACCGTACCTCATACTAATCCATCACCACACCGTACCCGATACTAATCCAACACCACACCGTACCCGATACTAATCCCTCACCACACCGTACCTCATACTAATCCAACACCACACCGTACCTCATACTAATCCCTCACCACACCGTACCTCATACTAATCCAACACCACACCGTACCTCATACTAATCCCTCACCACACTGTACCTCATACTAATCCCTCACCACACCGTACCCGATACTAATCTAACACCACACCGTACCCGATACTAATCCCTCAGCACACCGTACCCGATACTAATCCAACACCACACCGTACCTCATACTAATCCAACACCACACCGTACCCGATACTAATCCAACACCACACCGTACCCGACACTAATCCATCACCACACCGTACCTCATACTAATCCAACACCACACCGTACCCAATACTAATCCCTCACCACACCGTACCTCATACTAATTCAACACCACACCGTACCCGATACTAATCCAACACCACACCGTACCTCATACTAATCCAACACCACACCGTACCCGATACTAATCCAACACCACACCGTACCTCATACTAATCCAACACCACACCGTACCCGATACTAATCCAACACCACACCGTACCTCATACTAATCCAACAGCACACCGTGCCCAATACTAATCCAACACCACACCGTACCTCATACTAATCCAACACCACACCGTACCTCATACTAATCCAACACCACACCGTACCTCATACTAATCCCTCACCACACTGTACCTCATACTAATCCCTCACCACACCGTACCCGATACTAATCCAACACCACACCGTACCTCATACTAATCCAACACCACACCGTACCCGATACTAATCCAACACCACACCGTGCCCAATACTAATCCATCACCACACCGTACCCAATACTAATCCAACACCACACCGTACCCGATACTAATCCAACACCACACCGTACCCGATACTAATCCCTCACCACACCGTACCCGATACTAATCCAACACCACACCGTACCCGATACTAATCCAACACCACACCGTACCCGATACTAATCCAACACCACACCGTACCTCATACTAATCCAACACCACACCGTACCCGATACTAATCCAACACCACACCGTACCCGATACTAATCCCTCACCACACCGTACCCGATACTAATCCAACACCACACCGTACCCAATACTAATCCCTCACCATACCGTACCCAATACTAATCCAACACCACACCGTACCCGATACTAATCCAACACCACACCGTGCCCGATACTAATCCAACACCACACCGTACCCAATACTAATCCAACACCACACCGTACCCGATACTAATCCAATACCACACCGTACCTCATACTAATCCCTCACCACACCGTACCCGATACTAATCCAACACCACACCGTACCTCATACTAATCCAACACCACACCGTACCCAATACTAATCCAACAC
The DNA here is from genome assembly GCA_037953035.1 of Aquarana catesbeiana. NCBI lineage: Eukaryota > Metazoa > Chordata > Amphibia > Anura > Ranidae > Aquarana > Aquarana catesbeiana. The sequence continues at coordinate 483,818 of JBBHAA010000998.1, forward strand.
CACACTGTACCCGATACTAATCCAACACCACACCGTACCTCATACTAATCCAACACCACACCGTACCCGATACTAATCCAACACCACACCGTACCCGATACTAATCCAACACCACACCGTACCCGATACTAATCCCTCACCACACCGTACCCAATACTAATCCAACACCACACCGTACCCGATACTAATCCAACACCACACCGTACCTCATACTAATCCAACACCACACCGTGACCAATACTAATCCAACACCACACCGTACCTCATACTAATCCAACACCACACCGTACCCGATACTAATCCAACACCACACCGTACCTCATACTAATCCAACACCACACCGTACCTCATACTAATCCAACACCACACCGTACCCGATACTAATCCAACACCACACCGTACCCGATACTAATCCCTCACCACACCGTACCCGATACTAATCCAACACCACACCGTGCCCAATACTAATCCAACACCACACCGTAACTCATACTAATCCAACACCACACCGTACCCGATACTAATCCAACACCACACCGTACCTCATACTAATCCCTCACCACACCGTACCTCATACTAATCCAACACCACACCGTACCTCATACTAATCCAACACCACACCGTACCTCATACTAATCCCTCACCACACCGTGCCCAATACTAATCCAACACCACACCGTACCTCATACTAATCCAACACCACACCGTACCCGATACTAATCCAACACCACACCGTACCCGATACTAATCCAACACCACACCGTACCCGATACTAATCCCTCACCACACCGTACCTCATACTAATCCAACACCACACCGTACCCGATACTAATCCCTCACCACACCGTACCCGATACTAATCCATCACCACACCGTACCCAATACTAATCCATCACCACACCGTACCCGATACTAATCCAACACCACACCGTACCCAATACTAATCCATCACCACACCGTACCCGATACTAATCCAACACCACACCGTACCTCATACTAATCCAACACCACACCGTACCCGATACTAATCCAACACCACACCGTACCTCATACTAATCCAACACCACACCGTGCCCAATACTAATCCAACACCACACCGTACCCGATACTAATCCCTCACCACACCGTACCCGATACTAATCCAACACCACACCGTACCTCATACTAATCCAACACCACACCGTACCTCATACTAATCCAAAACCACACCGTACCTCATACTAATCCAACACCACACCGTACCTCATACTAATCCAACACCACACCGTACCCGATACTAATCCATCACCACACCGTACCTCATACTAATCCATCACCACACCGTACCCGATACTAATCCAACACCACACCGTACCTCATACTAATCCCTCACCACACCGTACCTCATACTAATCCCTCACCACACCGTACCTCATACTAATCCATCACCACACCGTACCCAATACTAATCCAACACCACACCGTACCCGATACTAATCCAACACCACACCGTACCCAATACTAATCCATCACCACACCGTACCCAATACTAATCCATCACCACACCGTACCTCATACTAATCCCTCACCACACCGTACCCGATACTAATCCAACACCACACCGTACCCGATACTAATCCCTCACCACACCGTACCTCATACTAATCCCTCACCACACCGTACCTCATACTAATCCTTCACCACACCGTACCTCATACTAATCCAACACCACACCGTACCCGATACTAATCCCTCACCACACCGTACCTCATACTAATCCAACACCACACCGTACCTCATACTAATCCCTCACCACACCGTACCCGATACTAATCCCTCACCACACCGTACCTCATACTAATCCAAAACCACACCGTACCTCATACTAATCCAACACCACACCGTACCTCATACTAATCCAAAACCACACCGTACCTCATACTAATCCAACACCACACCGTACCCGATACTAATCCAACACCACACCGTACCCGATACTAATCCAACACCACACCGTACCCGATACTAATCCAACACCACACCGTACCTCATACTAATCCAAAACCACACCGTACCCAATACTAATCCAACACCACACCGTACCCAATACTAATCCATCACCACACCGTACCCGATACTAATCCAACACCACACCGTACCTCATACTAATCCCTCACCACACCGTACCCGATACTAATCCCTCACCACACCGTACCCGATACTAATCCAACACCACACCGTACCCGATACTAATCTAACACCACACCGTACCTCATACTAATCCCTCACCACACCGTACCTCATAATAATCCCTCACCACACCGTACCAGATACTAATCCATCACCACACCCTACCCGATACTAATCCCTCACCACACCGTACCCGATACTAATCCATCACCACACCGTACCCAATACTAATCCATCACCACACCGTACCCAATACTAATCCATCACCACACCGTACCCGATACTAATCCAACACCACACCGTACCCGAAACTAATCCAACACCACACCGTACCCAATACTAATCCATCACCACACCGTACCTCATACTAATCCCTCACCACACCGTACCCGATACTAATCCAACACCACACCGTACCCGATACTAATCCCTCACCACACCGTACCCGATACTAATCCCTCACCACACCGTACCTCATACTAATCCAACACCACACCGTACCCGATACTAATCCTTTACCACACCGTACCTCATACTAATCCAACACCACACCGTACCTCATATTAATCCCTCACCACACCGTACCCGATACTAATCCAAAACCACACCGTACCTCATACTAATCCAACACCACACCGTACCCGATACTAATCCAACACCACACCGTACCTCATACTAATCCAAAACCACACCGTACCCAATACTAATCCATCACCACACCGTACCTCATACTAATCCAACACCACACCGTACCCAATACTAATCCATCACCACACCGTACCTCATACTAATCCAACACCACACCGTACCTCATACTAATCCATCACCACACCGTACCTCATACTAATCCAACACCACACCGTACCTCATACTAATCCATCACCACACCGTACCTCATACTAATCCAACACCACACCGTACCCAATACTAATCCATCACCACACCGTACCTCATACTAATCCAACACCACACCGTACCTCATACTAATCCAACACCACACCATACCTCATACTAATCCAACACCACACCGTACCTCATACTAATCCAACACCACACCGTACCCAATACTAATCCATCACCACACCGTACCTCATACTAATCCAACACCACACCGTACCCAATACTAATCCATCACCACACCGTACCCAATACTAATCCATCACCACACCGTACCTCATACTAATCCAACACCACACCGTACCCAATACTAATCCATCACCACACCGTACCTCATACTAATCCAACACCACACCGTACCTCATACTAATCCAACACCACACCGTACCTCATACTAATCCATCACCACACCGTACCTCATACTAATCCAACACCACACCGTACCCAATACTAATCCATCACCACACCGTACCTCATACTAATCCAACACCACACCGTACCCAATACTAATCCATCACCACACCGTACCTCATACTAATCCAACACCACACCGTACCTCATACTAATCCAACACCACACCATACCTCATACTAATCCAACACCACACCGTACCTCATACTAATCCAACACCACACCGTACCCAATACTAATCCATCACCACACCGTACCTCATACTAATCCAACACCACACCGTACCCAATACTAATCCATCACCACACCGTACCCAATACTAATCCATCACCACACCGTACCTCATACTAATCCAACACCACACCGTACCCAATACTAATCCATCACCACACCGTACCCAATACTAATCCAACACCACACCGTACCCAATACTAATCCATCACCACACCGTACCTCATACTAATCCAACACCACACCGTACCCAATACTAATCCATCACCACACCGTACCTCATACTAATCCAACACCACACCGTACCTCATACTAATCCAACACCACACCGTACCCAATACTAATCCATCACTACACCGTACCCAATACTAATCCAACACCACACCGTACCTCATACTAATCCAACACCACACCGTACCTCATATTAATCCCTCACCACACCGTACCTCATACTAATCCCTCACCACACCGTACCTCATATTAATCCCTCACCACACCGTACCTCATACTAATCCAACACCACACCGTACCCAATACTAATCCCTCACCACACCGTACCCAATACTAATCCCTCACCACACCGTACCCGATACTAATCCAACACCACACCGTACCCAATACTAATCCCTCACCACACCGTACCTCATACTAATCCAACACCACACCGTACCTCATACTAATCCCTCACCACACCGTACCCAATACTAATCCCTCACCACACCGTACCCGATACTAATCCATCACCACACCGTACCTCATACTAATCCAACACCACAGCGTACCCAATACTAATCCCTCACCACACCGTACCCGATACTAATCCAACACCACACCGTACCCAATACTAATTCCTCACCACACCGTACCCAATACTAATTCCTCACCACACCGTACCCAATACTAATCCAGCACCACACCGTACCTCATACTAATCCCTCACCACACCCATACCCGATAACTAATCCCTCACCACACCGTACCCAATACTAATCCCTCACCACACCGTACCCGATACTAATCCATCACCACACCGTACCCGATACTAATCCAACACCACACCGTACCCGATACTAATCCAACACCACACCGTACCCAATACTAATCCAAAACCACACCGTACCCAATACTAATCCAACACCACACCGTACCTCATATTAATCCCTCACCACACTGTACCCGGTACTAATTTGCACACCAGAATATATCTAATACCAATTCCTTACCACACTGTTTTATCATTTTACATTCACCACATCTTCATTCATTTTCTCTCCTCCCAACTCAATTTTCAGGCTAAACTTATTGTTCCCAACACAACAGCCGGCCTCATCATTGGGAAAGGTGGAGCAACTGTCCGTAGTATCATGGAGGAATCTGGAGCGTGGGTCCAGCTCTCCCAGAAGCCAGCAGGTCCAAATCTCCAGGAACGGGTGGTGACAGTGAGTGGGGAAGCTACTCAGGTTCAGCATGCAGTAAGAAGCATCATACACAAAGCAAAAGAGGACCCGCCTCAGGGCACTTCCTATCTCAACATCAGCTACACCAACACCCAAGGTCCTGTGGCCAACTCCAACCCTACAGGATCCCCATATGCTGGAGGGACAGCTGAGGCAACCATTGCCCCATACCCAGCTACACCAGCTGCTTCAGCTGCAATATCTGGTGGAGATCTTCTGGCCATCTCTACGGCTCTGAATACTTTAGCCAGCTATGGTTACAGCACAGGTTTAGGATTTAATCCATTAGTTGGCGGTGTCCATCCAGCAGCTGTCAATCTTTTAGCATCTTACACAGGTGAAGCTGGTTCTGCATTGGGCTTGGGGGGTGGAGGAATCCTAATGGAGAAGCTAGCTGCGGAAAGCATTGCTGGTAAGGAGACTCTGGAGATGGCTGTACCAGAAACCCTGGTAGGTGCAATACTGGGCAAAGGTGGAAAGACATTGATTGAATACCAAGAGCTGACAGGAGCTCGTATACAGATTTCCAAGAAGGGTGAATTTGTCCCTGGAACAAGAAGCAGGAAAGTGATCATTACAGGACCACCGGGGGCCACACAAGCAGCGCAATACTTGATTGGGCAGAGGGTGGCTTACGAGCAAAGTGTGCGGTCAACCAACCCACAAAAGGTTGGCTAACTGAAGACATTTGGTGGGAGAGGTTGGTACGTGTGGGGGAATGGATGGTAGAACTGGGAAATGCAAAGGGTCGTGGACACGACATGTCTGTTGGAACACAGCTGAAACCTTCAGGGCAGTAGGGTCAGCCTGGCTTTGGCTGTTTGAAGGCTACCTAGTCCCAATCACAAGGAAATGTGTTAACCCTACAAATGTGAAAATGTTAATTATTAATAAAATAGCAATAAAGGCAAATTTTGCACTGTAAAGCATTCACCCAGTAAAACGCCCTTCTCCATAACAGTAGGGTGACACTAAAATGAAATACGACACGGTGTTTTTTGGGAAAACAGACTGTCTACAATGGATATACCAAGACTCCTCCACAGCAGGGTTACACCAGCAGTTCTTGTGACTCGATGGGTAGCACAAGGGCCCCCCTCCTCACTATCAGGTGGTGAGATGTGGGGTTGATTTCCTAAAACTGGAGTGAAAAATCTGGTGCAGCTCTGCAAAGTAGCCAATCAGCTTCCAACTTCTGCTTCTTCAGCTAAGCTTTGATGATAAAACCTGGAAGCTGATTGGCTACTATGCAGAGCTGCACCAGATGTTGCACTCTCCAGTTTTAGGAAATCAACCCCAGAATGTCCTAAATCTGTCATCATCTCATAAACCAATAGCCTTCAGACTTGAAGAAGCGTGCCAAACCCTCCCTTTTCTGTCCCAAACTTGTGCCAAATTTCTTGTTAGTGACTTCTGGGGTGAAAGGATACAACACGTAACCAACCCCTCTTAGACAGAATGATCTCTAGGGCTGCTTTGATGATTAAATTAAAAAAAGCCAAACTTGTATATTTTTAAGCAGATGTAGGTGTTTGCTAAGGCTATAAAGATGTTTTAACATTGGTTGAAATTTAGCTAAAATCTGTAAAATTGACTTAATAGTGAATATTTAAGATGATAGACAGTACTCCTAATGACAAGCTGTATATGTGTATGGCAGTGAAGGACCATAGAGAGGGATTCTTGCCGCTCTTTCCAGCTCCAGGGTGCACTATGTATATATCCTGTGCCAAAATGCGCCTGGGCTATAGAGGCGAGTATACCTGAGAAGATACTGTATGTACTAAGCCCTCTGATCTCTATCCCTGGAGACCATTTATTATTATTACAACCATGTCTGGTCCTGAAGTCTCCACATACAGATTTTGTGTACTAGAACTCAACTGCTCTGTATATAAGGTTGCTTATATTTTAAGCGCTCCTATCTGGGGCTCCTTCACCTTCAGATGAAGACATTATTGTGATTTGGGAACTTTCTTTTTATGAAGATATTGCAGAGACAGGAGCAGGAAAGGTGCTTCCAGTGCATAGGGAGAACATACAGGTCATCATTCTTACTAATACGGGGTGAAATATCTAGCCTAACCGTCATTAGTAGACAGGATGTTTGTAGGAAGTCCTGGGGTGACAGATTTACTTTGACCGCCATTGGGAGACGGGAGGTTTGTAGGAAGACCTGGGGTGACATATCTAGCCTGACCGCCATTGGAAGACGGGATGTTTGTAGGAAGACCTGGGGTAACTGAGAAGATAGCATCACCTTTATTACAAAATGCCATCCTCCTCTTCTTTTGCATATCGACACTTCTCTAGTCTCCATAGAGTTCACAGAAGTTCTGGAATTCAGGGAAGTTCAAACACTGGAAATCTGGAAAGCCACCAGACTGAGCACAGGGCCAAGACAGATAAGGTGACACGTACCTTGAGATCCTTATTATTGTGCACTGTTGCCCCATGATACGGGGTGCAATTCATCTAATAAATCAGTTATCTGGTAACCGTGTGTGTGTGATGTCATTTCCACTTCATTGTCATCATAGAACTACCATCATCATCATCATCATCCGCATCACTCTGCAAATACGCCTTGCGGAAGATACCATCATAAATAAAATGGTTACTACACACAGGGTATGACTACTCCCATCGTCCCATCGTGAATAAAATGGTTACTACTCACAGGGTATGACTACTCCCATCATGAATAAAAGAATTGAGACTCACAGGGTAGGACTACTCCCATCATGAATAAAAGGATTGAGACTCACAGGGTATGACTACTCCCATCATGTATAAAAGGATTGAGACTGACAAGGTATGACTACTCCCATCAGGAATAAAAGGGTAGGGACTCACAAGGTATGACTACTCCCATCAGGAAAAAAAGGGAGGGGACTCACAGGGTGTGACTACTCCCATCATAAATAAATAGGTTGGGACTCACAGGGTAGGACTACTCCCATCATGAATAAAAGGATTAAGACTCACAGGGTATAACTACTCCCATCATGAATACAAGGGTTGGGACTCACAGGGTATGACTACTCCCATCATGAACAAAAGGGTTGGGAACTCACAGGGTATGACTACTCCCATCTTGAATAAAAGGGTTGAGACTTAAGGGAATGCCTACACGGGGTTTAACTTGAAAAAAAAAAAACTTGCACAAGTGACATGGTCTACTACTAACAGGATATGTCTACGCCCACCTAGAATGAAGGCCTGCTACTCACATATCAACCCAGGTCATCCCCAACCGACCTTATCCTGGATCAACCACAAATGAACTCAACCGTGTCCGACCCAAACATCAACCCTGCCTGACCCAAACATCAAACCTGACCAACCCCAATCAACTCCAACCACCTGAACCTAGACCAACCCTAACCCTGACCAATCTCAAGCCTTACTGACCTCAACCCTTGAGTAGCCTCAACCCCAATCAAGACCAACACCAACCAAAACAGACCCCAACCCACGATGACTCCAACCCCAACCCAGACCACCCACCTATACACTCAGCCTGACCCTTACACCAACTGATCTAGACCCCAATTCAGACCAATCCAACTGATCCCAGCCCAGACTGACTGGAACCCAGACCAGCCCTAATGCCAACCAACACCAACCGCATCTGACCTCACCTTAGGCCAAGCCCAGCCCAGCCCAGCCCAGACTAACCTCAATCCTGATTGGCCCCAACCATGACCAACACAAACCCCAACTTATTGGAACTCTAACCCCAACCCCAATGCTGACCAAGTCCAACCCTGGATGACTGGAATCCAGAACGTCCCTAACCCAGACTGTTCCCAACCCTAAATCGACCCCAATCCTTACTAACTCCAACCCCAACTGACTTAACCCAGAACAACCCTAACCCGGATCGTCCCTAACCTAGACCATCCTCAAATCAACCCTAACCAAAACCCAATCCTGACCAACTCAATCCGAACAAACTTAACCCAGAAAAACTGGAACCCATACCAACCCTAACCCCAAGTAAAGGGAACCAAGACCAACCCTAACCCAGAACGTCAACAAACCTGACCAACTGGAACCCAGACCAACCCAAAGCCAGACCTTCCCCAATCCAGACAGACTCCAAACCAGACCAACTGGTCCAAAGACCGACCCAAAGCCAGCCAGTCCCCAACCCAGACCAATCAACACCGACCTCTACCCAAACTAACATCAATCCAGACCGATCCCTACTGACACTGTTCCTGATGCTTCCAACCCCAACTGACCCCCAACCCAGGATGCCTCCAACCCTGACTCGAACCAACTCCAAACGTTTCCAACCCCAACGAACACCAACACGGACTGTTCCCAACCCAAATCATCCTCAACCCTGACAGACACCAACCCATCCCTGACTGTCCCCAACCCGGACCGACACCAACCCAGATTATCCCCAACATTGACTGACACCAACACTGATTGTCCAAACCCCTGCCCGACAACAAAACGAAGTCCCCAACCCAGACAGACACCAACCCAGATTATCCCCAACCCCGACTGTCCCCAACCCAGATCGTCCCCAACACTGACTGACACCAACATTGATGGTCCCCAACCCTTACCGACATCGACCCAGATCATCCTCAACACAGGATCACTCCCTCAACCTACATTAACCAAGATCACCCCCAAACCAGACTGAAGGGAACCCAGACCAACCCTAACCCAAACTACCTGGAACCCAAACCAACCCTAACCCAGAATGTCCACAAACCAGACCAATCCAAAGTTACACCATCCCCAACCCAGACAGATCCCAACCGACACAGATCCCAAATAAGACAAACTAAAACAAAAACCGACTCAAAGCCAGCCAGTCCCCAACCTAGACTGATCTCAATCCCGGCCTCTACCCTGACCAACACAAACCCAGACTGATTATTACTGAGACTGTTTCCAACCTGGACTGTCTGCGACCGGAACCAACAACAAATGTTTCCAACCCCGACAAAAGCCAACATAGACTGTCCCCAACCTGAATCGACATAAACCCAGATTGTCCTCAGCACTGACCGAAACCAACATGAACTGACCCCAACCAAAACCTACACCAACACAGATCGCCACCAACCCAAGATGACTCCCCCAACCAACACCAACCCCGACCTAAACCAACCTAGATTGCCCCTAACCCCGACCGACACCAACCGTGCCTGTCTCCGACCCCAACTGATACCAAGCCAGGTATACTCAAACCCCCAAGCCAGACTGTCTCCAACTCGGAGCGACACCAACTCAGAATGACAGCAACCCACGCCAACACCAACATCGACCCAGATCGTCCCCAACTCTGACCGACACCAAACCAGATTAACACCAATAGGGACTGACACCAACCCAGACCAACCCTTACCTAGGATGGCTCCAACCCCAACCCAGATCATCCCCAACCCCCGACCAACCCAGGAAAATCCCAGCCCCAACTAACACAGACCCACCAACCTTGAATGAATTCAACCCGGCATGACTCCAACCCTGACTGACATCAACCCCAACTGAACCTAACCCAGAATGACACCAACCCCAACAGGGACTGACACCAAACCAGATTGATACCAACCCTGACCGAGCCAACACAAACAGACACATACCCTGACTGACCACAATTGACTTTATAGTGATTTTTTTAAGATGATAGACCATACGCCTAATGACAAGCTGTATATGTGTATGGCAGTGAAGGACCATAGAGAGGGATACTTGCCACTCTTTCCAGCTCCAGGGTGCACTATGTAGATATCCTGTGCCAAACTGTGCCTGGGCTATAGAGGAGAGTATACCTGAGAAGATTCTGTATATACTAAGCCCTCTGATCTCTATCCCTGTAGACCATTTATTGTCCTATTATCACAGCAGTGTCTGGTCCTGAAGTCTCCACATACAGAGCTTGTGTGCTTGAACTCAACTGCTCTGTATATAAGGTTGCTTTTATTTTAAGTACTCCTATATGGGGCTCTTCCACCTTCAAATGAAGACATTATTTTGATTTGGGAACTATCTTTTAATGAAGATTTTGCAGAGACAGAAGCAGGAAAGGTGCTTCCAGTGTATAGGGAGAACATACAGGTCATCTTTCTTACTAAAGTGTGGTGACATAGCTAGCCTGACTGCCATTGGTAGACGGGATGTTTGTAGGAAGGCCTGGGGTGACATATTTAGCCTCACCGCCATTGGCCATCATGAATAAAAGGGTTAAGACTCACAGGGTATGACTACTCTCATTGTAAATAAAAAAGTTTGGGACTCACAGGGTATGATTACTCCCATCATGAATAAAAGGATGGGAACTCACAGGGTATAACTACTCCCATCATGAATAAAAAGGTTGGGAGTCACAGGGTATGACTACTCCCATCGTGAATAAAAGGGTTGGGAGTAACAGGGAATGCCTACACAGGGTTTAACTTGAAAAAAAAACTTGCACAAGTGACATGGTCTATTACTTACAGAATATGTCTGCACCCACCTAGAATGAAGGCCTGGTACTCCCATATCAACCCAGGTCATCCCCAACCGACCTTAACCTGGATCAACAGCAAATGAACTCAACCATGTCCGACCCAAACATCCAGCCTGCCTGACCCAAACATCAAACCTGACCGACCCCAATCATCTCCAACCACCTGGAACCCAGATCTACCCCCCCTCCAACCACTTGGAACCCGGACCAGCCCTAATCCCAACCAATCTCAAGCCTTACTGACCTCAACCCTTGAGTAGCCTCAACCCCATTAAAGACCAACACCAACCAAAACAGACCCCAACCCAGGAGGACTCCAACCCTGACCGACACCAACACGAATCAACCCCAACCCTGACAGACACCAACACGGACTGACACAAACCCCGACTGACCCCAATCCAGGATGACTCAAACCCCGACTGACACTGACACAGATAGCCCCCAACCCCTGAATGACACAAACACGGACTGACACCAACCCAAACTCAGAAAACTCCAAACCCTAACCGGCCCCCACAGGGACCAACACCAGCGCAAGATGACTCCAACCCTGACCGACATCAAAACTCAGATGGAATCCAACACAGACTGAACCCAATACGGACTGACATAAGCCCCAACTGACCACAACCCAGGAAGACACCTAGGCCCAACCAACACCAACCCCGACTGACACCAACACGGATTCCCCCCAACCCAGGATGACTCCAACTCCGACCGACACAACCCATATTGTATCCAACCCTGAACGACACTAGATTAACACCAACGTGGAACAACCTCAACCCAAACCGACACCAACACAGACTAACAGAACCCCGACTGACCACAACCCAGGATGATTCCGATCGACACCAATCCCAACTGAGCTTAACCCAGTATGACTGCAACCCCAACAGGGACCGACACCAACACGGACTGACCCTAATCATGACCGAACCAACACGGACTGATACCAACCCTGACTGACCACAATCCAGGATGACTCCAACCCCGACTGACACAAACCCAAGGTGACTCCAATACAGACTGACACCAACCCTGACCAATCCTAACCCAGGATGACCCCCACAGGGACCAACCCAGATTGTCTCTAACTGACACCAGCCCAGGATGACACCAACTCAGATTGACACTAACATAGACCGACACAAGCAAGGACTGCCACAATCCCTGACTGACCTTACATAGTTACATAGTTACATAGTAGGTGAGGTTGAAAAAAGACACAAGTCCATCAAGTCCAACTTATGTGTGTGATTATGTGTCAGTATTACATTACATATCCCTGTATATTGCGGTCATTCAGGTGATTATCTAATAGTTTCTTGAAGCTATCAATGCTCCCCGCTGAGACCACCGCCTGTGGAAGGGAATTCCACATCCTTGCCGCTCTTACAGTAAAGAACCCTCTACGTAGTTTAAGGTTAAACCTCTTTTCTTCTAATTGTAATGAGTGGCCACGAGTCTTATTAAACTCTCTTCTGCGAAAAAGTTTTATCCCTATTGTGGGGTCACCAGTACAGTATTTGTAAATTGAAATCATATCCCCTCTCAAGCGTCTCTTCTCCAGAGAGAATAAGTTCAGAGCTCACAACCTTTCCTCATAACTAAGATCCTCCAGACCCTTTATTAGCTTTGTTGCTCTTCTTTGTACTCGCTCCATTTCCAGTACGTCCCTCCTGAGGACTGGTGCCCAGAACTGGACAGCATACTCCAGGTGCGGCCGGACCAGAGTCTTGTAGAGCGGGAGAATTATCGTTTTATCTCTGGAGTTGATCCCCTTTTAATGCCAATATTCTGTTTGCTTTATTAGCAGCAGCTTGGCATTGCATGCCATTGCTGAGCCTATCATCTACTAGGACCCCCAGGTCCTTTTCCATCCTAGATTCCCCCAGAGGTTCTCCCCCCAGTGTATAGATTGCATTCATATTTTTGCCACCCAAATGCATTATTTTACATTTTTCTACATTGAACCTCATTTGCCATGTAGTCGCCCACCCCATTAATTTGTTCAGGTCTTTTTGCAAGATTTCCACATCCTGCGGAGAAGTTATTGCCCTGCTTAGCTTAGTATCGTCTGCAAATACCGAGATTGAACTGTTTATCCCATCCTCCAGGTCGTTTATGAACCTGAACCTAGAATGATTCCAACACTGACTGACACAAACCTCAACTGACCCTAACCTCAACCAATACCAACCCACAATGACTCCAACTCCAACCGACCCTAACCAATGGCTCCAACCCACGATGACTGCAACCTCAACTGACACCAACATGGACTGACATTAACCCCGACTGACCCTAACCCATGATAATTCCAACCTGACCAACACCAATACTGACCAACCCTAACCCATGAGGACTCCAACCCTAACCCAGGATGACTCCAACCCCGACTGACACCAACACAGACTGACACAAGCCCCAACTGTCCAAAACTCAGGAAGACCCCAACCAACACCAACACAAGCCCACCAACCGCAACCAACTCCAACCTAGGATGACTCCAACCCTGACCGACCCCAACACGGACTGACACCAACTGCGCCTGACCCTAACCCAGGATGATTCCAACCCTAACTGGGACCGATGCCTACCCAGATCGCCTCCAACCCCCGACCATCACCAACCCAGGGTGACCCCGACCCCAACTGAGTCTAATAGGGACCAACCCAGATCACCAACTCTGACTTGACACCAAACCAGATTGACACCAACACGAACTGACACAAACCCCGACTGACCCCAACCCAGAATAACGCAAACATGGACTGACACAAACCCATATTATCCCCAACCGTGAATGACACCAACAAACTCAACCCTAACCAATACCAACATGGTGACCTGGGAAAACTGTGTGTGTTGCTCATGCTCGATGGGGAGAGGGTATGTGGACGGTGCATCCGCAGCTGCTGCTAAAGTGCTGAAAGGTTGAAGACAGGAAGGGTGACCTCTGGAAGTCGCACATCTATGGTGTCCTGCTGCAGTGTATGGAGTGGCAACCTCAGCCTGGACTCCAACCAGGCCACGGTTCCCACACGTTTCACTCCGCCCACGGAGCTTAGTCATGGGGAACCCCAACTGAGCCTAACCCAGGATGACTCCAACATCAACCCTGACCGACACCAACACAGATCTACACCAACCCCGACAGATGCCAACTCAGATTGTCCTCAACCCTGACCGACACCAACCCTGATTGTCCTCGACCCTGACCGACACCAACACAGATTGTCCTCAACCTAGACCGACACCAACACAGATTGTCTTCAACCCTGAGCGACCCCAACCCTGGTCGACACCAACCTTGACCAACACCAACCCAGATTGTCCTCAACCCTGACCGACACCAACCCAGACCGACACCAACACTGATTGTCCTCAACCCCCGACTGACACTAACCCAGGATGACTCCAACATCAACCCTGACCGACACCAACACCGACCGACACCAACACAGATTGTCCTCAACCCCGATCTACACCAACCCCGACAGACGCCAACCCAAATTGTCCTCAACCCTGACCGACACCAACCCTGACCGACACCAACCACAACCGACACCAACACAGATTGTCCTCATCCCCAACCTACACCAACCCGACAGACGCCAACCCCGACAGAAGCCAACCCAGATTGTCCTCAACCCTGACCAACACCAACACAGATTGTCCTCAGCCCCCGACCAACCCTGACCGACACAGATTGTCCTCAACCCCCGACCGACACCAACCCTGACCAACACCAACACAGATTGTCCTCAACCCCTACCGACACCAACCTAGATTGTCCTCAACCCTGACAGGACACTAACCCAGATTGTCTTCAACCCCCGACTGACACCAACACAGATTGTCCTCAAGCATAAACAAGACCAAGGATAAATCCAAGAGAAAAACCAAGCTTAACTTACCACCAGCCTGCAGACAACCAAATGCAGCCATTGTGCTATATGCTGGGTGTACCTTTGGGAAGGGGTGGCTCCCTTTCAGTCCACCTGCTCTCACCTATTCATCAGAATGCATGTGCCTTCACTGTGGGGACACGTATAAGTTAGTGTTAGGTACCACAGATACCAGGGTGCCTTGATGAGGCTCTGTGGCTTACGCATGCATTTGCAAATGTGTGCAGACTAAACCCCTGCTTTTAACACATACTGTTAGACATGTTATTTGGTTGTCTGCAGGCTGGTGGTAAGTTAAGCTTGGTTTTTCCTTTGGATTTATCCTTGGTCTTGTTTATGCCTGTTGTTAGCCTTCCAATGCATCTTACTGCGATAGCCAGATATAGATGGGGGCAAGTGGCGTCTTTATTGTTAGGCAGATTGTCCTCAACCCTGACCGACACCAACCCTGACCGGACACCAACCCAGATTGTCCTCAACCCTGACCGACACCAACCCAGACCGACACCAACACTGATTGTCCTCAACCCCCGACCGACACTAACCCAGGATGACTCCAACATCAACCCTGACCGACACCAACCGACACCAACACAGATTGTCCTCAACCCCGATCTACACCAACCCCGACAGACGCCAACCCAGATTGTCCTCAACCCTGACCGACACCAACCCTGACCGACACCAACCACAACCGACACCAACACAGATTGTCCTCATCCCCAACCTACACCAACCCCGACAGACGCCAACCCCGACAGAAGCCAACCCAGATTGTCCTCAACCCTGACCAACACCAACACAGATTGTCCTCAGCCCCCGACCAACCCTGACCGACACAGATTGTCCTCAACCCCCGACCGACACCAACCCTGACCAACACCAACACAGATTGTCCTCAACCCCTACCGACACCAACCTAGATTGTCCTCAACCCTGACCGGACACCAACCCAGATTGTCTTCAACCCCCGACTGACACCAACACAGATTGTCCTCAAGCATAAACAAGACCAAGGATAAATCCAAGAGAAAAACCAAGCTTAACTTACCACCAGCCTGCAGACAACCAAATGCAGCCATTGTGCTATATGCTGGGTGTACCTTTGGGAAGGGTGGCTCCCTTTCAGTCCACCTGCTCTCACCTATCCATCAGAATGCATGTGCCTTCACTGTGGGGACACGTATAAGTTAGTGTTAGGTACCACAGATACCAGGGTGCCTTGATGAGGCTCTGTGGCTTACGCATGCATTTGCAAATGTGTGCAGACTAAACCCCTGCTTTTAACACATACTGTTAGACATGTTATTTGGTTGTCTGCAGGCTGGTGGTAAGTTAAGCTTGGTTTTTCCTTTGGATTTATCCTTGGTCTTGTTTATGCCTGTTGTTAGCCTTCCAATGCATCTTACTGCGATAGCCAGATATAGATGGGGGCAAGTGGCGTCTTTATTGTTAGGCAGATTGTCCTCAACCCTGACCGACACCAACCCTGACCGGACACCAACCCAGATTGTCCTCAACCCTGACCGACACCAACCCAGACCGACACCAACACTGATTGTCCTCAACCCCCGACCAACACTAACCCAGGATGACTCCAACATCAACCCTGACCGACACCAACACCGACCGACACCAACACAGATTGTCCTCAACCCCGATCTACACCAACCCCGACAGACGCCAACCCAAATTGTCCTCAACCCTGACCGACACCAACCCTGACCGACACCAACCACAACCGACACCAACACAGATTGTCCTCATCCCCAACCTACACCAACCCGACAGACGCCAACCCCGACAGAAGCCAACTCAGATTGTCCTCAACCCTGACCAACACCAACACAGATTGTCCTCAGCCCCCGACCAACCCTGACCGACACAGATTGTCCTCAACCCCCGACCGACACCAACCCTGACCAACACCAACACAGATTGTCCTCAACCCCTACCGACACCAACCTAGATTGTCCTCAACCCTGACCGGACACCAACCCAGATTGTCTTCAACCCCCGACTGACACCAACACAGATTGTCCTCAAGCATAAACAAGACCAAGGATAAATCCAAGAGAAAAACCAAGCTTAACTTACCACCAGCCTGCAGACAACCAAATGCAGCCATTGTGCTATATGCTGGGTGTACCTTTGGGAAGGGGTGGCTCCCTTTCAGTCCACCTGCTCTCACCTATCCATCAGAATGCATGTGCCTTCACTGTGGGGACAAGTATAAGTTAGTGTTAGGTACCACAGATACCAACCCAGACCGACACCACCACAGATTGTCCTTAACTCTGACTGACCTCAACCCCGACCGACAACAACACAGATTGTCCTCAACCCCAAACGACACCAACACAGATTGTCCTCAACTTTGACCAAAACCAACCAAGACCGACACCAACCTTGATTGTCCTCAACCCCTGACCGACACCAACCCTGATTGTCTTCAACCCCTGACCGACACCAACCCAGACTGTCACCAAACTAGACCGATGCCAACACAGATTGTCCTTAACCCTGACCTACACCAGCGCAGATTGTCCTCAACCCCCGACCGTCACCAACCCCGACCGACACCAACAGAGATTGTCCTCAACCCCGACTGACACCAACACAGACCGACATCAACACAGATTGTCCTCAAACTCCACCGACACCAACCCAGAATATCCTCAACCTTGACCAACGCCAACACAAATTGTCCTCAACCCTGACTGACACCAACACAGATTGTCCTCAACCCTGACCGACACCAACCCCAAAAGACACCAACACAGATTGTCCTCAACCCAGACCAACACCAACCATGGTCGACACCAACTCTAACTGACACCAACACAGATTGTCTTCAACCCTGAGCGACTCCAACCCTGGTCGACACCAACCCTGACCAACACCAACCCAGATTGTACTCAACCCTGACCGACACCAACCCTGAAAAACACCAAACCAGACCGACACCAACCCAGATTGTCCTCAAACCTTACCGACACCAACCCCGACCGACACCAACACAGATTGTCCTCAACTCAGACCGACACCAACCCTGGTCGACACCAACACAGATTGTCTTCAACCCTGAGCAACACCAACCCTGGTCGACACCAACACCAACCCAGATTGTCCTCAACCCTGACCGACGCCGATCCTGACCGGACACCAACCCAAATTGTCCTCAATCCCCGACTAACACCAACCCCGACTGACACCAACACAGATTGTCCTCAACCCCGACCGACCCCAACCCAGACTGACACCAACACAGATTGTCCTCAACCCCAACAGACACCAACACAGATTGTCCTCAACCCTGACCGCCACCAACACAGATTGTCCTCAACCCCTGACTGACCTCAACCACGACCGACATCAACACAGATTGTCCTCAACCCCGACCAAAACCAACCCCTATTGTCCTCAACCCCGACCGACACCAACCCCGATTGCCCTCAACCCCGACCGACACCAACCAAGATTGTCCTCAACCCTGACCAACACCAACCCAGATTGTCCTCATCCCCAACCTACACCAACCCCCGAACGACACCAACCTAAACCGACACCAACACAGATTGTTCTCAACCCTGATTAACACCAACCCAGACCGACACAAATCCCGATTGTCCTCAACCCCGACCGACACCAACTTCGGTTGTCATCAACCCCGAACAATACCAACCCCGATCGACACCAAACCAGATTGTCCTCAACCCAGACCGACACCAACCCAGACCGACACCAACCCAGACCGACACCAACCCAGACCAAAACCAACACAGACCAAAACCAACACAGACCAAAAACCAACACAGATTGTCGTCAACCCCTACCGACACCAACCCAGAATATCTTCAACCTCAAACGACACCAACACAGATTGTCCTCAACCCTGACCGACACCAACCCTGACCGACACCAACCCAGACCGACACCAACCCAGATTGTCCTCAACCCTGACGGACACCAACCCAGACTGACACCAACAGAGATTGTCCTCAACCCCGACCGACACCAACCCAAATTGTCCTCAACCCAGACCAACACCAACCCCGATTGTCCTCAACCTAGACCGACACCAATCCCGATTGTCCTCAACACTGACACCAACCCAGATTGTTCTCAACCCCGACCGACACCAACCCAAATTGTCCTCAACCCCTGAACGACACCAACCTAGACTGACACCAACCTCAATTGTCCTCAACCCGACTGACACCAACCCCAATTGTCCTCAACCCCGACCAACACCAACTTCGATTGTCCTCAACCCCGACCGATACCAACACAGATTGTCCTCAACCCCGACCGACACCAACCCAGACCAATATCAACACAGATTGTCCTCAACTCTGACCGACACCAACCCAGATTGTCCTCAACTGAGACGATTACAAACAAAGACCGAAATCAATACAGATTGTCGTCAACCCCTACCGACACCAACCCTGACTGACACCAACACAGATTGCCCTCAACCACCGACTGACACCAATCCTGACCGACACCGACAGAGATTGTCTTCAACCCCCGACTGACACCAACCCAGATTGTCCTTAACCCCGACTGACACCAACCCAGATTGTCCTTAACCCTGACCGACACCAACACAGATTGTCCTCAACCCTGACCAACACCAACCCAGAGCAACACCAACATCGATTGTCCTCAACCCCCGACCGACACCAACCCAGACCGTCACCAACCTAGACCGACACCAACACAGATTGTCCTCAACCCCGACCGACACCAACCCAGACCGACATCAACACAGATTGTCTTCAACCCTGACTGACACCAACACAGATTGTCCTCAATCCCCGACCGACACCAACCCAGACCGACATCAACACAGATTGTCTTCAACCCTGACCAACACCAACTCAGATTGTCCTCAACCCCCGACCGATACCAATCTTGACCAACACTGACACAGACTGTCCTCAACCCCTGACGGACACCAACCCTGACCGACACCAACACAGATTGTCCTCAACCCCCGACCGACACCAACCCAGTTTGTCCTCAACTCAGACCGATACAAAACACAGACCGAAACCAACACAGATTGTGGTCAACCCCTACCGACACCAACACAGAATATCCTCAACCTAGACCGACACCGACACAAATTGTCCTCAACCCTGACCGACAGCTACAGAGATTGTCTTCAACCCCCGACCGACACCAATCTTGACCAATACCAACACAGACTGTACTCAACCCCTGACTGACAATAACCCCGATTGACAAGCACCAATATTTAAAAAGGGTCCAAAATACATCCCTGGGAATTACAGACCAGTTAGCCTAACATCAATAGTATGTAAACTCTTGGAGGGGATGATAAGGGACTATATACAAGATTTTAGTAATAAGAATTATATCATTAGCAGTAATCAGCATGGATTCATGAAGAATCGTTTTTGCCAAACCAATCTATTAACCTTCTATGAGGAGGTGAGTTGCCATCTAGATAAAGGAAGGCCCGTAGACGTGGTGTATCTGGATTTTACAAAAGCATTTGACACAGTTCCCCATAAACGTTTACTGTACAAAATAAGGTGCGTTGGCATGGACCATAGGGTGAGTACATGGATTGAAAACTGGCTACAAGGGCGAGTTCAGAGGGTGGTGATAAATGGGGAGTACTCAGAAAGGTCGGGGGTGGGTAGTGGGGTCCCCCAGGGTTCTGTGCTGGGACCAATCCTATTTAATTTGTTTATAAACGATCTGGAGGATGGGATAAACAGTTCAATCTCTGTATTTGTGGACGATACTAAGCTAAGCAGGGCAATAACTTCTCCGCAGGATGTGGAAATCTTGCAAAAAGACCTGAACAAATGAATGGGGGAGGGGCGACTACATGGCAAATGAGGTTCAATGTAGAAAAATGTAAAATAATGCATTTGGGTGGTAAAAATCTGAAGTCAATCTATAGACTGGGGGGAGAACCTCTGGGGGGATCTAGGATGGAAAAGGACCTGGGGGTCCTAGTAGATGATAGGCTCAGCAATGACATGCAATGCCAAGCTGCTGCTAACAAAGCAAACAGAATATTGGCATTAAAGGGGGATCAACTCCAGAGATAAAACGATAATTCTCCCGCTCTACAAGACTCTGGTCCGGCCGCACCTGGAGTATGCTGTCCAGTTCTGGGCACCAGTCCTCAGGAAGGATGTACTGGAAATGGAGCGACTACAAAGAAGGGCAACAAAGCTAATAAAGGGTCTGGAGGATCTTAGTTATGAGGAAAGGTTGTGAGCTCTGAACTTATTCTCTCTGGAGAAGAGACGCTTGAGAGGGGATATGATTTCAATATATAAATACCGGACTGGTGACCCCACAGTATATAAATACCGGACTGGTGACCCCACAATATACAAATACCGGACTGGTGACCCCACAATATATAAATACCGGACTGGTGACCCCACAATATATAAATACCGGACTGGTGACCCCACAATATACAAATACCGGACTGGTGACCCCACAATATATAAATACCGGACTGGTGACCCCACAATATATAAATACCGGACTGGTGACCCCACAATATATAAATACCGGACTGGTGACCCCACAATATATAAATACCGGACTGGTGACCCCACAATATATAAATACCGGACTGGTGACCCCACAATATACAAATACCGGACTGGTGACCCCACAATATATAAATACCGGACTGGTGACCCCACAATATATAAATACCAGACTGGTGACCCCACAATATATAAATACCGGACTGGTGACCCTACAATATATAAATACCGGACTGGTGACCCCACAATATATAAATACCGGACTGGTGACCCCACAATATATAAATACCGGACTGGTGACCCCACAATATATAAATACCGGACTGGTGACCCCACAATATATAAATATCGGACTGGTGACCCCACAATATACAAATACCGGACTGGTGACCCCACAATATATAAATACCGGACTGGTGACCCCACAATATACAAATACCGGACTGGTGACCCCACAACATACAGAGATATATAATGTAATATGACATATAATCACACAACATACAGGATATATAATGTAATATGACATATAATCACACAACATACAGAGATATATAATGTAATATGACATATAATCACACAACATACAGAGATATATAATGTAATATGACATATAATCACACAACATACAGAGATATATAATGTAATATGACATATAATCACACAACATACAGAGATATATAATGTAATATGACATATAATCACACACATACAGAGATATATAATGTAATATGACATATAATCACACAACATACAGGATATATAATGTAATATGACATATAATCACACAACATACAGAGATATATAATGTAATATGACATATAATCACACAACATACAGGATATATAATGTAATATGACATATAATCACACAACATACAGGGATATGTAATGTAATATGACATATAATCACACAACATACAGGATATATAATGTAATATGACATATAATCACACAACATACAGAGATATATAATGTAATATGACATATAATCACACAACATACAGGATATATAATGTAATATGACATATAATCACACAACATACAGGATATATAATGTAATATGACATATAATCACACAACATACAGGGATATATAATGTAATATGACATATAATCACACAACATACAGAGATATATAATGTAATATGACATATAATCACACAACATACAGGGATATATAATGTAATATGACATATAATCACACAACATACAGAGATATATAATGTAATATGACATATAATCACACAACATACAGAGATATATAATGTAATATGACATATAATCACACAACATACAGAGATATATAATGTAATATGACATATAATCACACAACATACAGAGATATATAATGTAATATGACATATAATCACACAACATACAGAGATATATAATGTAATATGACATATAATCACACAACATACAGGATATATAATGTAATATGACATATAATCACACAACATACAGAGATATATAATGTAATATGACATATAATCACACAACATACAGAGATATATAATGTAATATGACATATAATCACACAACATACAGGGATATATAATGTAATATGACATATAATCACACAACATACAGGATATATAATGTAATATGACATATAATAACACAACATACAGAGATATATAATGTAATATGACATATAATCACACAACATACAGGGATATATAATGTAATATGACATATAATCACACAACATACAGGGATATATAATGTAATATGACATATAATCACACAACATACAGAGATATATAATGTAATATGACATATAATCACACAACATACAGAGATATATAATGTAATATGACATATAATCACACAACATACAGAGATATATAATGTAATATGACATATAATCACACAACATACAGGATATATAATGTAATATGACATATAATCACACAACATACAGAGATATATAATGTAATATGACATATAATCACACAACATACAGAGATATATAATGTAATATGACATATAATCACACAACATACAGAGATATATAATGTAATATGACATATAATCACACAACATACAGAGATATATAATGTAATATGACATATAATCACACAACATACAGAGATATATAATGTAATATGACATATAATCACACAACATACAGGATATATAATGTAATATGACATATAATCACACAACATACAGAGATATATAATGTAATATGACATATAATCACACAACATACAGAGATATATAATGTAATATGACATATAATCACACAACATACAGAGATATATAATGTAATATGACATATAATCACACAACATACAGAGATATATAATGTAATATGACATATAATCACACAACATACAGAGATATATAATGTAATATGACATATAATCACACAACATACAGAGATATATAATGTAATATGACATATAATCACACAACATACAGGGATATGTAATGTAATATGACATATAATCACACAACATACAGAGATATATAATGTAATATGACACATAATCACACAACATACAGGATATATAATGTAATATGACATATAATCACACAACATACAGAGATATATAATGTAATATGACATATAATCACACAACATACAGAGATATATAATGTAATATGACATATAATCACACAACATACAGGGATATATAATGTAATATGACATATAATCACACAACATACAGAGATATATAATGTAATATGACATATAATCACACAACATACAGAGATATATAATGTAATATGACATATAATCACACAACATACAGAGATATATAATGTAATATGACATATAATCACACAACATACAGAGATATATAATGTAATATGACATATAATCACACAACATACACAGATATATAATGTAATATGACATATAATCACACAACATACAGGATATATAATGTAATACTGACATATAATCACACAACATACAGGATATATAATGTAATATGACATATAATCACACAACATACAGGGATATATAATGTAATATGACATATAATCACACAACATACAGAGATATATAATGTAATATGACATATAATCACACAACATACAGAGATATATAATGTAATATGACATATAATCACACAACATACAGGGATATATAATGTAATATGACATATAATCACACAACATACAGAGATATATAATGTAATATGACATATAATCACACAACATACAGGGATATATAATGTAATATGACATATAATCACACAACATACAGAGATATATAATGTAATATGACATATAATCACACAACATACAGAGATATATAATGTAATATGACATATAATCACACAACATACAGGATATATAATGTAATATGACATATAATCACACAACATACAGAGATATATAATGTAATATGACATATAATCACACAACATACAGAGATATATAATGTAATATGACATATAATCACACAACATACAGAGATATATAATGTAATATGACATATAATCACACAACATACAGAGATATATAATGTAATATGACATATAATCACACAACATACAGAGATATATAATGTAATATGACATATAATCACACAACATACAGAGATATATAATGTAATATGACATATAATCACACAACATACAGAGATATATAATGTAATATGACATATAATCACACAACATACAGAGATATATAATGTAATATGACATATAATCACACAACATACAGAGATATATAATGTAATATGACATATAATCACACAACATACAGAGATATATAATGTAATATGACATATAATCACACAACATACAGAGATATATAATGTAATATGACATATAATCACACAACATACAGAGATATATAATGTAATACTGACATATAATCACACAACATACAGGATATATAATGTAATATGACATATAATCACACAACATACAGAGATATATAATGTAATATGACATATAATCACACAACATACAGAGATATATAATGTAATATGACATATAATCACACAACATACAGAGATATATAATGTAATACTGACATATAATCACACAACATACAGAGATATATAATGTAATATGACATATAATCACACAACATACAGAGATATATAATGTAATATGACATATAATCACACAACATACAGAGATATATAATGTAATATGACATATAATCACACAACATACAGAGATATATAATGTAATATGACATATAATCACACAACATACAGAGATATATAATGTAATATGACATATAATCACACAACATACAGAGATATATAATGTAATATGACATATAATCACACAACATACAGAGATATATAATGTAATATGACATATAATCACACAACATACAGAGATATATAATGTAATATGACATATAATCACACAACATACAGAGATATATAATGTAATATGACATATAATCACACAACATACAGAGATATATAATGTAATATGACATATAATCACACAACATACAGAGATATATAATGTAATATGACATATAATCACACAACATACAAGATATATAATGTAATATGACATATAATCACACAACATACAGAGATATATAATGTAATACTGACATATAATCACACAACATACAGAGATATATAATGTAATATGACATATAATCACACAACATACAGGATATATAATGTAATATGACATATAATCACACAACATACAGAGATATATAATGTAATATGACATATAATCACACAACATACAGAGATATATAATGTAATATGACATATAATCACACAACATACAGGGATATATAATGTAATATGACATATAATCACACAACATACAGAGATATATAATGTAATATGACATATAATCACACAACATACAGGGATATATAATGTAATATGACATATAATCACACAACATACAGAGATATATAATGTAATACTGACATATAATCACACAACATACAGAGATATATAATATAATATGACATATAATCACACAACATACAGGATATATAATGTAATATGACATATAATCACACAACATACAGGATATATAATGTAATATGACATATAATCACACAACATACAGAGATATATAATGTAATATGACATATAATCACACAACATACAGAGATATATAATGTAATATGACATATAATCACACAACATACAGAGATATATAATGTAATATGACACATAATCACACAACATACAGAGATATATAATGTAATATGACATATAATCACACAACATACAGAGATATATAATGTAATATGACATATAATCACACAACATACAGAGATATATAATGTAATATGACATATAATCACACAACATACAGGGATATATAATGTAATATGACATATAATCACACAACATACAGAGATATATAATGTAATATGACATATAATCACACAACATACAGAGATATATAATGTAATATGACACATAATCACACAACATACAGAGATATATAATGTAATATGACATATAATCACACAACATACAGAGATATATAATGTAATATGACACATAATCACACAACATACAGGATATATAATGTAATACTGACACATAATCACACAACATACAGAGATATATAATGTAATATGACATATAATCACACAACATACAGGATATATAATGTAATACTGACACATAATCACACAACATACAGAGATATATAATGTAATATGACATATAATCACACAACATACAGGATATATAATGTAATATGACATATAATCACACAACATACAGGATATATAATGTAATACTGACATATAATCACACAACATACAGAGATATATAATGTAATATGACATATAATCACACAACATACAGGATATATAATGTAATATGACATATAATCACACAACATACAGAGATATATAATGTAATATGACATATAATCACACAACATACAGAGATATATAATGTAATATGACATATAATCACACAACATACAGAGATATATAATGTAATATGACATATAATCACACAACATACAGAGATATATAATGTAATATGACATATAATCACACAACATACAGGATATATAATGTAATATGACATATAATCACACAACATACAGAGATATATAATGTAATATGACATATAATCACACAACATACAGAGATATATAATGTAATATGACATATAATCACACAACATACAGAGATATATAATGTAATATGACATATAATCACACAACATACAGAGATATATAATGTAATATGACATATAATCACACAACATACAGAGATATATAATGTAATATGACATATAATCACACAACATACAGAGATATATAATGTAATATGACATATAATCACACAACATACAGAGATATATAATGTAATATGACATATAATCACACAACATACAGGATATATAATGTAATATGACATATAATCACACAACATACAGAGATATATAATGTAATATGACATATAATCACACATGGGTTGGATCCTCCCCTCCCCCATATCTCCCGCTCGGGATCCGGTGACCTTCTCACATCACTCAATCATTTTGGTTGCCATTGGCGACAACACTTCCTCTAACCCCGCCCCATCACCCCCGGCTATCAGCGCTCCTCCCCTCTGTGTTCTGATTGGCTGGCGGCTCTCGGCTATAATCGGCTCTGTTCGCTTCTGCTCGGCTCGAGTCGTGTACTTCCGCCTCCGCTGATTGGCTGTCTGCTCTCGGCAATCTTCGGATGTTCTCGGCTCTTCTCCGCTCTGATTGGCTCTCCCGGGATGAGCTCGGCTGACTGTACGGCGCCCTCTGGCGGCTCCTCCGCCCGTCTCCCGGCATGCAGTGCGCGGTGCGGGACATGCTCGGCTGGGAAGGGGAAGAGGTGGAGCTCCGGCTGAAGAAGCTGCAAAAAGGTAACAAATCTGCCGATATGATCGTATGAGGAGTGCGTGTGTCCGCCATGTCTGTCCACCGAGATCCCCTCCGATCCGACCCCCCTACCGATTACTGACCGACCGCTTCCGGGACTGGAGGCCTCTGCCCCTCCCCCAACCGGGCCTCTGCCCCTCCCCCAACCGGGCTTCTGCCCCTCCCCCAACCGGGCTTCTGCCCCTCCCCCAACCAGACCTCTGCCCCTCCCCCAACCGGGCCTCTGCCCCTCCCCCAACGGGGCCTCTGCCCCTCCCCCAACGGGGCCTCTGCCCCTCCCCCAACCGGGCTTCTGCCACTCCCCCAACCGGGCTTCTGCCCCTCCCCCAACCGAGCTTCTGCCCCTCCTCCAACCAGGCCTGCTCCCTCCCCCAACCAGGCCTGGTCCCTCCCCCAACCAGACCTCTGCCCCTCCCCCAACCAGGCCTGCTCCCTCCCCCAACCAGGCCTGGTCCCTCCCCCAACCAGGCCTGGTCCCTCCCCCAACCAGACCTCTGCCCCTCCCCCAACCAGGCCTGCTCCCTCCCCCAACCAGGCCTGGTCCCTCCCCCAACCAGACCTCTGCCCCTCCCCCAACCAGGCCTGGTCCCTCCCCCAACCAGGCCTGGTCCCTCCCCCAACCGGGCCTCTGCCCCTCCCCCAACGGGGCCTCTGCCCCTCCCCCAACGGGGCCTCTGCCCCTCCCCCAACCGGGCTTCTGCCCCTCCCCCAACCAGGCCTGCTCCCTCCCCCAACCAGGCCTGGTCCCTCCCCCAACCAGACCTCTGCCCCTCCCCCAACCAGACCTCTGCCCCTCCCCCAACCAGGCCTGGTCCCTCCCCCAACCGGGCCTCTGCCCCTCCCCCAACGGGGCCTCTGCCCCTCCCCCAACGGGGCCTCTGCCCCTCCCCCAACCGGGCTTCTGCCCCTCCCCCAACCGGGCCTGGTCCCTCCCCCAACCAGACCTCTGCCCCTCCCCCAACCAGACCTCTGCCCCTCCCCCAACCAGACCTCTGCCCCTCCCCCAACCAGGCCTGGTCCCTCCCCCAACCAGACCTCTGCCCCTCCCCCAACCGGGCCTGGTCCCTCCCCCAACCGAGCTTCTGCCCCTCCCCCAACCGGGCCTCTGCCCCTCCCCCAACCGGGCCTCTGCCCCTCCCCCAACCAGGGCTCTGCCCCTCCCCCAACCGGGCCTCTGCCCCTCCCCCAACCGGGCCTCTGCCCCTCCCCGGCCTGGCCCCTCCCCCAACCGGGCCTCTGCCCCTCCCCCAACCGGGCCTCTGCCCCTCCCCCAACCGAGCTTCTGCCCCTCCCCCAACCGAGCTTCTGCCCCTCCCCCAACCGGACTTCTGCCCCTCCCCCAACCGGGCCTCTGCCTCTCCCCCAACCAGGGCTCTGCCCCTCCCCGGCCTCTGCCCCTCCCCCAACCGGGCCTCTGCCCCTTCCCCAACCGGGCCTCTGCCCCTTCCCCAACCGGGCTTCTGCCCCTCCCCCAACCAGGCCTGGTCCCTCCCCCTGCCCGGCCCCTCCCCCAACCAGGCCCCTGCCCGCCCTGGTCCCTCCCCCAACCGGGCCTCTGCCCCTCCCCCAACCAGGCCTCTGCCCCTCCCCCAACCAGGCCTAGGCCCGGCCTCTGCCCCTCCCCCCAACCAGGCCTCTGCCCCTCCCCCAACCAGGCCTAGGCCCGGCCTCTGCCCCTCCCCCCAACCAGGCTTCTGCCCCTCCCCCAACCAGGGCTCTGCCCCTCCCCAGCCTGGCCCCTCCCCCTGCCCGGCCTCTGCCCCTCCCCCTGCCCGGCCTCTGCCCCTCCCCGGCCTCCCATGGTGGATTGTATATGGAGAAGTGGTGTGTCCCCCAACCGGGGCTCTGCCCCTCCCCCAACCGGGGCTCTGCCCCTCCCCGGCCTGGCCCCTCCCCCAACCGGGCTTCTGCCCCTCCCCCAACCGGGGCTCTGCCCCTCCCCGGCCTGGCCCCTCCCCCAACCGGGCTTCTGCCCCTCCCCCAACCGGGCTTCTGCCCCTCCCCCAACCAGGGCTCTGCCCCTCCCCGGCCTGGCCCCTCCCCCAACCGGGCTTCTGCCCCTCCCCCAACCGGGCTTCTGCCCCTCCCCCTGCCCGGCCTCTGCCCCTCCCCCTGCCCGGCCTCTGCCCCTCCCCCTGCCCGGCCTCTGCCCCTCCCCCAACGGGGCCTCTGCCCCTCCCCCAGCCGGGCTTCTGCCCCTCCCCCTGCCGGGCCTCGGCCCCTCCCCCAACCAGGCCTGGTCCCTCCCCCTGCCCGGCCCCTCCCCCAACCAGGCCCCTGCCCCTGCCTGCCCTGGTCCCTCCCCCAACCGGGCCTGGTCCCTCCCCCAACCAGGCCTCTGCCCCTCCCCCAACCAGGCCTAGGCCCGGCCTCTGCCCCTCGCCTCTGCCCCTCCCCCTGCCCGGCCTCTGCCCCTCCCCCTGCCCGGCCTCTGCCCCTCCCCCAACGGGGCTTCTGCCCCTCCCCCAGCCGGGCTTCTGCTCCTCCCCCTGCCGGGCCTCGGCCCCTCCCCCAACCAGGCCTGGTCCCTCCCCCTGCCCGGCCCCTCCCCCAACCAGGCCCCTGCCCCTGCCTGCCCTGGTCCCTCCCCCAACCGGGCCTGGTCCCTCCCCCAACCGGGCCTCTGCCCCTCCCCCAACCAGGCCTCTGCCCCTCCCCCAACCAGGCCTCTGCCCCTCCCCCAACCAGGCCTCTGCCCCTCCCCCAACCAGGCCTAGGCCCGGCCTCTGCCCCTCCCCCCTGCCCGGCTTCTGCCCCTCCCCCTGCCCGGCCTCTGCCCCTCCCCCTGCCCGGCCTCTGCCCCTCCCCCTGCCCGGCCTCTGCCCCTCCCCGGCCTCCCATGGTGGATTGTATATGGAGAAGTGGTGAGGAGCGTCCCATGGTGGATTGTATATGGAGAAGTGGTGTGTATGGTGTTGGTGGTGAGGAGTTTCCCATGGTGGATTGTATATGGAGAAGTGTCTCATGGTGGATTGTATATGGAGAAGTGTCTCATGGTGGATTGTATATGGAGAAGTGGTGTGTTTGGTGTTGGTGGTGAGGAGCGTCCCATGGTGGATTGTATATGGAGAAGTGGTGTGTATGGTGTTGGTGGTGAGGAGCGTCCCATGGTGGATTGTATATGGAGAAGTGGTGTGTATGGTGTTGGTGGTGAGGAGCGTCTCATGGTGGATTGTATATAAAGAAGTGGTATGTATGGTGTTGGTGGTGAGGAGCGTCTCATGGTGCATTGTATATGGAGAAGTGGTGTGTTTGGTGTTGGTGGTGAGGAGCGTCCCATGGTGGATTGTATATGGAGAAGTGGTGTGTATGGTGTTGGTGGTGAGGAGCGTCTCATGGTGGATTGTATATGGAGAAGTGGTGAGGAGTTTCCCATGGTGGATTGTATATGGAGAAGTGTCTCATGGTGGATTGTATATGGAGAAGTGGTGTGTTTGGTGTTGGTGGTGAGGAGTTTCCCATGGTGGATTGTATATGGAGAAGTGGTGTGTATGGTGTTGGTGGTGAGGAGTTTCCCATGGTGGATTGTATATGGAGAAGTGGTGTGTTTGGTGTTGGTGGTGAGGAGTTTCCCATGGTGGATTGTATATGGAGAAGTGGTGTGTATGGTGTTGGTGGTGAGGAGTTTCCCATGGTGGATTGTATATGGAGAAATGGTGAGGAGTTTCCCATGGTGGATTGTATATGGAGAAGTGTCTCATGGTGGATTGTATATAAAGAAGTGGTGTGTATGGTGTTGGTGGTGAGGAGTTTCCCATGGTGGATTGTATATGGAGAAGTGGTGTGTTTGGTGTTGGTGGTGAGGAGCGTCTCATGGTGGATTGTATATGGGGAAGTGGTGTGTTTGGTGTTGGTGGTGAGGAGCGTCTCATGGTGGATTGTATATGGAGAAGTGGTGTGTATGGTGTTGGTGGTGAGGAGTTTCCCATGGTGGATTGTATATGGAGAAGTGGTGTGTTTGGTGTTGGTGGTGAGGAGTTTCCCATGGTGGATTGTATATGGAGAAGTGGTGTGTTTGGTGTTGGTGAGGAGTTTCCTATGGTGGATTGTATATGGGGAAGTGGTGTGTTTGGTGTTGGTGGTGAGGAGCGTCTCATGGTGGATTGTATATGGAGAAGTGGTGTGTTTGGTGTTGGTGGTGAGGAGTTTCCCATGGTGGATTGTATATGGAGAAGTGGTGTGTTTGGTGTTGGTGGTGAGGAGCGTCTCATGGTGGATTGTATATGGGGAAGTGGTGTGTTTGGTGTTGGTGGTGAGGAGCGTCTCATGGTGGATTGTATATGGAGAAGTGGTGTGTATGGTGTTGGTGGTGAGGAGTTTCCCATGGTGGATTGTATATGGAGAAGTGGTGTGTTTGGTGTTGGTGGTGAGGAGCGTCTCATGGTGGATTGTATATGGAGAAGTGGTGTGTTTGGTGTTGGTGGTGAGGAGCGTCCCATGGTGGATTGTATATGGAGAAGTGGTGTGTATGGTGTTGGTGGTGAGGAGTTTCCCATGGTGGATTGTATATGGAGAAGTGGTGTGTATGGTGTTGGTGGTGAGGAGTTTCCTATGGTGGATTGTATATGGAGAAGTGGTGTGTTTGGTGTTGGTGGTGAGGAGCGTCCCATGGTGGATTGTATATGGAGAAGTGTCCCATGGTGGATTGTATATGGAGAAGTGGTGTGTATGGTGTTGGTGGTGAGGAGTTTCCCATGGTGGATTGTATATGGAGAAGTGGTGAGGAGTTTCCCATGGTGGATTGTATATGGAGAAGTATCTCATGGTGGATTGTATATGGAGAAGTGGTGTGTATGGTGTTGGTGGTGAGGAGCGTCCCATGGTGGATTGTATATGGAGAAGTGGTGTGTTTGGTGTTGGTGGTGAGGAGCGTCCCATGGTGGATTGTATATGGAGAAGTGGTGTGTTTGGTGTTGGTGGTGAGGAGTTTCCCATGGTGGATTGTATATGGAGAAGTGGTGTGTTTGGTGTTGGTGGTGAGGAGTTTCCCATGGTGGATTGTATATGGAGAAGTGGTGTGTATGGTGTTGGTGGTGAGGAGCGTCTCATGGTGGATTGTATATGGAGAAGTGGTGTGTATGGTGTTGGTGGTGAGGAGCGTCCCATGGTGGATTGTATATGGAGAAGTGGTGTGTATGGTGTTGGTGGTGAGGAGTTTCCCATGGTGGATTGTATATGGAGAAGTGGTGTGTATGGTGTTGGTGGTGAGGAGTTTCCTATGGTGGATTGTATATGGAGAAGTGGTGTGTTTGGTGTTGGTGGTGAGGAGCGTCCCATGGTGGATTGTATATGGAGAAGTGTCCCATGGTGGATTGTATATGGAGAAGTGGTGTGTATGGTGTTGGTGGTGAGGAGTTTCCCATGGTGGATTGTATATGGAGAAGTGGTGAGGAGTTTCCCATGGTGGATTGTATATGGAGAAGTATCTCATGGTGGATTGTATATGGAGAAGTGGTGTGTATGGTGTTGGTGGTGAGGAGCGTCCCATGGTGGATTGTATATGGAGAAGTGGTGTGTTTGGTGTTGGTGGTGAGGAGCGTCCCATGGTGGATTGTATATGGAGAAGTGGTGTGTTTGGTGTTGGTGGTGAGGAGTTTCCCATGGTGGATTGTATATGGAGAAGTGGTGTGTTTGGTGTTGGTGGTGAGGAGTTTCCCATGGTGGATTGTATATGGAGAAGTGGTGTGTATGGTGTTGGTGGTGAGGAGCGTCTCATGGTGGATTGTATATGGAGAAGTGGTGTGTTTGGTGTTGGTGGTGAGGAGTTTCCTATGGTGGATTGTATATGGAGAAGTGGTGTGTTTGGTGTTGGTGGTGAGGAGCGTCCCATGGTGGATTGTATATGGAGAAGTGGTGTGTATGGTGTTGGTGGTGAGGAGTTTCCCATGGTGGATTGTATATGGAGAAGTGGTGAGGAGTTTCCCATGGTGGATTGTATATGGAGAAGTGTCTCATGGTGGATTGTATATGGAGAAGTGGTGTGTATGGTGTTGGTGGTGAGGAGTTTCCCATGGTGGATTGTATATGGAGAAGTGGTGTGTTTGGTGTTGGTGGTGAGGAGTTTCCCATGGTGGATTGTATATGGAGAAGTGGTGTGTATGGTGTTGGTGGTGAGGAGTTTCCCATGGTGGATTGTATATAAAGAAGTGGTGTGTATGGTGTTGGTGGTGAGGAGCGTCCCATGGTGGATTGTATATGGAGAAGTGGTGTGTTTGGTGTTGGTGGTGAGGAGTTTCCCATGGTGGATTGTATATGGAGAAGTGGTGTGTATGGTGTTGGTGAGGAGTTTCCCATGGTGGATTGTATATGGAGAAGTGGTGTGTATGGTGTTGGTGGTGAGGAGCGTCTCATGGTGGATTGTATATGGAGAAGTGGTGTGTTTGGTGTTGGTGGTGAGGAGTTTCCTATGGTGGATTGTATATGGAGAAGTGGTGTGTTTGGTGTTGGTGGTGAGGAGCGTCCCATGGTGGATTGTATATGGAGAAGTGGTGTGTATGGTGTTGGTGGTGAGGAGTTTCCCATGGTGGATTGTATATGGAGAAGTGGTGAGGAGTTTCCCATGGTGGATTGTATATGGAGAAGTGTCTCATGGTGGATTGTATATGGAGAAGTGGTGTGTATGGTGTTGGTGGTGAGGAGTTTCCCATGGTGGATTGTATATGGAGAAGTGGTGTGTTTGGTGTTGGTGGTGAGGAGTTTCCCATGGTGGATTGTATATGGAGAAGTGGTGTGTATGGTGTTGGTGGTGAGGAGTTTCCCATGGTGGATTGTATATGGAGAAGTGGTGTGTATGGTGTTAGTGGTGAGGAGCGTCCCATGGTGGATTGTATATGGAGAAGTGGTGTGTATGGTGTTGGTGGTGAGGAGTTTCCCATGGTGGATTGTATATAAAGAAGTGGTGTGTATGGTGTTGGTGGTGAGGAGTGTCCCATGGTGGATTGTATATGGAGAAGTGGTGTGTATGGTGTTGGTGGTGAGGAGCGTCTCATGGTGCATTGTATATGGAGAAGTGGTGTGTTTGGTGTTGGTGGTGAGGAGTTTCCCATGGTGGATTGTATATGGAGAAGTGGTGTGTATGGTGGTGGTGAGGAGTTTCCCATGGTGGATTGTATATGGAGAAGTGGTGTGTTTGGTGTTGGTGGTGAGGAGTTTCCCATGGTGGATTGTATATAAAGAAGTGGTGTGTATGGTGTTGGTGGTGAGGAGTTTCCCATGGTGGATTGTATATGGAGAAGTGGTGTGTATGGTGTTGGTGGTGAGGAGTGTCTCATGGTGGATTGTATATGGAGAAGTGGTGTGTATGGTGTTGGTGGTGAGGAGTTTCCCATGGTGGATTGTATATGGAGAAGTGGTGTGTTTGGTGTTGGTGGTGAGGAGTTTCCCATGGTGGATTGTATATGGAGAAGTGGTGTGTATGGTGTTGGTGGTGAGGAGCGTCCCATGGTGGATTGTATATGGAGAAGTGGTGTGTATGGTGTTGGTGGTGAGGAGTTTCCCATGGTGGATTGTATATGGAGAAGTGGTGTGTATGGTGTTAGTGGTGAGGAGTTTCCCATGGTGGATTGTATATGGAGAAGTGGTGTGTATGGTGTTGGTGGTGAGGAGTTTCCCATGGTGGATTGTATATGGAGAAGTGGTGAGGAGTTTCCCATGGTGGATTGTATATGGAGAAGTGGTGTGTTTGGTGTTGGTGGTGAGGAGTTTCCCATGGTGGATTGTATATGGAGAAGTGGTGAGGAGTTTCCCATGGTGGATTGTATATGGAGAAGTGGTGTGTTTGGTGTTGGTGGTGAGGAGCGTCCCATGGTGGATTGTATATGGAGAAGTGGTGTGTATGGTGTTGGTGGTGAGGAGCGTCTCATGGTGGATTGTATATGGAGAAGTGGTGAGGAGTTTCCCATGGTGGATTGTATATGGAGAAGTGGTGTGTTTGGTGTTGGTGGTGAGGAGTTTCCCATGGTGGATTGTATATGGAGAAGTGGTGAGGAGTTTCCCATGGTGGATTGTATATGGAGAAGTGGTGTGTTTGGTGTTGGTGGTGAGGAGCGTCCCATGGTGGATTGTATATGGAGAAGTGGTGTGTATGGTGTTAGTGGTGAGGAGCGTCCCATGGTGCATTGTATATGGAGAAGTGGTGTGTATGGTGTTGGTGGTGAGGAGTTTCCCATGGTGGATTGTATATGGAGAAGTGGTGTGTATGGTGTTGGTGGTGAGGAGCGTCTCATGGTGCATTGTATATGGAGAAGTGGTGTGTATGGTGTTGGTGGTGAGGAGCGTCCCATGGTGGATTGTATATGGAGAAGTGTCCCATGGTGGATTGTATATGGAGAAGTGGTGTGTTTGGTGTTGGTGGTGAGGAGTTTCCCATGGTGGATTGTATATGGAGAAGTGGTGTGTTTGGTGTTGGTGTTGAGGAGTTTCCCATGGTGGATTGTATATAAAGAAGTGGTATGTATGGTGTTGGTGGTGAGGAGCGTCCCATGGTGGATTGTATATGGAGAAGTGGTGTGTATGGTGTTGGTGGTGAGGAGTTTCCCATGGTGGATTGTATATAAAGAAGTGGTGTGTATGGTGTTGGTGGTGAGGAGTGTCCCATGGTGCATTGTATATGGAGAAGTGGTGTGTATGGTGGTGGTGAGGAGTTTCCCATGGTGAATTGTATATGGAGAAGTGGTGAGGAGTTTCCCATGGTGCATTGTATATGGAGAAGTGGTGTGTTTGGTGTTGGTGGTGAGGAGTTTCCCATGGTGGATTGTATATAAAGAAGTGGTGTGTATGGTGTTGGTGGTGAGGAGTTTCCCATGGTGGATTGTATATGGAGAAGTGGTGTGTATGGTGGTGGTGAGGAGTTTCCCATGGTGGATTGTATATGGAGAAGTGGTGTGTATGGTGTTGGTGGTGAGGAGTTTCCCATGGTGGATTGTATATAAAGAAGTGGTGTGTATGGTGTTGGTGGTGAGGAGTGTCCCATGGTGCATTGTATATGGAGAAGTGGTGTGTATGGTGGTGGTGAGGAGTTTGCCATGGTGAATTGTATATGGAGAAGTGGTGAGGAGTTTCCCATGGTGCATTGTATATGGAGAAGTGGTGTGTTTGGTGTTGGTGGTGAGGAGTTTCCCATGGTGGATTGTATATGGAGAAGTGGTGTGTATGGTGTTAGTGGTGAGGAGTTTCCCATGGTGGATTGTATATGGAGAAGTGGTGTGTATGGTGTTGGTGGTGAGGAGTTTCCCATGGTGGATTGTATATGGAGAAGTGGTGAGGAGTTTCCCATGGTGGATTGTATATAAAGAAGTGGTGTGTATGGTGTTGGTGGTGAGGAGTTTCCCATGGTGGATTGTATATGGAGAAGTGGTGTGTATGGTGTTGGTGGTGAGGAGTTTCCCATGGTGGATTGTATATGGAGAAGTGGTGAGGAGTTTCCCATGGTGGATTGTATATGGAGAAGTGGTGTGTTTGGTGTTGGTGGTGAGGAGCGTCCCATGGTGGATTGTATATGGAGAAGTGGTGTGTATGGAGAAGTGGTGAGGAGTGTCCCATGGTGGATTGTATATAAAGAAGTGGTGTGTATGGTGTTGGTGGTGAGGAGCGTCTCATGGTGGATTGTATATGGAGAAGTGGTGAGGAGTTTCCCATGGTGGATTGTATATGGAGAAGTGGTGTGTTTGGTGTTGGTGTTGAGGAGTTTCCCATGGTGGATTGTATATGGAGAAGTGGTGTGTATGGTGTTGGTGGTGAGGAGTTTCCCATGGTGGATTGTATATGGAGAAGTGGTGAGGAGTTTCCCATGGTGGATTGTATATGGAGAAGTGGTGTGTATGGTGTTTGTGGTGAGGAGTTTCCCATGGTGGATTGTATATGGAGAAGTGGTGAGGAGTTTCCCATGGTGGATTGTATATGGAGAAGTGGTGAGGAGTTTCCCATGGTGGATTGTATATAAAGAAGTGGTATGTATGGTGTTGGTGGTGAGGAGCGTCCCATGGTGGATTGTATATGGAGAAGTGGTGTGTATGGTGTTGGTGGTGAGGAGTTTCCCATGGTGGATTGTATATGGAGAAGTGGTGAGGAGTTTCCCATGGTGGATTGTATATAAAGAAGTGGTATGTATGGTGTTGGTGGTGAGGAGCGTCCCATGGTGCATTGTATATGGAGAAGTGGTGTGTTTGGTGTTGGTGGTGAGGAGTTTCCCATGGTGGATTGTGTATGGTGTTAGTGGTGAGGAGCGTCCCATGGTGCATTGTATATGGAGAAGTGGTGTGTTTGGTGTTGGTGGTGAGGAGTTTCCCATGGTGGATTGTATATGGAGAAGTGGTGTGTATGGTGTTAGTGGTGAG
The DNA here is from genome assembly GCA_037953035.1 of Aquarana catesbeiana. Lineage (NCBI taxonomy): Eukaryota > Metazoa > Chordata > Amphibia > Anura > Ranidae > Aquarana > Aquarana catesbeiana. The sequence continues at coordinate 523,120 of JBBHAA010000998.1, forward strand.
GAGTTTCCCATGGTGGATTGTGTATGGTGTTAGTGGTGAGGAGCGTCCCATGGTGCATTGTATATGGAGAAGTGGTGTGTTTGGTGTTGGTGGTGAGGAGTTTCCCATGGTGGATTGTATATGGAGAAGTGGTGTGTATGGTGTTAGTGGTGAGGAGTTTCCCATGGTGGATTGTATATGGAGAAGTGGTGTGTATGGTGTTAGTGGTGAGGAGTTTCCCATGGTGGATTGTATATGGAGAAGTGGTGAGGAGTTTCCCATGGTGGATTGTATATAAAGAAGTGGTATGTATGGTGTTGGTGGTGAGGAGTTTCCCATGGTGGATTGTATATGGAGAAGTGGTGTGTATGGTGTTAGTGGTGAGGAGTTTCCCATGGTGGATTGTATATGGAGAAGTGGTGAGGAGTTTCCCATGGTGGATTGTATATAAAGAAGTGGTATGTATGGTGTTGGTGGTGAGGAGCGTCCCATGGTGCATTGTATATGGAGAAGTGGTGTGTTTGGTGTTGGTGGTGAGGAGTTTCCCATGGTGGATTGTGTATGGTGTTAGTGGTGAGGAGCGTCCCATGGTGCATTGTATATGGAGAAGTGGTGTGTTTGGTGTTGGTGGTGAGGAGTTTCCCATGGTGGATTGTATATGGAGAAGTGGTGTGTATGGTGTTAGTGGTGAGGAGTTTCCCATGGTGGATTGTGTATGGTGTTAGTGGTGAGGAGCGTCCCATGGTGCATTGTATATGGAGAAGTGGTGTGTTTGGTGTTGGTGGTGAGGAGTTTCCCATGGTGGATTGTATATGGAGAAGTGGTGTGTATGGTGTTAGTGGTGAGGAGTTTCCCATGGTGGATTGTATATGGAGAAGTGGTGTGTATGGTGTTGGTGGTGAGGAGCGTCTCATGGTGCATTGTATATGGAGAAGTGGTGTGTTTGGTGTTGGTGGTGAGGAGTTTCCCATGGTGGATTGTATATGGAGAAGTGGTGTGTATGGTGTTAGTGGTGAGGAGTTTCCCATGGTGGATTGTATATGGAGAAGTGGTGTGTATGGTGTTGGTGGTGAGGAGTTTCCCATGGTGGATTGTATATGGAGAAGTGGTGTGTATGGTGGTGGTGGTGAGGAGCGTCCCATGGTGGATTGTATATGGAGAAGTGTCCCATGGTGGATTGTATATGGAGAAGTGGTGAGGAGTTTCCCGTGGTGTGTATGGTGTTGGTGGTGAGGAGCGTCCCATGGTGGATTGTATATAAAGAAGTAGTGTGTATGGTGTTGGTGGTGAGGAGCGTCCCATGGTGGATTGTATATGGAGAAGTGGTGTGTATGGTGTTGGTGGTGAGGAGTTTCCCATGGTGGATTGTATATGGAGAAGTGGTGTGTATGGTGTTGGTGGTGAGGAGTTTCCCATGGTGGATTGTGTATGGAGAAGTGGTGAGGAGCGTCCCATGGTGGATTGTATATGGAGAAGTGGTGTGTATGGTGTTGGTGGTGAGGAGTTTCCCATGGTGGATTGTATATGGAGAAGTGGTGTGTATGGTGTTGGTGGTGAGGAGTGTCTCATGGTGGATTGTATATGGAGAAGTGGTGAGGAGTTTCCCATGGTGGATTGTATATGGAGAAGTGGTGAGGAGTTTCCCATGGTGGATTGTATATAAAGAAGTGGTGTGTATGGTGTTGGTGGTGAGGAGTTTCCCATGGTGGATTGTATATGGAGAAGTGGTGTGTTTGGTGTTGGTTGTGAGGAGCGTCCCATGGTGGATTGTATATAAAGAAGTAGTGAGGAGCGTCTCATGGTGGATTGTATATGGAGAAGTGGTGTGTATGGTGTTGGTGAGGAGTTTCCCATGGTGGATTGTATATGGAGAAGTGGTGAGGAGTTTCCCATGGTGGATTGTATATGGAGAAGTGTCCCATGGTGGATTGTATATGGAGAAGTGGTGAGGAGTTTCCCGTGGTGTGTATGGTGTTGGTGGTGAGGAGTTTCCCATGGTGGATTGTATATAAAGAAGTGGTGTGTATGGTGTTGGTGGTGAGGAGCGTCCCATGGTGGATTGTATATGGAGAAGTGGTGTGTATGGTGTTGGTGGTGAGGAGCGTCCCATGGTGGATTGTATATGGAGAAGTGGTGAGGAGTTTTCCATGGTGGATTGTATATGGAGAAGTGGTGAGGAGCGTCCCATGGTGGATTGTATATGGAGAAGTGTCCCATGGTGGATTGTATATGGAGAAGTGGTGTGTATGGTGTTGGTGGTGAGGAGTTTCCCATGGTGGATTGTATATGGAGAAGTGGTGTGTATGGTGTTGGTGGTGAGGAGCGTCTCATGGTGCATTGTATATGGAGAAGTGGTGTGTATGGTGTTGGTGGTGAGGAGCGTCCCATGGTGGATTGTATATGGAGAAGTGTCCCATGGTGGATTGTATATGGAGAAGTGTCCCATGGTGGATTGTATATGGAGAAGTGTCCCATGGTGGATTGTATATGGAGAAGTGTCCCATGGTGGATTGTATATGGAGAAGTGTCTCATGGTGGATTGTATATGGAGAAGTGGTGTGTATAGTGTTGGTGGTGAGGAGCGTCCCATGGTGGATTGTATATGGGGAAGTGGTGTGGAGCATCTCATGGTGGATTGTATATGGGGAAGTGGTGTGGAGCATCTCATGGTGGATTGTATATGGAGAAGTGGTGTGTTTGGTGTTGGTGGTGAGGAGCGTCCCATGGTGGATTGTATATGGAGAAGTGTCTCATGGTGGATTGTATATGGAGAAGTGTCTCATGGTGGATTGTATATGGAGAAGTGGTGTGTTTGGTGTTGGTGGTGAGGAGCCTGCCATGGTGGATTGTATATGGAGAAGTGGTGTGTATGGTGTTGGTGGTGAGGAGCGTCCCATGGTGAATTGTATATGGGGAAGTGGTGTGGAGCATCTCATGGTGGATTGTATATGGAGAAGTGTCTCATGGTGGATTGTATATGGAGAAGTGGTGTGTTTGGTGTTGGTGGTGAGGAGCGTCTCATGGTGGATTGTATATGGAGAAGTGGTGTGTTTGGTGTTGGTGGTGAGGAGCGTCCCATGGTGGATTGTATATGGAGAAGTGGTGTGTTTGGTGTTGGTGGTGAGGAGCGTCTCATGGTGGATTGTATATGGAGAAATGGTGTCGGAGGTTGTGAATCGGGTATATTTTTGGTGGTTTTCCACGTCTTCCTTTTCCAATGCTCTGTGGTTATACAGCCAGAACCCTGGAGGCCATCGTGAATGCCCTCGCCATGTCTGGCGACACAGAAGAGGTGACCCGCCTCCGGAAGCCCCGCTTTTCCTATGAGGAGAATCAGATCCTTATCCGAGAAGTACGTGCCCATTACTCCATGTTGTACGGTGCACAGGCTCGCCGGCTGAGCGTGGCAGAGAGACGCCGCGTGTGGGAGGGCATCGCCGCCAAAATTAACGCCATAACCAACTGGAAACGCACCGCTCAGGAAGTTCAGAAACGTTGGAATGATTTCAAGAGGCGGACCAAAGAGAAGCTGGCACGGGTTCCTCATTCCACCCAGAACGGCACAGCGGAGGAGATCCTTACAGCAGAAGAAGAGACGATATTCGCCATCCTGGGTCCGGGCGTGGTACCTGGCCATGAGGCCTATATTCCAGGGACGAGGTCTGTGGGTAAGTTCTCTTCCCTGTTGGATTAGTAATGATGAATTGGGGTCCATCTACCCCTCCCGTCTTTCCTTCCCTCCAGCTGACCCCCATTAGTGACAGATAAGTGACCTTCCGCGCACATTGATCAATCAGATCCCAGCATTTGCTGTATTATTCCTCCGATGAAGGGGGAGGGGTGGCAGTGGCGGGTTGTGACCGGGAATGGTCTGCCAGGACTTGTCTATAATGGGTATAAAATACATGACAGAGGATTCTCTACCAACCAATAGCATGACTTCTATTTAAAGGTGAAGCCCGGGTGCGATCGACATTGTAGAGTGATGCTGGTCCAGGCAGGCACAATGAACGTTTGTGTATGTCATACCTGAAGGGGTGATCGGGTTCCCCTCTGCACACTGACCACAGGGGGGTGCTCACTCGGCACCGCCACCATTTATAGACCACCTTGGATTCTTTTCAGTGAATACAAGGCGTTCTCTGATTGGATGAGGTGGAGAGGCGATGGCACAATCTTCCCGCTAGTCCGGTAATAAAAACACTTTGTATTTATTGGAAATAAAGCATTCTAGCGCCCCCCTGTGGTCAGTATGCAGAAGGGAACCTGATCACTTTAGTATCACCAACTATTAGAGGGATTGTCGGCTCCCCAGCGCCCCCCTTAGGTATGAGCTGTACATACTAGAGAGGTGAATGTCTGGTGTGGCCCCTCAGTACAGGCACCACTGAGGGGACATGGGACTCCGGCAGCCATCTTGGGAGAGCCTGCATACTAGTTTTGTTATTTCTTTTTGTTTTGTGGCCATATTGAAGTGTGAGCAATAAGGACAATTCCTTTCATAACCCCCCCCCCCCCATCCCCCATCCCAGTGCAGTCTGGGGGAGGGGGGAACTAAATCGTTTACGAGACACTTTTGAACATTATAAGTCAGATGGTGTAATAGACAAGGAGCAGACATTATTGATGGGCGGAGTTCTTCTATAGGGCGTTATTGATGGGCGGAGTTCTTCTATAGGGCGTTATTGATGGGCGGAGTTCCTCTATAGGGCGTTATTGATGGGCGGAGTTCCTCTATAGGGCGTTATTGATGGGCGGAGTTCCTCTATAGGGCGTTATTGATGGGCGGAGTTCCTCTATAGGGCGTTATTGATGGGCGGAGTTCCTCTATAGGGCGTTATTGATGGGCGGAGTTCCTCTATAGGGCGTTATTGATGGGCGGAGTTCCTCTATAGGGCGTTATTGATGGGCGGGGTTCCTCTATAAGACGGTATTGATGGGCGGGGTTCCTCTATAAGACGGTATTGATGGGCGGGGTTCCTCTATAAGGTGGTATTGATGGGCGGGGTTCCTCTATAAGGTGTTATTGATGGGCGGGGTTCCTCTATAAGGTGTTATTGATGGGCGGGGTTCCTCTATAAGGTGTTATTGATGGGCGGGGTTCCTCTATAGGGCGTTATTGATGGGCGGAGTTCCTCTATAGGGCGTTATTGATGGGCGGAGTTCCTCTATAGGGCGTTATTGATGGGCGGAGTTCCTCTATAGGGCGTTATTGATGGGCGGGGCACAGTGATGGAAACCTGGGCTGCGGTGCCGACATTGCGGGATTCCTGGACAGGAAAGTGTCCGAATAGTAAAAGTCAGCAGCAGGTGGCGGGGATACCGGTGGAGGGGATAAGTGGCGGGGATACGGGTGGCAGTGAAATGGGTGGAGGGTATACGGGTGGAGGGGATACGGGTGGCGGTGAAATAGGTGGCAGGGATACGGGTGGAGGGGATACGGGTGGCGGGGATACGGGTGGCGGTGAAATGGGTGGAGGGCATAAGTGGAGGGGATACGGGTGGCGGTGAAATGGGTGGAGGGCATAAGTGGAGGAGATACAGGTGGCGGGGATACGGGTGGCGGTGAAATGGGTGGAGGGGATAAGTGGCGGGGATACGGGTGGAGGGGATACGGGTGGCGGGGATACGGGTGGCGGTGAAATGGGTGGAGGGCATAAGTGGAGGGGATACGGGTGGCGGTGAAATGGGTGGAGGGCATAAGTGGAGGAGATACAGGTGGCGGGGATACGGGTGGCGGTGAAATGGGTGGAGGGGATACGGGTGGCGGGGATACGGGTGGCGGTGAAATGGGTGGCGGGGATACGGGTGGCGGGGATACGGGTGGCGGTGAAATGGGTGGAGGGGATACGGGTGGAGGGGATACGGGTGGCGGTGAAATAGGTGGCAGGGATACGGGTGGAGGGGATACGGGTGGCGGGGATAAGTGGCGGGGATATGGGGTGGAGGGGATACGGGTGGCGGGGATAGGGGTGGAGGGGATACGGGTGGCGGGGATACGGGTGGCGGGGATACGGGTGGCGGGGATACGGGTGGCGGGGATAGGGGTGGCGGGGATACGGGTGGCGGTGAAATGGGTGGAGGGGATACGGGTGGCGGGGATACGGGTGGCGGGGATACAGGTGGCGGGGATACGGGTGGCGGTGAAATGGGTGGAGGGGATACGGGTGGCGGTGAAATGGGTGGAGGGGATACGGGTGGCGGGGATACGGGTGGCGGGGATACGGGTGGCGGTGAAACGGGTGGAGGGGATAGGGGTGGAGGGGATAGGGGTGGCGGGGATACGGGTGGCGGGGATAGGGGTGGAGGGGATAGGGGTGGAGGGGATAGGGGTGGCGGGGATAGGGGTGGAGGGGATACGGGTGGCGGGGATAGGGGTGGCGGGGATAGGGGTGGAGGGGATACGGGTGGCGGGGATACGGGTGGCGGGGATAAGTGGCGGGGATACGGGTGGCGGGGATACGGGTGGCGGGGATACGGGTGGCGGTGAAATGGGTGGAGGGGATACGGGTGGCGGGGATAGGGGTGGCGGGGATAGGGGTGGAGGGGATACGGGTGGCGGGGATAAGTGGAGGGGATACGGGTGGAGGGGATACGGGTGGCGGGGATAGGGGTGGAGGGGATAGGGGTGGCGGGGATAGGGGTGGAGGGGATACGGGTGGCGGGGATACGGGTGGCGGTGAAATGGGTGGCGGTGATACGGGTGGCGGGGATAGGGGTGGAGGGGATACGGGTGGCGGGGATACGGGTGGCGGGGATACGGGTGGCGGGGATACGGGTGGCGGGGATACGGGTGGCGGGGATACGGGTGGAGGGGATACGGGTGGCGGGGATAAGTGGCGGGGATACGGGTGGCGGGGATACGGGTGGCGGTGAAATGGGTGGAGGGCATAAGTGGCGGGGATACGGGTGGCGGGGATACGGGTGGCGGGGATACGGGTGGCGGGGATACGGGTGGCGGGGATACGGGTGGCGGGGATAAGTGGCGGGGATACGGGTGGCGGGGATACGGGTGGCGGGGATACGGGTGGCGGGGATATGGGTGGAGGGGATACGGGTGGCGGGGATAAGTGGAGGGGATACGGGTGGCGGGGATACGGGTGGCGGGGATACGGGTGGCGGGGATACGGGTGGCGGGGATACGGGTGGCGGGGATACGGGTGGCGGGGATAAGTGGTGGGGATAAGTGGAGGGGATACGGGTGGCGGGGATACGGGTGGAGGGGATACGGGTGGCGGGGATAAGTGGAGGGGATACGGGTGGCGGGGATACGGGTGGCGGGGATACGGGTGGCGGGGACATGAACGGTTCCATTGCCGGCTTTGGGGTGCGACTTGTCATGTGATTTGGAAGCGTCCAATGGCATGACAAGTTGCAGCAGTGTGCAGGGGGGGTTCTAGTCAATCTTGAGGTAAACATTAACAAACGTGTTAGCGGCTCTGTGATGGTTTTGCACAGAGCGGCCCCCATCCCCCTCTTCTGGCTCCTCCCCCCACTATTTGCTTCCAAGCCGCACTCTGTGTGTCCAATGATAAACAGTGTTGGCTAAGCCCCGCCTCCCACTCCCTCCTCACTGGCTGTGATTAACAGCACCAAGAGCCAATGAGGAGCGAGAGCAGTGATGCCGGTAAGTATGGGGGGGGGGGGTGGGTGGGCGGGGTTCAGGACTCCTCCCTCCATGTGACCAAAGCCGGGTAGAACGGGGAATCGGGGTGACAGTCCCCTCTGATACCCCACTGACCATCCCGGAGTTCTGCTATAGACCCAGAAATGTCATCAGATGTGGCGGCTGCATTAGTTTTCCCCTCCTGTTTTCTCCTGCTGATCTGGCCAGTATCTTGGCTCCTGTATTAGAGCGCCCCCACTCAGGAGGAAGGAGCACAGGGGGCACAGCATTGTCAGTCTGGGGGGAGGGGAGTGTTAGATGGACTGGCAGATTTAGATACACTAACACATTGAAAGCAAACTCCAGCTCACTTTATAATCCGTTACAGGAACCGTTTTCTTCCTTTTTTGGATAAAGGTTTTACATGAATAAACAAAAGCTGATCATTGTAAGCACCCCTGTCAGTGGGAAATGGTTTGTCTCATCCCTCTAACTGCCACTTTGTCTGGACAGCTTGATTTAGTAGAGGAAGTTGAAAAACAACAGACTTACTGGCAGGATCACCAGGTGAAAAGAAGGAAAAAGCCCAAAAAAGAACACTAATGCAGCCGTCACATCTAAGATTTGGTAAGCTGCGATATAAGAAATGTTTGTCTTTGGGTGTGACACCAACTTCATATCTCATTCCTTACTTCACTTTCATTTTATTTTTTATTTCTTTATTGTCATATAAAAAAAGAAAATGTACAAAAAATATGAATGTGCTTTGTACCGAAAACTTCATTTTACTGTAATTTGTAATGGGATCAACTAACCCCCTACCCCTATAGAAGACAACCCTAACCCCTACCCTATGGAGGACACCCCTATAGAAGACAACCCCTACCCCTATAGAAGACCACCCTAACCCCTACCCCTATAGAAGACAACCATAACCCCTACCCCTATAGAAGGCAATCCTAACCCCTACCCTATGGAGGACACCCCTATAGAAGACAACCATAACCCCTACCCCTATAGAAGACAACCATAACCCCTACCCCTATAGAAGACAATCATAACCCCTACCCCTATAGAAGACCACCCTAACCCCTACCCCTATAGAAGACAACCCTAACCCCTACCCCTATAGAAGGCAACCCTAACCCCTACCCTATGGAGGACACCCCTATAGAAGACAACCCCTACCCCTATAGAAGGCAACCCTAACCCCTACCCTATGGAGGACACCCCTATAGAAGACAACCCTAACCCCTACCCTATGGAGGAAACGCCTATAGAAGACAACCCTAACCCCTACCCCTATGGAGGAAACGCCTATAGAAGACAACCCTAACCTCTACCCCTATAGAAGACAACCCGAACCCCTACCCATATAGAAGACAACCCTAACCCCTACCCCTATGGAGGAAACGCCTATAGAAGACAACCCTAACCTCTACCCCTATAGAAGACAACCCGAACCCCTACCCATATAGAAGACAACCCTACCCCTATGGAGGAAACCCCTATAGAAGACAACCCTAACCCCTACCCATATAGAAGACAACCCTAACCCCTACCCCTATGGAGGAAACGCCTATAGAAGACAACCCTAACCTCTACCCCTATAGAAGACAACCCTAACCCTATGGAGGAAACCCCTATAGAAGACCACCCTAACCCCTATAGAAGACAACCCTATGGAGGAAACCCCTATAGAAGACCACCCTTACCCCTATAGAAGACAACCCCAAACCCTAACCATATAGAAGACAACCCTACCCCTATGGAGGAACCCCCTATAGAAGACAACCCTAACCCCTATAAAAGACAACCCTTGCCCCTACCCCTATAGAAGACAACCCTAACCCCTACGGAGGAAGCCCCTATAGAAGACAACCCTACCCCTCTGGAGGAAACCCCTATAGAAGACAACCCTAACCCTCTGGAGGAAACCCCTATAGAAGACAACCCTAACCCCATACGGAGGAAATGCTTATAGAAGACCACCCTAACCCCTACCCCTATAGAAGACAACCCTAACCCTATGGGGGAAACCCCTATAGAAGACAACCCTGACCCCTACCCCTATAGAAGACAACCCTGACCCCTACCCCTATAGAAGACAACCCTAACCATACCCCTATAGAAGACAACCCTAACCCCTATCCCTATAGAAGACAACCCTAACCCTATGGAGGAAACCCCTATAGAAGACAACCCTAACCCCTATGGAGGAAACCCCTATAGAAGACAACCCTAACCCCTACCCCTATAGAAGACAACCCTGACCCCTACCCCTATAGAAGACAACCCTAACCATACCCCTATAGAAGACAACCCTAACCCCTATCCCTATAGAAGACAACCCTAACCCTATGGAGGAAACCCCTATAGAAGACAACCCTAACCCCTATGGAGGAAACCCCTATAGAAGACAACCCTAACCCCTACCCTATGAAGGAAACCCCTACTCCTATAGAAGACAACCCTAACCCCTTCCCTATGGAAGAAACCCCTATAGAAGACAACCCTAACCCCTACCCTATGGAGGAAACCCCTATAGAAGACAACCCTAGCGCCTACCCTATAGAGGAAACCCCTATAGAAGACAACCCTAACCCCTACCCCTATAGAAGACAACCCTAACCCCTATAAAAGACAACCCTTGCCCCTACCTCTATGGAAGAAACCAACAATAGAAGACAACACTAACCCCTACCCCTATAGAAGACAACCCTAACCCCTACGGAGGAAACCCCTATAGAAGACAACCCTAACCCCTACAGAAGACAACCCTAACCCCTACCCCCATAGAAGACAACCCTAACCCCTACCCCTATGGAGGAAACCCCTATAGAAGACAACCCTAACCCCTACCCTATGGAAGAAACCCCTATAGAAGACAACCCTAACCCCTACCCTATGGAAGAAACCCCTATAGAAGACAACCCCTACCCCTATGGAGGCAACACCCCTACTCCTATAGAAGACAAACCTAACCCTATGGAAGAAACCCCTACCCCTATAGAAGACAACCCTACCCTATGGTGGAAACCTCTACCCCTATAGAAGACAACCCTAACCCCTACCCTATGAAGGAAACCCCTACTCCTATAGAAGACAACCCTAACCCCTTCCCTATGGAGGAAACCCCTATAGAAGACAACCCTAACCCCTACCCTATGGAGGAAACCCCTATAGAAGACAACCCTAACCCCTATGGAGGAAACCCCTATAGAAGACAACCCTAACCCCTATAAAAGACAACCCTTGCCCCTACCTCTATGGAAGAAACCACCAATAGAAGACAACCCTAACCCCTACCCCTATAGAAGACAACCCTAACCCCTACCCCTATGGAGGATACACACCTACCCCTATAGAAGACAGCCCTAACCCTATGGAGGAAACCCCTACCCTATGGTGGAAACCTCTACCCCTATAGAAGACAACCCTAACCCCTACCCTATGAAGGAAACCCCTACTCCTATAGAAGACAACCCTAACCCCTACCCCTATGGAGGAGACACACCTACCCCTATAGAAGACAGCCCTAACCCTATGGAGGAAACCCCTACCCCTATAGAGGACAACCCTAACCCCTACCCTATGGTGGAAACCTCTACCCCTATAGAAGACAACCCTAACCCCTACCCTATGAAGGAAACCCCTACTCCAAAGAAGACAACCCTAACCCCTTCCCTATGGTGGAAACCCCTATAGAAGACAACCCTAATCCCTACTCCTATAGGGGTAGAGGTGTCTCCTCCATAGAACATTGTCCTAACCCCTACCCCTATGGAGGAAACCCCTACCCCTATAGAAGACAACCCTAACCCCTATCCTATGGAGGAAACCCCTACCCCCATAGAAGACAACCCTAACCCATACCCTATGGAGGAAACCCCTACCCCTATAGAAGACAACCCTAACCCCGACCCTATGGAGCAAACCCCTATAGAAGACAACCCTAACCCCTACCCTATGGAGGACACCCCTATAGAAGACAACCCTAACCCCTACCCTATGGAAGAAACCCCAATAGAAGACAACTCTAACCCTATGGAGGAAACCCCTACCCTATGGTGGAAACCTCTACCCCTATAGAAGACAACCCTAACCCCTACCCTATGAAGGAAACCCCTACTCCTATAGAAGACAACCCTAACCCCTACCCTATGGAGGAAACCCCTATAGAAGACAACCCTAACCCCTACCCCTATGGAGGAGACACACCTACCCCTATAGAAGACAGCCCTAACCCTATGGAGGAAACCCCTACCCCTATAGAGGACAACCCTAACCCCTACCCTATGGTGGAAACCTCTACCCCTATAGAAGACATCCCTAACCCCTCCCCTATGAAGGAAACCCCTACTCCTATAGAAGACAACCCTAACCCCTTCCCTATGGTGGAAACCCCTATAGAAGACAACCCTAATCCCTACTCCTATAGGGGTAGAGGTGTCTCCTCCATAGAACATTGCCCTTTCCCCTATGGAGGAAACCCCTACCCCTATAGAAGACAACCCTAACCCCTACCCTACGGCGGAAACTCCTATAGAACACAACCCTAACCCTATGGAGGAAACCCCTACCCCTATAGAAGACAACCCTAACCCCTATCCTATGGAGGAAACCCCTAACCCTATAGAAGACAACCATAACCCATACCCTATGGAGGAAACCCCTACCCCTATAGAAGACAACCCTAACCCCGACCCTATGGAGGACACCCCTATAGAAGACAACCCTAACCCCTACCCTATGGTGGAAACCCCTATAGAAGACAACCCTAACCCCTACCCTATGGAGGAAACCCCAATAGAAGACAACGCTAACCCCTACCCCTATGGAGGAAACCCCTACCCCTATAGAAGACAACAATAACCCCTACCCTATGGAAGAAATCCCTATAGAAGACAACACTAACCCCGACCCTATGGAGGATACCCCTATAGAAGACAACCCTAACCCCTACCCCATGGAGGAAACCCCTATAGAAGATAACCTTAACCCCTACCCTGTGGAGGAAACCCCTATAGAAGACAACCCTAACCCCTACCCCTATAGAAGACAACCCCACCGAGGACACCCTTTACCCTATACAAGACAATCCTACCCTATGGAGGACACCCCTAACCCTATATAAGAAAACCCAAACCCTTATAATAATATTATTATTATTATTATACAGGATTTATGTGGCGCCAACAGTTTACACAGCACTTTACAATATAAAGGGAGACAATCCAGTTATAATACAATAAAATACAAGAGGATTAGGAGGGCCCTGCTCAGAAGAGCTTACAATCTAATAGGGTGGGGCAGGTGGTACAAAAGGTTGTCACTGTGGGGAATGAGCTGATGGAAGTGGGAGGAGATGAGTTGGGAATGTGATCGGCTTTCCTGAAGAGATGAGTTTTCAGGGATCACCTGAAGGTAGAAGAGTAGGGGATATCCGGATAGATGGAGGTATTGAGTTCCAGAGGATGGGAGAGGCTCTGGAGAAATCCTGGAGATGAGCATGAGAGGAGGAGACGAGAGAGCTTGAGAGTAGGAGGTCTTGAGAAGAGCGGAGAGGAGGATTTGGGTGATATTTGGAGACAAGATTGGTGATGGAGCTCAGGGCAGAGTTGTGAATGGCTTTGTAGGTTAGGCTGTGGTTAGTATTTTGAATTTAATTTGCTGGGTGATTGGGAGCCAGTGTAGGGATTGGAGGAGAGGGTTGGCGGACACTGAATGGAGACCAGTGTAGGGATTGGAGGAGAGGGTTGGCAGACACTGAATGGAGACCAGTGTAGGGATTGGAGGAGAGGGTTGGAAGACACTGAATGGAGGTCAGTGTAGGGACTGGAGGAGAGGGTTGGCAGACACTGAATGGAGACCAGTGTAGGGATTGGAGGAGAGGGTTGGAAGACACTGAATGGAGGTCAGTGTAGGGACTGGAGGAGAGGGTTGGCAGACACTGAATGGAGACCAGTGTAGGGATTGGAGGAGAGGGTTGGAAGACACTGAATGGAGACCAGTGTAGGGATTGGAGGAGAGGGTTGGCAGACACTGAATGGAGGTCAGTGTAGGGATTGGAGGAGAGGGTTGGCAGACACTGAATGGAGGTCAGTGTAGGGATTGGAGGAGAGGGTTGGAAGACACTGAATGGAGACCAGTGTAGGGATTGGAGGAGAGGGTTGGCAGACACTGAATGGAGACCAGTGTAGGGATTGGAGGAGAGGGTTGGCAGACACTGAATGGAGGTCAGTGTAGGGATTGGAGGAGAGGGTTGGCAGACACTGAATGGAGACCAGTGTAGGGATTGGAGGAGAGGGTTGGCAGACACTGAATGGAGACCAGTGGAGGGATTGGTAGAGAGGGGTGGAGGACACTGAATGGAGACCAGTGTAGGGATTGGAGGAGAGGGTTGGCAGACACTGAATGGAGACCAGTGTAGGGATTGGAGGAGAGGGTTGGCAGACACTGAATGGAGACCAGTGTAGGGATTGGAGAAGAGGGTTGGCAGACACTGAATGGAGACCAGTGTAGGGATTGGAGGAGAGGGATGGCAGCCAATGAGAAGGGAGTGAATGAGGAGTTTGGTGGTTTCATTTGATAAAAAGGGGCGTGGTTTAGAGATGTTACGGAGGTGACTTCTTCAAACTTTTGACAACGATTGGATTTGGGGCTGGAAGGAGAGGTCAGAGTCTAGGATTACACCGAGTACCCTGGTGTGAGGGGAGGGACTGATGGTTGCATTGTTGATTTTGATAGAGAAGTCATGGAGGGGGGCACGGATGAGGGGGGTTTGGGGGGAGGGGGGGAATAATAATAGCTCAGTTTTAGAGAGATTTAGTTGAAGGAAGTGGTGGGACATCCATGCTGATATGTCAGTTAGTAAGTTAGTAATGGAGAGGAGACTGAAGGAGTGAGGTGAGGAGTAGACGGATAGATTTGGGTGTCATTGGCGTATAAGTGGTACCGGAAGTCGTGGGCGATTATGAAGTGACCGAGGGAGGAGATGTAGATAGAGAAAAGAAGGGGTCCAAGAACAGAGCCTTGGGGGACCCCCACAGAAAGGGGCAATGGAGAGGAGGAGACAGAGTTGTAGGTGACACTGAAGGAACGCTGTGATAGACAGAGAACCAGGATAGAGCAGAATCTCGGAGGCCAAGGGAATGGAGTTTATTGAGAAGGAACGGGTGGTCAACAGTATCAAAGGCCGCAGAGAGGACAAGTAGTAGGAGTATGGAGTACTGGCTGTGGGTTTTAGCGGTTAGTAAATCGTTAGTGAGTTTTAGTAAGGCAGTTTCTGTGGAGTGTTGCAAGCGAGCTAAAGCCAGACTGTAAGAGCCCATTCACACCTGAGCGTTTTGTAGCTTGAAGCCTCAAGCTACAAAACGCTTGAGGGGAAAAAATCCATTATTCTCTATAGAGATGGTTCACATCTCCACTCCATGTCGCCTGAAGCTCAAACAAGTTCTGGACCCTTTTTTGTCGCGCGAATCGGGCAGATTTGGGCATTTTTGGAGCAGGAAGCAGATGACAAAATCTAACAACATAGCAACAAATGATGAAACGGATGATCATTTTTCCTATTGGCTAATAAAAAAAAATGCCAAAGCTCAAAAACGCCGGACAACGCTGCATGGAAACGCACAAATATGCCCAAAGAAACACGTGACAAAAAGCCGGAAGAAACGCTCAAAAACGCTACGCTCAGGTGTGAATGCAGCCTAAGAGGTCAAGAAGGTTATTTTCACTGAGGTAGGAGCTAAGACGGTGGTAGACTAAGCGTTCTAGAAGTTTAGAGATGAATGGGAGCAATGAGATGGGTCTTAATTGTTCAGGTTGGTGGGGTCCAGTGGGGGCTTTTTAAGTATGGGAGTGATCTGCGCATGTTTTAGAGGGGAGGGGAAGGTGCCACTAGAGAGGGAGAGATTGAAGATGTGGGTGAGGGAACGTAGGATAGAAGAAGAGGGTGACTGTAGTAGTTGTGAGGGAACACGATCCAGGGGACAATTGGTTAGGTAGGCATCTGAGAAAAGTTTTGTAACCTCTTCAGTAGTAGCCAATTCAAAAGAGGAGAGTGTTGAATATGGTGTTAGGCAAGGTATGATGGGTGGGGAAGACGTACGCACAGTGGAGATGTCCTCACGAATTGCATCGATCTTGTCTTTGAAGTGATTGGCAATCTCTTGGGCAGTGAGTGAGTTAGTGGGTAGAGGGGGGTGGAGGACGAAGCTGAGAGTTAAAGGTTGAGAAGAGCCGACGGGGACTGGATGACAAGGTATTAATAAGAGACAAAGTAGGCTTGTTTGGCAGCAGGGAGGCATGAATTGTATTTTAGAAGGGCAGATTTATATAGGGTGAAGTCCTGCAGACATTTGGTTTTACGCCACAGTCGTTCAAGAGCACGGCAATGTCTCTTGAGATTTCTAGTGTTGTCGGTTTGCCAGGGTTGTAACGGTCGGGGTCCGATTCTGCGTGTGGTTAGAGGAGCAAGTGCATCTAGTGATGATGAGAGTGAACTGTTGTAGACAGAAGTGGCCAGGTCAGGACAGGACAGGGGAGAGATTATGTCATATAGGTGGTCAGTAACAGAATAGAGAAGAGAAGGGTTAAAGTGGCGAAGGTTCCTACAAGTAATTGTTTGCTGCTTGGAGGGATGGGTGGTTGGAGGCAAGGATACAGTGAAAGTAATGAGGTTGTGATCAGATAGAGGAAAGGGGGTGTTGGTGAGGTTGCCAGGGTTGCAGAGATGGGAGAATACGAGGTCAAGGGTATTACCATTGGAGTGAGTGGAAGTATGTGTCCATTGGGTTAGGTCAAAAGATGAGGTTAAGTCGAGAAGTTGAGCTGTAGTTGGGCTGTTAACATTGATGGGAATGTTGATTTCACCAAGAATGATCACGGGTGTTTCAGAGGAGAGAAAGTAGGGTAGCCAGGCAGCAAAGTCATCAAAAAAGCGCGATACCGGTCCTGGAGGCCGATAAATTGCTGCAGTCCTCAGAGAAATGGGAGAAAACAGACGAATACAGTGCATCTAGAAAGAAGAGAGGGATAGGAAGGTGCTTTGTGGGGATAGAAGGAATCCAACTCCACCTCCTTTCTGTCTGTTGGGTCTGGGGCAGTGAGTCCAATGAAGACCACCATGGGAGAGGGCAGCAGGAGAAGCTGAGTCAAAATTTTGAATCCAGGTTTCTGTTATGGCGAGTATGTTCAAGCCATGAGAGATGAGGAGGTCATGTACAGCTGTTGGCTTGGTACAGATGGAGGGGGCGTTCCAAAGGGCGCATGAGATTGGTGGGCTGCTTTGAGGAAGCAGGGGGATAGAAATTAAACTGAGTGGATTGCGGTGGTTTCCAGAGGGGGAGGGCTATTGGATATGTGGCTTGCAGTTGGAAAATGGTGGACCAGGATTAGGAGAAATGTCACCTGAGACTAGGAGGAGGAGGAGGGCGAGGAAGGCAAGATGGGAGTGGGATGTGCATGAACCCACGTGTCTAGTGACCCTTGTGTTTATGTCAGCATGTGGGGCAGCAAATGCAGGAGATGATGGGTGCAGTAGTAGGGAGAGGGTAGGAGTGAGGGTGATATGATTGCTGCAGGGTAGAGGAGGAGGGGTAGAGTAAGGATAATTTGAGGATAGAAGACACCAATGTGAGAAGGAAGAGAATGAGGACCATGTTAGTGGATAGAGAGTGCGAATCTGACTTCATATATAATAAATGTCAAATACTGGTTTGCTTGTCGTCTTGCAGAGTGGAGAAGAGTTCTTGTATCTTCATCCAGCTTTAGTTAAACTGCGGCGGAGAAACTTCACATCGCTCGTGACAGAGCCGCTCGTGACAGAGCCGCTCTGGAAAGAGCCATGGTGTCTGCGCCACCCCATAGGCTGCTTTAAATTTATAGGGAGACTGAGCAGCCATGCATTTCTCTATTGGTCATTATTGGGTCTGATTTGAGACACCTGAATATGGGAGAGGAGATGGCCAATACCAGACCAGACACAGGCTAATTACCTCTCTTCATCACTCAGCCAAATGGGGTTGAGAATCAATCACCAGTAATATTCCTATTGCAGTGAGGTTGTTATAGATAGAGCTAGCATTAAATATAGAAGTTTAAAGATATGGCAGCAGAAGACATTTACCAAATATGATACAGCAATATCAGTTCAGTAGAGTGTACAGATGGATAGAAGACATTTACCAAATATGAAGACAACCCTAACCCCTACCCTAACCCTATGGAGGAAACCCCTACCCCTATAGAAGACAACCCTAACCTTATGGAGGACACTCCCTACCCTATAGAGGACAGCCCTACCCCTATAGAAGACAACCCTAATCCTACCCCCCCCCCCCCCCATTGCTATAGAAGACAACCCTAGTCCTAACCCCCCTACCCCTATAGAAGGCAACCCTATGGAGAACACCCCCTATCTTTATAGAAGACATCCCTAACCCTGGGAGGACAGATCTTACCATATAGAAGACAAGCCTAATCCTAACCCTATGGAGGGCAGACCTTACTCTAAAAAATACAACCCTAACCCTATGTAGGACAGCCATTACCCTATAGAAGAGAATCCCAATTCTCACCCCCTACCCTATAGAAGAGAACCCTAATCCTACCCCCCCACCCTATAGAAGGCATCCCTAATACCCTACCCCTGTAGAAGACAACCCTAACCCTTACACTATAGAGAACACCCCTTACCCTATAGAAGACAACCCTAATCCCAACCCTATGGAGAACACCCCCTACCCTATAGAAGACAGCCCTAATTCTAACCCCCTATCTATAACCCTATGTAGAACAGACCTTACCCTATAGAAGACAACCCTTATCCTAACCCTATGGAGAACACCCTTTACCCTTAAAAAGACAACCCTAATCCTAACCCCTTACCCTATAGAAGACCACCCTAACCCCCTACCCTATAGAATATGACCCTAGCCCTATGGAGAACACCCCTACCCTATAGAAGACAACCCTAATCCTAACCTATGGAGAACAGCCCTTACCCTATAGAAGACCACCCTAACGCCATACCCTATAGAAGGCAACCCTTTGGAGAACACCCCTTACCCTATAGAAGAAAACCATAACCCTCTGACCGCCATAGTACATCAATAGATAGAAGACAACCCTAACCCTTACTCTATAGAAAACACCCCTTACGCTATAGAAGACAACCCTCACTCCTACTCTATAGAAGACAACCCTATGGAGAACACCCCATACCCTAACTCTCAGACCACCATAGTACATTGAATATTGGGTACATTGGAGGACAATATTGAGAAAAGAACATACACAATGTATCTATATCTTTAGCTGCACTCCTCTCTGCTGGCCCTTTAAGGGGATTATATCGGCGTAGCACCTTCATCTTTTTGTGGGGCAGTGGGTGGGTTTCCTCAATCATGTGATTACTGTGATTGGCCGTTATGTGATCTGGAGCCCCTCCTACTGCCTCCTGACTGAGAGGTCACAGTGCTGGAGAAGACCCATTTAAAGTGATTGTAAAGCCATACAGTTTTGTTTTTGTTGTTGTATTATCATTAAAATAAACATTTTATACTTACCTGCTATTTAATAGTTTTGCACAGAGCAGCCCCGATCCACCACTGCTGGGGTCCCCCGAGGGCGCTCCTGGCTCCCCCCAACAAGTGCCCCCACATGTGCTCGATCCCAAGCCGGGCTGTTTGTGTCCGTTCAGACACACAGCCCAGCTCCGCCCCACCCCCTGCTCTCAGGTTTTGACTGACAGCAGCAAGAGCCATTGGCTCAGCCAATCCTGTGAGAGCAGGGGGGAGGGGAGAAGAGCTGCTGCAGATGTGCACAGCGCTGGACTGAGATTCGGGTGAGGTGAGTATTTAGGGGGGGGGCGGGGTGAGCCACTATTTTTAAGGTTTTTTTTACCTTAATACAGAGGATAGATTATGGTGAGAATCTTTTTACCTTAACAGCTGCGGTAAGAGATGTGCATATATGTGTCAGCGCATTACCAGGCCACGCCCACCTCTGTGACATCACATACCGCCAGCAGGACAAACTCCTCACCCAATCATCTAGCTTGCTATTGCTGTGCTCCATCGGGTGTACAGGGACCAGAGCTGAAGGGGTTAAACGTTCCAACCTCCCCTCCCCCCCTTCTCCTCCCTCCTCCTTGAGTCTTTTACTTCAATAGATTGTCCTCCATACTTCTAGAAATATGAATGGGTTTGGTGCTCCCCACAATCTGGTGACCCTCTTGTAGTGGAGGTTCCTTTATTTCAATAGATTGTCCTCCATACTTGTAGAAATATGAATGGGTTTGGTGCTCCCCACAATCTGGTGACCCTCTTGTAGTGGAGGTTCCATTATTTGAATAGATTGTCCTCCATACTTCTAGAAATATGAATGGGTTTGGTGCTCCCCACAATCTGGTGACCCTCTTGTAGTGGAGGTTCCTTTATTTCAATAGATTGTCCTCCATACTTGTAGAAATATGAATGGGTTTGGTGCTCCCCACATTCTGCTGACCCTCTTGTAGTGGAGGTTCCTTTATTTCAATAGATTGTCCTCCATACTTGTAGAAATATGAATGGGTTTGGTGCTCCCCACATTCTGCTGACCATACTTCTGTTTCCCCCCACAGACTTACATCTAGCAGGTCCGGCTTCTTCTAGTGCAGAAAATTCCTTGAGTGGCCCCTGCTGCCCGCCGGACCCTCCACTTCTTCTCCAGCCTAAGCAGTCTTCATCCCCGACACCTCAGCTTCACATTGTGCAGTTACCCCAGCTAAGTCCTTCACCGGGTCCATCTGAGGGGGCTTCTCCAGCACCGATGCCTCCGGGGTCCTCTTCTCCTCTGCTTTCTCCGGGGGCTGTCAGCCAGCACTATGACCCTACAGTAGCCATGCTACGAGCTCAGCAGGAAACGGCAGAGGCAATTCGACATCTGACCTACACACTGCGTCAGAGCATGGACCGTTTGACCAATGTCCTGGCAGCCATCTTACCTCTTATACCTCCTCAGCCTCCATCGCCTGCTCCCTCTGGCCTGATCGACCCCGTATATTATCCTACAAAGACTGAACCAGAATCTGAACCTTGTTCTGTGAATTATGAGTTGGAGGAAAATCACAATGGCCAGGAAGAGGAAAGCGGGCAGCAAAATGTTGTAGAGGAACAGCCGAGCCCTCCAACCTCCCCTCCTCCCAACAAGAGGAAGAGATTCTCCTATTTGACTCCTCGTAAACGCAGAGGCCGCTGGAAAAATATGTAAATGAATGGACTCCTTCTATAGGTGGCTGAGATGGGGAACCCATCATGGGGTTCCCAGGATTTCATTCTTTAATTTAGTGAAGAAATGTCCTGGTCTCCCCCGCCATGGAGGTCACAACTGAAGAAGACCTCTGGCTCCTGCTGTACAACTTCATGACTTTTATTTTACCTGAATTCTTTTTTGTGTTCAGAAAATTTCTGATTCTGTTTTCCCAACTGTAAAATATGAAATTTTTTTTTAATCACCTCAAACTGCTGCTGAAGATCAAAGTCCCATTGGTTTCAGGGGGTTGGGACCGTGGTAGTCCTGCAGTAGACCCGAGCTGTAGGCTAGATGGTGAAGTCTTCCCTCTACCGGGGGGTGGCCTCCTGACACACACACATGTCTGTAGGGGATGACCTGCATCTCCACTTCATCCCTAGATAACCCATACAGAAGTCTTCTCTACAATGTGCTTGAATCAGATGTAAGAATACAAATGACCAAATTCAGTATAGACCTGCCAGTGGAAACCGGACCTCTTCCTGTATGAGATGTGGGGGGAGTTTTTTTCTGAGGCTCTGGCGCCCTCTGATGGACTCTTCCTGTGTGGGGGGAGTTTTTTTCTGAGGCTCTGGCACCCTCTGATGGACTCTTCCTGTGTGGGGGGAGTTTTTTTCTGAGGCTCTGGCGCCCTCTAATGGACTCTTCCTGTGTGGGGGGAGTTTTTCTGAGGCTCTGGCGCCCTCTGATGGATGGACTCTTCCTGTGGGGGGGGAGTTTTTCTGAGGCTTTGGCGTCCTCTGATGGACTCTTCCTGTGTGGGGGGAGTTTGTCTGAGGCTCTGGCGCCCTCTGATGGACTCTTCCTGTGTGGGGGGAGTTTGAGGCTCTGGCGCCCTCTGATGGACTCTTCCTGTGTGGGGGGAGTTTTTCTGAGGCTCTGGCGCCCTCTGATGGACTCTTCCTGTGTGGGGGCAGTTTTTCTGAGGCTCTGGTGCCCTCTGATGGACTCTTCCTGTGTGGGGGGAGTTTTTCTGAGGCTCTGGCGTCCTCTGATGGACTGTTCCTGTGTGGGGGGAGATTTTCTGAGGCTCTGGCGTCCTCTGATGGACTCTTCCTGTGTGGGGGGAGTTTTTCTGAGGCTCTGGCGCCCTCTGATGGACTCTTCCTGTGTGGGGGGAGTTTTAGGCTCTGGCGCCCTCTAATGGACTCTTCCTGTGTGGGGGGAGTTTTTCTGAGGCTCTGGTGCCCTCTGATGGACTCTTTCTGTGTGGGGGGAGTTTTTCTGAGGCTCTGGTGCCCTCTGATGGACTCTTCCTGTGTGGGGGGAGTTTTTCTGAGGCTCTGGCGCCCTCTGATGGACTCTTCCTGTGTGGGGGGAGTTTTTCTGAGGCTCTGGCGCCCTCTGATGGACTCTTCCTGTGTGGGGGGAGTTTTTCTGAGGCTCTGGCGCCCTCTGATGGACTCTTCCTGTGTGGGGGGAGTTTGTCTGAGGCTCTGGCGTCCTCTGATGGACTCTTCCTGTGTGGGGGGAGTTTGTCTGAGGCTCTGGCGCCCTCTGATGGACTCTTCCTGTGTGGGGGGAGTTTTTCTGAGGCTCTGGCGCCCTCTGATGGACTCTTCCTGTGTGGGGGGAGTTTTTCTGAGGCTCTGGCGCCCTCTGATGGACTCTTCCTGTGTGGGGGGAGTTTTTCTGAGGCTCTGGCGCCCTCTGATGGACTCTTCCTGTGTGGGGGGAGTTTGTCTGAGGCTCTGGTGCCCTCTGATGGACTCTTCCTGTGTGGGGGGAGTTTGTCTGAGGCTCTGGCGCCCTCTGATGGACTCTTCCTGTGTGGGGGGAGTTTGTCTGAGGCTCTGGCGCCCTCTGATGGACTCTTCCTGTGTGGGGGGAGTTTGAGGCTCTGGCGCCCTCTGATGGACTCTTCCTGTGTGGGGGGAGTTTGAGGCTCTGGCGCCCTCTGATGGACTCTTCCTGTGTGGGGGGAGTTTTTCTGAGGCTCTGGCGTCCTCTGATGGACTCTTCCTGTGGGGGGGGGGAGTTTTTTCTGAGGCTCTGGTGCCCTCTGATGGACTCTTCCTGTGGGGGGGGGGAGTTTTTCTGAGGCTCTGGCGCCCTCTGATGGACTCTTCCGGGGGGGGGGGGGGGGGGGGTGAGGCTCTGATATCTCTTCTTTTACTATGCGTACATTTTTTTTTATTTTTTTTATCACATCTTTTTCTGTATGCTGCTCTGACCATCTCTTCATCTCTATTCTCCTTTTTATCTCTAGATTTGAATAGCCAAGAAAGCAATATATATGTATATAAAAAGCCTACCCACTGTAGATAGCAACTGCTTCCTCGTCCTGTTAATTAGCCAGATAGCAATTAACTCGGGAGCATTAATGATGGATGTAAATAAGTACATATTAAAGATTCTGATTTTTAGCATGTTGTATTCATTCAATGCTTGGAGCTGGGCGGTGCGGAGGCAGGGGATGAACTCTGAGTATTCCCCATGGAAGGAAACTTATGGTGAGAGGAAAATAGCGCTGACCTCTCTGCCTGACCGTCATTATAATTTAGGGGATATCTCATTCTTTTCAAGTCCCTGACCCAAAACAAAGATGTAACCAGAAGTGGTAATGAATTGGCGCTGAGAGAAATATGTAGGCTGCCATATTGAAAATGCTAAAATGAGATCCCTTGCCCACCATAATAATAATAATGATAATGAGATCTTCTGGTCACCATTGTAGTAATGAGATCATTTGACCACCATAATAATAATAGAGATCCCTGGACCACTATAGTTCTAATGAGGCTCTTTACCCCCATAATAATAATAATAATGAGGTCCTCTGACCAGCATAATAATAACAGGATCCTCTGACCACCATAGTCATAATGAGGTCCTCTGACCACCATAGTCATAATGAGGTCCTCTGACCACCATAGTCATAATGAGGTCCTCTGACCACCATAGTCATAATGAGGTCCTCTGACCACCATAGTCATAATGAGGTCCTCTGACCACCATAGTCATAATGAGGTCCTCTGACCACCATAGTCATAATGAGGTCCTCTGACCACCATAGTCATAATGAGGTCCTCTGACCACCATAGTCATAATGAGGTCCTCTGACCACCATAGTCATAATGAGGTCCTCTGACCACCATAGTCATAATGAGGTCCTCTGACCACCATAGTCATAATGAGGTCCTCTGACCACCATAGTCATAATGAGGTCCTCTGACCACCATAGTCATAATGAGGTCCTCTGACCACCATAGTCATAATGAGGTCCTCTGACCACCATAGTCATAATGAGGTCCTCTGACCACCATAGTCATAACGGGATCCTCTGACCACCATAGTAATAATGAGGCCCTCTGACCACCATACTAATAATGAGATCCTCTGCACCATAGTAAAAATGAGGTCCTCTGACCACCATTGTAATAATGGGATCCTCTGACCACCACAGTAATAATGAGGCCCTCTGACCACCATAGTAATAAGGGGATCCTCTGACCACCATAGTAATAATGGGATCCTCTTACCACCATAGTAATAAGGGGATCCCCTGACCACCATAGTAATAAAGGGATCTTCAGACCACCATAGTAAAAATGAGGTTCTCTGACCATCATAGTAATAATGGGAGGATCTGACCACCATAGTAATAATGAGGTCCTCTGACCACCATAGCAATAATGAGGTCCTCTGACCATCATAGTAATAATGTTTGCCAGCAAAATGTGGCAAAACATGTGGGGTATGTAACGCACACGGGTTTATACAGGACACTTCTGATATTTATAGAACCTGGGGGGTCTGTATGACACCTGGGGTATCTATAGAACCTGATGGTCTGTATGACACATGTGGGGTATTTATAGAACCTGTGGGGTCTGTATGACACATGGGGTAACTATAGAATCTGTGGGGTTGTATGACACATGTGGGGTAGCTATAGAACCTGGGGAGGAGGTCTGTATGACACATGTGGGGTCTCTAAAGAACTTAGGGGGTCTGTATGGCACTTGCCACATGTGGGGTATCTATAGAATCTGGGGGGTCTGCATGACACGTGGGATATCTATAGAACCTGGGGGGTCTGTATGGCACATGGGGAGTATCTTTAGAACCTGAGGGGTCTGTATGGCACACGGTGGGTATCTATAGAACCTGAGGGGTCTGTATGGCACACAGTGATTATCTATAGAACCTGGGGGGTCTGTATGGTACATTTGGGGTATCTATAGAACCTGGGGGGTCTGTATGGCACATTTGGGGTATCTATAGAATCTGGGGGGTCTGTATGGCACACGTTGGGTATCTATAGAACCTGGGGGTCTGTATGGCACATGTGGGGTATCTATAGAACCTGGGGGGGGTCTGTATGACACTTGTGGGGCCCACAGAGGTGATATGAGTGGTCCATAGAGGTCGTATGAGGGGTAATTTGAGGAGTCTATAGAGGTCATATGAGGTGTCCACAGAGATCATATGAAGGGTCCACAGAGGTGATAGGGGTCTATAGAGGTCATATGAGGGACCAAAAGAGGTCATATGAGGGGTCTATAGAGGTCATATGAGGGGCCCACAGAGGGGATTTGAGGGGTCTATAGAGGTCATACGAGGGGCCCACAGAAGTCATATGAGTGGTCCACAGAGGAGATATGAGGGGTCCATAGAGGTCATATGAGGGGCCACAGAGGAGATATGAGGGGTCCATAGAGGTCATATGAGGGGCCACAGAGGAGATATGAGGGGTCCATAGAGGTCATATGAGGGGCCACAGAGGGGATTTGAGGAGTCTATAGAGGTCGTATGAGGGGTCCATCTAGGTCATATGAGGGGCCCACAGAGTTCATATGAGGGGTCAATAGAGGTCATATGAGGGGTCCAAGAGGTCATGAGGGGTCCATACAGGTCATATGAGGGGTCTATAGAGGTCATATAAGGGACCCACAGAGGAGATATGAGGGGTCCACAGAGGTCATATGAGGCGTCCATCAAGGTCATAGGTCCATCAAGGTCATATGAGGGGCCCACGTAAGTCATATGATGGGCCCACAGAGGTCATATGAGGGGTCTATAGAGGTCATATGAGGGGTCTATAGAGGTCATATTAGGGGCCCACAGAGGTCATATGAGGGACCCACAGAAGTCATATGAGGGGTCTACAGAGGTCATATGAGGGGTCCATCTAGGTCATATGAGGGATCCATCTAGGTCATATGAGGGGTCCACAGAAGTCATATGATGGGCCCACAGAGGTCATATGATGGGTCTATAGAGGTCATATGAGGGGTCTATAGAGGTCATATGAGGGGCCCACAGAGGTCATATGAGGGGTCTACAGAGGTCATATGAGGGGTCTATAGAGGTCATATTAGGGACCCACAGAGGTCATATGAGGGACCCACAGAAGTCATATGAGGGGTCCATCTAAGTCATATGAGGGGCCCACGGAAGTCATATGATGGGTCTATAGAGGTCACATGAGGGACCCACAGAAGTCATATGAGGGGTCTACAGAGGTCATATGAGGGGTCCATAGAGATCATATGAGGGGTCTACAGAGGTCATATGAGGGGTCCATCTAAGTCATATGAGGGGCCCACGGAAGTCATATGATGGGCCCACAGAGGTCATATGATGGGTCTATAGAGGTCACATGAGGGACCCACAGAAGTCATATGAGGGGTCTACAGAGATCATATGAGGGGTCCACAGAGGTCATATGAGGGGTCCATCTAGGTCATATGAGGGGTCCACAGAGGTCATATGAGGGGTCCATCTAGGTCATATGAGGGGTCCATAGAGGTCATATGAGGGGTCTACAGAGGTCATATGAGGGGTCTACAGAGGTCATATGAGGGGTCCATAGAGGTCATATGATGGGTCCACAGAGGTCATATGAGGGGTCCACAGAGGTCATATGAGGGGTCCATAGAGATCATATGAGGGGTCCACAGAGGTCATATGAGGGGTCTACAGAGGTCATATGAGGGGTCCATAGAGGTCATATGATGGGTCCACAGAAGTCATATGAGGGGTCTACAGAGGTCATATGAGGGGTCCATAGAGATCATATGAGGGGTCCACAGAGGTCATATGAGGGGTCCATCTAGGTCATATGAGGGGTCCATAGAGGTCATATGAGGGGTCCATAGAGATCATATGAGGGGTCCACAGAGGTCATATGAGGGTTCCATCGAGGTCATATGGGGAGTCTATAGAGGTCATATGAGGGGCCCACAGAGGTCATATGAGGGGTCCACAGAGGTCACGTCATCCGGGTGAATGAGAGTTCTATAATGCCTTGTTTCCACTGAGCGGTTCGGGTCAGTACAGTTTGAATGGCCTAGAATGGTCCGGTCTATTCTGGTGAGCGTTTCCACTGCAAGTGGGACCACAAGGGGCCATACAGGGTTTAGAAAAAATTCCTCAGCATAGCACAGCAGAGGGTTTTCTGTCAGCCAATCAGTGGAATGTATCGTAGCTCCGCCCTAACCGAACCGTTCCATTTTCTATGGCCCCACATCTGAAGCAGGACCCTGAATGGAACGGTTCGGTTCGGTTGTATGGGCCGCTTTCATAAGGGAAACAACCAAAATAGCGTACCGAACCGAACCGAACCGAACCGCTCAGTGGAAACGAGGCATAAGAGGAGCTTCATAATACACAAATAATGACATCATTATATCCCCCCTCCCCCACATCCTTTCAAGTGATTTCTCCCCCCCACTACAACCTCTGACACAGAGGAGATCCGGTGTCCTGTCAGATTACCCATCAGCTTGTGTAACGTAAGTGACGTTCCCACCAAAAAAAACATACTGCGCATGTGCGATGCGTTCCACAGCGTGATCTGACGGGTAGCGATAATCTGATAGAACAGCAGTAGGAAGGTGGTGGAGGCCATATTCATACACCCAGCAGTAGGAAGGTTGTGGGGGCCATGTTGGTACACCCAGCAGTAGGAAGGTGGCGGATGCCATATTGGTACACCCAGCAGTAGGAAGGTGGCAGAGGCCATGTTGATACACCCAGCAGTAGGAAGGTGGTGGAGGCCATGTTGGTACACCCAGCAGTAGGAAGGTGGCAGAGGCCATGTTGATACACCCAGCAGTAGGAAGGTGGAGGAGGCCATGTTGGTACACCCAGCAGTAGGAAGCTGGTGGAGGCCATGTTGGTACACCCAGCAGTAGGAAGGTGGTGGAGGTCCATGTTGGTACACCCAGCAGTAGGAAGGTGGTGGTGGCCATGTTGGTACACCCAGCAGTAGGAAGGTGGCGGATGCCATATTGGTACACCCAGCAGTAGGAAGGTGGCAGAGGCCATGTTGATACACCCAGCAGTAGGAAGGTGGTGGAGGCCATGTTGGTAAACCCAGCAGTAGGAAGGTGGCAGAGGCCATGTTGGTACACCCAGCAGTAGGAAGGTGGCAGAGGCCATGTTGATACACCCAGCAGTAGGAAGGTGGTGGAGGCCATGTTGGTACACCCAGCAGTAGGAAGCTGGTGGAGGCCATGTTCGTACACCCAGCAGTAGGAAGGTGGTGGAGGTCCATGTTGGTACACCCAGCTGTAGGAAGGTGGCGGATGCCATGTTGGTACACCCAGCAGTAGGAAGGTGGCGGATGCCATGTTGGTACACCCAGCAGTAGGAAGGTGGCGGAGGCCATATTGGTACACCCAGCAGTAGGAAGGTGGCAGAGGCCATATTGGTACACCCAGCAGTATAAAGGTGGCGGAGGCCATATTGGTACACCCAGCAGTAGGAAGGTGGTGGAGGCCATGTTGGTACACCCAGAAGTAGGAAGGTGGTGGAGGCCATGTTGGTTTCAAAATTAAAGTGGGCCCCTCATATCTTCCTCCGCCCCCCTTGTCCCCTGCAGCCGGCTTCCCTCTCCTGCCAGCTGTGGGGATCTGTCAGGATGGCGAGCGGAGGAAGGGATTGGTCATTTACCGCCCCCTTCCTTTTCTGAATTGGGCACAGTGAGTGAGATCTCTCCTATGTCCTGTGAAAACTGATCAGAGGAACCTTTGTGTGTTTACTCAGTTTATGAATGGAGAGGAGCCGCTATCTTCTGTCCATTCGTCGTCAATGCTGAGAAAGGGACTGGGGAATCTGTGTCCTCATTTCAGGGGTCTGTTTAGACCCCTGATATCTCACCAAAGCCCCCCCCCCCCCCCCCAACAGGGTTGATTTTAAAAAAATGCTAAATATGTTCATCAAAAAATTAAATTGCAAACAAAAATTATAAAAAATTTAATTATAAAAAGTATATAAAATAAAAAACTACTGCCACCACCCCCCTGCCCTACCAACACTGTCCACTGCCCCATCCCCCTCCCCCCAAAAAAGCATTGTGAAAAAAAAATGAATTGTAGAAAAACTATATGTAAAAAATAAAAACTACTGACACCATCAGCACCAAATACTCTCCACCTCTCCCCAGAAGCACTATGAAAAAAATATTTCATAAAATGTTTTAAAGAAAATAATAAACAACAAAATTGTAAAAAATAGAGAAAATAATAAAAACAAAAAACTTCTGACACCCCCCCCCCACCCCCCCCAATCATTGTGAAAAACACAAAATAAAAAAAGTAAATGGTAAAATAATTTAAGAAACACAATTGTAAAAAAATGATAATACAAATAAAGAACTACTGACACTTGTGCATGTAAATCATCTCAGACTCTATTACACCCCATTTAAGCCACGCCCACCTCATGTAGCAAGGTTTAAGCCACGCCCACCTCCTTGAAATTCGTTTTTGCAGGTTGGGATGTCTGCGCATGCGCTATATCAGGATTCCTAATGTGACAGAACAGGAAGGCGGTAGCGGACATCTTGGTACACCCAGCCAAGTCTTCCATGTCACACTTATTTTAGCAGTAAACTCGCCTTATATACTGAAATAGATTATTTAAGAATATAATCAGTTTTCTGCTGTTCTGTCATTTTAGGAAACCTATTGGAATGCATAGCGGCTATGTTGGAACGCAATGCGCAGCGGGTGTTTTGCCAGATTAGGCGACCCGCCATATTTTGTAAAGGAAGTGACGTTCTGTTACGGCCATGTTGGTACACCCTGTAGTAAGGATACAGTGAGAGGGCGGCAAACAGACATCTTGTTACACCCACCGAAGTCTTGCATTGGACAGTTATTTTTAACAGTAAACTGACCTTATATACTAAAATTCAGGATTCTGAAATCCGTCTGACTGCGAGCGTGCTGATCTCACAGGTTTGCTGATCTGACAGAACGCTGATTTTATAATTCTACATCAAAACAGTCAGACGGAGTTCTAAATCCTCCAAATCATTATATAAACTCACTTTACTGTTATAGTTAAGTGTAAAATACAAAACTCCGGTGGGTGTAACAAGATGTCCGCTTTCCCCCTTCTCAGTGTATCCTTACTATGGAGGAGTGCTGGGTGTAGCATGATGGCGGCGACTGAACGTCACTTCCGTTACACATAGCGAGGAAAGCATAACCTGATGAAACACCAGTACAGTACTCTGATAGGTCAGGGCGGAGTCATAGGCGGAGCTTCTCACTTCTTCTCCGTAAGTGGGTGGACTTTCAAATTTATCTCCTCCCAATAGCTCCGCCCTGACATCTCCGAAAAGGAAGTTCCAGCCACATGACGGGTAAACTTCCGGCGGAAGAGGCGGAGCCACCCAATACCGGCAAAACGGGGACACCGTGAGGGAAGACTCGGAGGGTGAGACCCCACCCCCCCAACCGAGATATTCTCCCCCCCTCCCCCCAGAGACATCCCCCCCCAACCGAGACCCCCTCCCCCCCGAGATATACCCCTCCCCCCCCGAGACACCCCCCCCCCGAGATATACTCGACTCGTCTCCTCCCCCCCCCAGACATTGACTCGTCTCCTCTCCCCCCCCCCCAGACATTGACTCGTCTCCTCTCCCCCCCCCCAGACATTGACTCGTCTCCTCTCCCCCCCCCCCCAGACATTGACTCGTCTCCTCTCCCCCCCCCCAGACATTGACTCGTCTCCTCTCCCCCCCCCCCAGACATTGACTCGTCTCCTCTCCCCCCCCCCAGACATTGACTCGTCTCCTCTCCCCCCCCCCCCAGACATTGACTCGTCTCCTCTCCCCCCCCCCCCAGACATTGACTCGTCTCCTCTCCCCCCCCCCAGACATTGACTCGTCTCCTCTCCCCCCCCCCCCAGACATTGACTCGTCTCCTCTCCCCCCCCCCAGACATTGACTCGTCTCCTCTCCCCCCCCCCCAGACATTGACTCGTCTCCTCTCCCCCCCCCCAGACATTGACTCGTCTCCTCTCCCCCCCCCCCCAGACATTGACTCGTCTCCTCTCCCCCCCCAGACATTGACTCGTCTCCTCTCCCCCCCCCCCAGACATTGACTCGTCTCCTCTCCCCCCCCCCCCCAGACATTGACTCGTCTCCTCTCCCCCCCCCAGACATTGACTCGTCTCCTCTCCCCCCCCCCCAGACATTGACTCGTCTCCTCTCCCCCCCCCCCAGACATTGACTCGTCTCCTCTCCCCCCCCAGACATTGACTCGTCTCCTCTCCCCCCCCAGAGACATCCCCCTCCCCCCCGAGATATACTCGACTCGTCTCCTCTCCCCCCCCAGACATTGACTCGTCTCCTCTCCCCCCCCCCCAGACATTGACTCGTCTCCTCTCCCCCCCCCCCAGACATTGACTCGTCTCCTCTCCCCCCCCCCCCCCAGACATTGACTCGTCTCCTCTCCCCCCCCCCCAGACATTGACTCGTCTCCTCTCCCCCCCCCCAGACATTGACTCGTCTCCTCTCCCCCCCCCCCCAGACATTGACTCGTCTCCTCTCCCCCCCCCAGACATTGACTCGTCTCCTCTCCCCCCCCCCAGACATTGACTCGTCTCCTCTCCCCCCCCCAGAGACATCCCCCTCCCCCCCGAGATATACTCGACTCGTCTCCTCTCCCCCCCCAGACATTGACTCGTCTCCTCTCCCCCCCCCCCCAGACATTGACTCGTCTCCTCTCCCCCCCCCCCAGACATTGACTCGTCTCCTCTCCCCCCCCCCAGACATTGACTCGTCTCCTCTCCCCCCCCCAGACATTGACTCGTCTCCTCTCCCCCCCCCCAGACATTGACTCGTCTCCTCCCCCCCCCCCCCCAGACATTGACTCGTCTCCTCCCCCCCCCCCCCCAGACATTGACTCGTCTCCTCCCCCCCCCCCCCCCCCCAGACATTGACTCGTCTCCTCTCCCCCCCCCCCCAGACATTGACTCGTCTCCTCTCCCCCCCCCCAGACATTGACTCGTCTCCTCCCCCCCCCCCCCCAGACATTGACTCGTCTCCTCCCCCCCCCCCCCAGACATTGACTCGTCTCCTCCCCCCCCCCCCCCCAGACATTGACTCGTCTCCTCCCCCCCCCCCCCCCCAGACATTGACTCGTCTCCTCCCCCCCCCCCCCAGACATTGACTCGTCTCCTCTCCCCCCCCCAGACATTGACTCGTCTCCTCTCCCCCCCCCAGACATTGACTCGTCTCCTCTCCCCCCCCCAGACATTGACTCGTCTCCTCTCCCCCCCCCAGACATTGACTCGTCTCCTCTCCCCCCCCCCCAGACATTGACTCGTCTCCTCTCCCCCCCCCAGACATTGACTCGTCTCCTCTCCCCCCCCCCCCAGACATTGACTCGTCTCCTCTCCCCCCCCCCAGACATTGACTCGTCTCCTCTCCCCCCCCCCCCAGACATTGACTCGTCTCCTCTCCCCCCCCCCCAGACATTGACTCGTCTCCTCTCCCCCCCCCCAGACATTGACTCGTCTCCTCTCCCCCCCCCCCCAGACATTGACTCGTCTCCTCTCCCCCCCCAGACATTGACTCGTCTCCTCTCCCCCCCCCCCAGACATTGACTCGTCTCCTCTCCCCCCCCCCCCCAGACATTGACTCGTCTCCTCTCCCCCCCCCAGACATTGACTCGTCTCCTCTCCCCCCCCCCCCAGACATTGACTCGTCTCCTCTCCCCCCCCCCCAGACATTGACTCGTCTCCTCTCCCCCCCCCAGACATTGACTCGTCTCCTCTCCCCCCCCAGAGACATCCCCCTCCCCCCCGAGATATACTCGACTCGTCTCCTCTCCCCCCCCAGACATTGACTCGTCTCCTCTCCCCCCCCCCCAGACATTGACTCGTCTCCTCTCCCCCCCCCCCAGACATTGACTCGTCTCCTCTCCCCCCCCCCCCCCAGACATTGACTCGTCTCCTCTCCCCCCCCCCCAGACATTGACTCGTCTCCTCTCCCCCCCCCCAGACATTGACTCGTCTCCTCTCCCCCCCCCCCCCAGACATTGACTCGTCTCCTCTCCCCCCCCCCAGACATTGACTCGTCTCCTCTCCCCCCCCCAGAGACATCCCCCTCCCCCCCGAGATATACTCGACTCGTCTCCTCTCCCCCCCCAGACATTGACTCGTCTCCTCTCCCCCCCCCCCAGACATTGACTCGTCTCCTCTCCCCCCCCCCCCAGACATTGACTCGTCTCCTCTCCCCCCCCCCAGACATTGACTCGTCTCCTCTCCCCCCCCCAGACATTGACTCGTCTCCTCTCCCCCCCCCCAGACATTGACTCGTCTCCTCCCCCCCCCCCCCCAGACATTGACTCGTCTCCTCCCCCCCCCCCCCCAGACATTGACTCGTCTCCTCCCCCCCCCCCCCCCCCAGACATTGACTCGTCTCCTCTCCCCCCCCCCCAGACATTGACTCGTCTCCTCTCCCCCCCCCCAGACATTGACTCGTCTCCTCCCCCCCCCCCCCCAGACATTGACTCGTCTCCTCCCCCCCCCCCCCCAGACATTGACTCGTCTCCTCCCCCCCCCCCCCCCAGACATTGACTCGTCTCCTCCCCCCCCCCCCCCCAGACATTGACTCGTCTCCTCCCCCCCCCCCCCCAGACATTGACTCGTCTCCTCTCCCCCCCCCAGACATTGACTCGTCTCCTCTCCCCCCCCCAGACATTGACTCGTCTCCTCTCCCCCCCCCAGACATTGACTCGTCTCCTCTCCCCCCCCCAGACATTGACTCGTCTCCTCCCCCCCCCCCCAGACATTGACTCGTCTCCTCCCCCCCCCCCCAGACATTGACTCGTCTCCTCTCCCCCCCCCCAGACATTGACTCGTCTCCTCTCCCCCCCTCCGGACATTGACTCGTCTCCTCTCCCCCCCTCCGGACATTGACTCGTCTCCTCTCCCCCCCTCCAGACATTGACTCGTCTCCCCCCCCCCCCCCCAGACATTGACTCGTCTCCTCTCCCCCCCTCCGGACATTGACTCGTCTCCTCTCCCCCCCCCAGACATTGACTCGTCTCCTCTCCCCCCCCCAGACATTGACTCGTCTCCTCCCCCCCCCCCCAGACATTGACTCATCTCCTCTCCCCCCCCCCCAGACATTGACTCGTCTCCTCTGGTCTCCTCTCTCCTCAGACTCCTCCGTGGTTCAGTCATGGCGCTCAGCGTGGCCTCTCAGTTTTACACTCAGGATGATTTGGTGGCTGAGGTCCTCTACTCTCCCCCCGGACATTGACTCGTCTCCTCTGGTCTCCCCCCCCCCCGGACATTGACTCGTCTCCTCTGGTCTCCTCTCCCCCCGGACATTGACTGGTCTCCTCTCTCCTCTCCCCCCGGACATTGACTCGTCTCCTCTCCCCCCGGACATTGACTCGTCTCCTCTCTCCTCAGACATTGACTCGTCTCCTCTCCCCCCCGGACATTGACTCGTCTCCTCTCTCCTCAGACATTGACTCGTCTCCTCTGGTCTCCTCCCCCCCCCCCGGACATTGACTCGTCTCCTCTGGTCTCCTCTCTCCTCAGACTCCTCCGTGGTTCAGTCATGGCGCTCAGCGTGGCCTCTCAGTTTTACACTCAGGATGATTTGGTGGCTGAGGTCCTCTACTCTCCCCCCAGACATTGACTCGTCTCCTCTCTCCTCAGACATTGACTCATCTCCTCTGGTCTCCTCTCCCCCCGAACATTGACTCGTCTCCTCTCTCCTCAGACATTGACTCATCTCCTCTCCCCCCGGACATTGACTCGTCTCCTCTCCCCCCGGACATTGACTCGTCTCCTCTCCCCCCGGACATTGACTCGTCTCCTCTCCCCCCGGACATTGACTCGTCTCCTCTCCCCCCGGACATTGACTCGTCTCCTCTCCCCCCGGACATTGACTCGTCTCCTCTCCCCCCGGACATTGACTCGTCTCCTCTCCCCCCGGACATTGACTCGTCTCCTCTCCCCCCGGACATTGACTCGTCTCCTCTCCCCCCGGACATTGACTCGTCTCCTCTCCCCCCGGACATTGACTCGTCTCCTCTCCCCCCGGACATTGACTCGTCTCCTCTCCCCCCGGACATTGACTCGTCTCCTCTCCCCCCGGACATTGACTCGTCTCCTCTCCCCCCGGACATTGACTCGTCTCCTCTCCCCCCGGACATTGACTCGTCTCCTCTCCCCCCGGACATTGACTCGTCTCCTCTCCCCCCGGACATTGACTCGTCTCCTCTCCCCCCGGACATTGACTCGTCTCCTCTCCCCCGGACATTGACTCGTCTCCTCTCCCCCCGGACATTGACTCGTCTCCTCTCCCCCCGGACATTGACTCGTCTCCTCTCCCCCCGGACATTGACTCGTCTCCTCTCCCCCCGGACATTGACTCGTCTCCTCTCCCCCCGGACATTGACTCGTCTCCTCTCCCCCCGGACATTGACTCGTCTCCTCTCCCCCCGGACATTGACTCGTCTCCTCTCCCCCCGGACATTGACTCGTCTCCTCTCCCCCCGGACATTGACTCGTCTCCTCTCCCCCCGGACATTGACTCGTCTCCTCTCCCCCCGGACATTGACTCGTCTCCTCTCCCCCCGGACATTGACTCGTCTCCTCTCCCCCCGGACATTGACTCGTCTCCTCTCCCCCCGGACATTGACTCGTCTCCTCTCCCCCCGGACATTGACTCGTCTCCTCTCCCCCCGGACATTGACTCGTCTCCTCTCCCCCCGGACATTGACTCGTCTCCTCTCCCCCCGGACATTGACTCGTCTCCTCTCCCCCCGGACATTGACTCGTCTCCTCTCCCCCGGACATTGACTCGTCTCCTCTCCCCCCGGACATTGACTCGTCTCCTCTCCCCCCGGACATTGACTCGTCTCCTCTCCCCCCGGACATTGACTCGTCTCCTCTCCCCCCGGACATTGACTCGTCTCCTCTCCCCCCGGACATTGACTCGTCTCCTCTCCCCCCGGACATTGACTCGTCTCCTCTCCCCCCGGACATTGACTCGTCTCCTCTCCCCCCGGACATTGACTCGTCTCCTCTCCCCCCGGACATTGACTCGTCTCCTCTCCCCCCGGACATTGACTCGTCTCCTCTCCCCCCGGACATTGACTCGTCTCCTCTCCCCCCGGACATTGACTCGTCTCCTCTCCCCCCGGACATTGACTCGTCTCCTCTCCCCCCGGACATTGACTCGTCTCCTCTCCCCCCGGACATTGACTCGTCTCCTCTCCCCCCGGACATTGACTCGTCTCCTCTCCCCCCGGACATTGACTCGTCTCCTCTCCCCCCGGACATTGACTCGTCTCCTCTCCCCCCGGACATTGACTCGTCTCCTCTCCCCCCGGACATTGACTCGTCTCCTCTCCCCCCGGACATTGACTCGTCTCCTCTCCCCCCGGACATTGACTCGTCTCCTCTCCCCCCGGACATTGACTCGTCTCCTCTCCCCCCGGACATTGACTCGTCTCCTCTCCCCCCGGACATTGACTCGTCTCCTCTCCCCCCGGACATTGACTCGTCTCCTCTCCCCCCGGACATTGACTCGTCTCCTCTCCCCCCGGACATTGACTCGTCTCCTCTCCCCCCGGACATTGACTCGTCTCCTCTCCCCCCGGACATTGACTCGTCTCCTCTCCCCCCGGACATTGACTCGTCTCCTCTCCCCCCGGACATTGACTCGTCTCCTCTCCCCCCGGACATTGACTCGTCTCCTCTCCCCCCGGACATTGACTCGTCTCCTCTCCCCCCGGACATTGACTCGTCTCCTCTCCCCCCGGACATTGACTCGTCTCCTCTCCCCCCGGACATTGACTCGTCTCCTCTCCCCCCGGACATTGACTCGTCTCCTCTCCCCCCGGACATTGACTCGTCTCCTCTCCCCCCGGACATTGACTCGTCTCCTCTCCCCCCGGACATTGACTCGTCTCCTCTCCCCCCGGACATTGACTCGTCTCCTCTCCCCCCCGGACATTGACTCGTCTCCTCTCCCCCCGGACATTGACTCATCTCCTCTGGTCTCCTCTCTCCTCAGACTCCTCCGTGGTTCAGTCATGGCGCTCAGCGTGGCCTCTCAGTTTTACACTCAGGATGATTTGGTGGCTGAGGTCCTCTACTCTCCCCCGGACATTGACTCGTCTCCTCTGGTCTCCCCCCCCCCCCCGGACATTGACTCGTCTCCCCCCCCCCCCCCCAGACATTGACTCGTCTCCTCTCCCCCCTCCGGACATTGACTCGTCTCCTCTCCCCCCCCCAGACATTGACTCGTCTCCTCTCCCCCCCCCAGACATTGACTCGTCTCCTCCCCCCCCCCCCCAGACATTGACTCATCTCCTCTCCCCCCCCCCAGACATTGACTCGTCTCCTCTGGTCTCCTCTCTCCTCAGACTCCTCCGTGGTTCAGTCATGGCGCTCAGCGTGGCCTCTCAGTTTTACACTCAGGATGATTTGGTGGCTGAGGTCCTCTACTCTCCCCCCGGACATTGACTCGTCTCCTCTGGTCTCCCCCCCCCCCGGACATTGACTCGTCTCCTCTGGTCTCCTCTCCCCCCGGACATTGACTGGTCTCCTCTCTCCTCTCCCCCCGGACATTGACTCGTCTCCTCTCCCCCCGGACATTGACTCGTCTCCTCTCTCCTCAGACATTGACTCGTCTCCTCTCCCCCCCGGACATTGACTCGTCTCCTCTCTCCTCAGACATTGACTCGTCTCCTCTGGTCTCCTCCCCCCCCCCCGGACATTGACTCGTCTCCTCTGGTCTCCTCTCTCCTCAGACTCCTCCGTGGTTCAGTCATGGCGCTCAGCGTGGCCTCTCAGTTTTACACTCAGGATGATTTGGTGGCTGAGGTCCTCTACTCTCCCCCCAGACATTGACTCGTCTCCTCTCTCCTCAGACATTGACTCATCTCCTCTGGTCTCCTCTCCCCCCGAACATTGACTCGTCTCCTCTCTCCTCAGACATTGACTCGTCTCCTCTCCCCCCGGACATTGACTCGTCTCCTCTCCCCCCGGACATTGACTCGTCTCCTCTCCCCCCGGACATTGACTCGTCTCCTCTCCCCCCGGACATTGACTCGTCTCCTCTCCCCCCGGACATTGACTCGTCTCCTCTCCCCCGGACATTGACTCGTCTCCTCTCCCCCCGGACATTG
This sequence comes from Aquarana catesbeiana, assembly GCA_037953035.1. Lineage (NCBI taxonomy): Eukaryota > Metazoa > Chordata > Amphibia > Anura > Ranidae > Aquarana > Aquarana catesbeiana. The sequence goes on from JBBHAA010000998.1 coordinate 561,409, forward strand.
ACTCGTCTCCTCTCCCCCCGGACATTGACTCGTCTCCTCTCCCCCCGGACATTGACTCGTCTCCTCTCCCCCCGGACATTGACTCGTCTCCTCTCCCCCCGGACATTGACTCGTCTCCTCTCCCCCCGGACATTGACTCGTCTCCTCTCCCCCCGGACATTGACTCGTCTCCTCTCCCCCCGGACATTGACTCGTCTCCTCTCCCCCCGGACATTGACTCGTCTCCTCTCCCCCCGGACATTGACTCGTCTCCTCTCCCCCCGGACATTGACTCGTCTCCTCTCCCCCGGACATTGACTCGTCTCCTCTCCCCCCGGACATTGACTCGTCTCCTCTCCCCCCGGACATTGACTCGTCTCCTCTCCCCCCGGACATTGACTCGTCTCCTCTCCCCCCGGACATTGACTCGTCTCCTCTCCCCCCGGACATTGACTCGTCTCCTCTCCCCCCGGACATTGACTCGTCTCCTCTCCCCCCGGACATTGACTCGTCTCCTCTCCCCCCGGACATTGACTCGTCTCCTCTCCCCCCGGACATTGACTCGTCTCCTCTCCCCCCGGACATTGACTCGTCTCCTCTCCCCCCGGACATTGACTCGTCTCCTCTCCCCCCGGACATTGACTCGTCTCCTCTCCCCCCGGACATTGACTCGTCTCCTCTCCCCCCGGACATTGACTCGTCTCCTCTCCCCCCGGACATTGACTCGTCTCCTCTCCCCCGGACATTGACTCGTCTCCTCTCCCCCCGGACATTGACTCGTCTCCTCTCCCCCCGGACATTGACTCGTCTCCTCTCCCCCCGGACATTGACTCGTCTCCTCTCCCCCCGGACATTGACTCGTCTCCTCTCCCCCCGGACATTGACTCGTCTCCTCTCCCCCCGGACATTGACTCGTCTCCTCTCCCCCCGGACATTGACTCGTCTCCTCTCCCCCCGGACATTGACTCGTCTCCTCTCCCCCCGGACATTGACTCGTCTCCTCTCCCCCCGGACATTGACTCGTCTCCTCTCCCCCCGGACATTGACTCGTCTCCTCTCCCCCCGGACATTGACTCGTCTCCTCTCCCCCCGGACATTGACTCGTCTCCTCTCCCCCCGGACATTGACTCGTCTCCTCTCCCCCCGGACATTGACTCGTCTCCTCTCCCCCGGACATTGACTCGTCTCCTCTCCCCCCGGACATTGACTCGTCTCCTCTCCCCCCGGACATTGACTCGTCTCCTCTCCCCCCGGACATTGACTCGTCTCCTCTCCCCCGGACATTGACTCGTCTCCTCTCCCCCCGGACATTGACTCGTCTCCTCTCCCCCCGGACATTGACTCGTCTCCTCTCCCCCCGGACATTGACTCGTCTCCTCTCCCCCCGGACATTGACTCGTCTCCTCTCCCCCCGGACATTGACTCGTCTCCTCTCCCCCCGGACATTGACTCGTCTCCTCTCCCCCCGGACATTGACTCGTCTCCTCTCCCCCCGGACATTGACTCGTCTCCTCTCCCCCCGGACATTGACTCGTCTCCTCTCCCCCCGGACATTGACTCGTCTCCTCTCCCCCCGGACATTGACTCGTCTCCTCTCCCCCCGGACATTGACTCGTCTCCTCTCCCCCCGGACATTGACTCGTCTCCTCTCCCCCCGGACATTGACTCGTCTCCTCTCCCCCCGGACATTGACTCGTCTCCTCTCCCCCCGGACATTGACTCGTCTCCTCTCCCCCCGGACATTGACTCGTCTCCTCTCCCCCCGGACATTGACTCGTCTCCTCTCCCCCCGGACATTGACTCGTCTCCTCTCCCCCCGGACATTGACTCGTCTCCTCTCCCCCCCGGACATTGACTCGTCTCCTCTCTCCTCAGACATTGACTCATCTCCTCTGGTCTCCTCTCTCCTCAGACTCCTCCGTGGTTCAGTCATGGCGCTCAGCGTGGCCTCTCAGTTTTACACTCAGGATGATTTGGTGGCTGAGGTCCTCTCCACCTCTGAGCGGGTGAGTAGATGAGGTGTGGGGGAGGGTACAGCGATGATTGGGTCTCCTCTCCTCCGCTCACTCTTCTCTCCTCTCCAGGTGGTGGAATTATTGAACATGGCGGCTCTGGCCAGCAATGACTCCAAGATCACAATGCTGAAACAGGTGCGTTCCCCCCCTTTGTACTTCGCTACGGCTCATGTTCTCTCTCCTCTTCTCTTATATCTGTGTCTCCATCTGCAGGTTCAGGAACTGATTATAAACAAGGACCCCACACTGCTGGACAACTTCCTGGATGTGAGTGACCCCTCCCCCCCAATCTTCTCCCTGTGTCATGTGATCTTCTCATCCAATCTCTTCCTGTGTCATGTGATCTTCTCATCCAATCTCTTCCTGTGTCATGTGATCTTCTCATCCAATCTTCTCCCTGTGTCATGTGATCTTCTCATCCAATCTTCTCCCTGTGTCATGTGATCTCCTCATCCAATCTTCTCCCTGTGTCATGTGATCTCCTCATCCAATCTCTTCCTGTGTCATGTGATCTTCTCATCCAATCTCTTCCTGTGTCATGTGATCTTCTCATCCAATCTCTTCCTGTGTCATGTGATCTTCTCATCCAATCTTCTCCCTGTGTCATGTGATCTTCTCATCCAATCTCTTCCTGTGTCATGTGATCTCCTCATCCCAATCTTCTCCCTGTGTCATGTGATCTTCTCATCCAATCTCTTCCTGTGTCATGTGATCTCCTCATCCAATCTTCTCCCTGTGTCATGTGATCTTCTCATCCAATCTTCTCCCTGTGTCATGTGCTCTCCTCATCCAATCTCTTCCTGTGTCATGTGATCTTCTCATCCAATCTTCTCCCTGTGTCATGTGATCTTCTCATCCAATCTCTTCCTGTGTCATGTGATCTCCTCATCCAATCTCTTCCTGTGTCATGTGATCTTCTCATCCAATCTCTTCCTGTGTCATGTGATCTTCTCCCTGTGTCATGTGATCTTCTCATCCAATCTTCTCCCTGTGTCATGTGATCTCCTCATCCAATCTCTTCCTGTGTCATGTGATCTTCTCCCTGTGTCATGTGATCTTCTCATCCAATCTTCTCCCTGTGTCATGTGATCTTCTCATCCAATCTCTCCCTGTGTCATGTGATCTTCTCCCTGTGTCATGTGATCTCCTCATCCAATCTCTTCCTGTGTCATGTGATCTTCTCATCCAATCTTCTCCCTGTGTCATGTGATCTTCTCATCCAATCTCTCCCTGTGTCATGTGATCTCCTCATCCAATCTCTTCCTGTGTCATGTGATCTTCTCATCCAATCTCTCCCTGTGTCATGTGATCTTCTCCCTGTGTCATGTGATCTTCTCATCCAAACTTCTCCCTGTGTCATGTGATCTCCTCATCCAATCTCTTCCTGTGTCATGTGATCTCCTCATCCAATCTCTTCCTGTGTCATGTGATCTTCTCATCCAATCTTCTCCCTGTGTCATGTGATCTTCTCATCCAATCTTCTCCCTGTGTCATGTGATCTTCTCATCCAATCTCTTCCTGTGTCATGTGATCTTCTCATCCAATCTTCTCCCTGTGTCATGTGATCTTCTCATCCAATCTCTTCCTGTGTCATGTGATCTTCTCATCCAATCTTCTCCCTGTGTCATGTGATCTTCTCATCCAATCTCTTCCTGTGTCATGTGATCTCCTCATCCAATCTCTTCCTGTGTCATGTGATCTTCTCATCCAATCTTCTCCCTGTGTCATGTGATCTTCTCATCCAATCTTCTCCCTGTGTCATGTGATCTCCTCATCCAATCTTCTCCCTGTGTCATGTGATCTCCTCATCCAATCTCTTCCTGTGTCATGTGATCTTCTCATCCAATCTCTTCCTGTGTCATGTGATCTTCTCATCCAATCTCTTCCTGTGTCATGTGATCTTCTCATCCAATCTTCTCCCTGTGTCATGTGATCTTCTCATCCAATCTCTTCCTGTGTCATGTGATCTTCCTCATCCAATCTTCTCCCTGTGTCATGTGATCTTCTCATCCAATCTCTTCCTGTGTCATGTGATCTCCTCATCCAATCTCTTCCTGTGTCATGTGATCTTCTCATCCAATCTCTTCCTGTGTCATGTGATCTTCTCATCCAATCTCTTCCTGTGTCATGTGATCTTCTCATCCAATCTCTTCCTGTGTCATGTGATCTTCTCATCCAATCTCTTCCTGTGTCATGTGATCTTCTCATCCAATCTTCTCCCTGTGTCATGTGATCTTCTCATCCAATCTTCTCCCTGTGTCATGTGATCTTCTCATCCAATCTCTTCCTGTGTCATGTGATCTTCTCATCCAATCTCTTCCTGTGTCATGTGATCTTCTCATCCAATCTTCTCCCTGTGTCATGTGATCTCCTCATCCAATCTTCTCCCTGTGTCATGTGATCTTCTCATCCAATCTTCTCCCTGTGTCATGTGCTCTCCTCATCCAATCTCTTCCCTGTGTCATGTGATCTTCTCATCCAATCTTCTCCCTGTGTCATGTGATCTTCTCATCCAATCTCTTCCTGTGTCATGTGATCTCCTCATCCAATCTCTTCCTGTGTCATGTGATCTTCTCATCCAATCTCTTCCTGTGTCATGTGATCTTCTCCCTGTGTCATGTGATCTTCTCATCCAATCTTCTCCCTGTGTCATGTGATCTCCTCATCCAATCTCTTCCTGTGTCATGTGATCTTCTCATCCAATCTTCTCCCTGTGTCATGTGATCTTCTCATCCAATCTTCTCCCTGTGTCATGTGATCTTCTCATCCAATCTCTCCCTGTGTCATGTGATCTTCTCATCCAAACTTCTCCTGTGTCATGTGATCTCCTCATCCAATCTCTTCCTGTGTCATGTGATCTTCTCATCCAATCTTCTCCCTGTGTCATGTGATCTTCTCATCCAATCTCTCCCTGTGTCATGTGATCTCCTCATCCAATCTCTTCCTGTGTCATGTGATCTTCTCATCCAATCTCTCCCTGTGTCATGTGATCTTCTCCCTGTGTCATGTGATCTTCTCATCCAAACTTCTCCCTGTGTCATGTGATCTCCTCATCCAATCTCTTCCTGTGTCATGTGATCTCCTCATCCAATCTCTTCCTGTGTCATGTGATCTTCTCATCCAATCTTCTCCCTGTGTCATGTGATCTTCTCATCCAATCTCTCCCTGTGTCATGTGATCTCCTCATCCAATCTCTTCCTGTGTCATGTGATCTTCTCATCCAATTTCATGTATCTTCTCCTGTGTCATGTGATCTTCTTGTGATCTCCTCATCCAATCTCTTCCTGTGTCATGTGATCTCCTCATCCAATCTCTCTCCTGTGTCATGTGATCTTCTCATCCAATCTTCTCCCTGTGTCATGTGATCTTCTCATCCAATCTTCTCCCTGTGTCATGTGATCTTCTCATCCAATCTCTTCCTGTGTCATGTGATCTTCTCATCCAATCTTCTCCCTGTGTCATGTGATCTTCTCCATCCAATCTCTTCCTGTGTCATGTGATCTTCTCATCCAATCTTCTCCCTGTGTCAT
>JBBHAA010000999.1:0-195000 GCA_037953035.1 Aquarana catesbeiana
TCTCTCTCTCTCTCTCTTCTCTCTCTCCCCCCCCTCTCTCTCTCCTCTCTCTCTCTCTCCTCTCTCTCTCTCTCTCTCTTCTCTCTCTCTCTCTCTCTCTCTCCTCTCTCTCTCCTCTCTCTCTCTCTCCTCTCTCTCTACTCTGCCTGTCTGTCTCTCCTCTCTCTCCTCTCTCACCACACTGCGCTCATGGGCAGCAGGTTACTTCCTTTTGGGACCACTACCTGGGTCATAGGTTAGATTTTTAGTGCAATATTAAAAAAAAAAAAAAAACATATTTGGGTAAAAAACGGATGTCAGCGGATCGGATGTAAATCGGATCATCCGCTGACATCAGTTTTACGTCCGTTCCGTTTTTCATACGGAAGGAAAAGTAGGGTTTTCCTCCGTTATGATAAACGGATCATAGCGGAGACGGATTTCAGCGGATGTCAGCGGACGTTCATCCGCTGACATCCGCTATTCCATAGGGATACATGTATGTCCGTTTTTCATCCGAAAACAGAAGGATGTTGTTGTCGGAAATTCCGACCATGTGTAGGCTCCATCGGAAATTTTTTGTCTTTTTTTGACTTTCCGACAACAAAAATTTGAGAGCTGGTTCTCAAATTTTCCGACAGCAAAATCCGTTTCTGAAATTCCGAGCATGTGTACACAATTCCGACGCACAAAATTCCACGCATGCTCTGAATCAAGTATGAGACGGAAGCGCTCGGTCTGGTAAAACTAGCGTTCGTAATGGAGATAGCACATTCGTCACACTGCAAATTTTTAAATCTTTTAACCGCTTCCCGACCGTCTCCTGTACATTTACGTCGGCAGAATGGCACGGCTGCGCAAAGTAACGTACCCGTTGAATTTGCCGGCGTGTGCGTGCGCCCCACCGGCGGCACACGCGCGCACCTGGCGCGAGCTCCGTGAGTCAGGTCGCGGGTCCCGTGGATTCGATCGCCCCGGGAAAACCCACGGTTGCCTCACGGAGGACGAATGGGGAGATACTGATGTAAACAGCATCTCCCCGTTCTGCCTAGTGACAGTGTCACTGGATCTCTGCTCCCTGTCATCGGAGCAGAGATCAGTGTAGTGACACACACAGCCCATCCCCCCTACAGTTAGTAATCACTCCCTAGTACTGATTTAACCCCTCCCCGCCCCCTAGTGGTTAACCCCTTCACTGCCACTGTCATTTATACAGGAATCAATGCATTTTTATAGCACTGATTGCTGTATAAATGACAATGGTCCCAAAAATGTGTCAAAAATGTCCGACATATCCGTCATAATGTCGCAGTCACAATAAAAATCGCTGATCACCGTCATTACTAGTAAAAAAATAATTATTAATAAAAATGCCATAAAACTATCCCCTATTTTGTAAACGCTATAACTTTTGCGCAAACAAATCAATAAACGCTTATTGCGATTTTTTTTTACCAAAAATATGTAGAAGAATACGTATCGGCCTAAACTGAGGAAAAAAAAATGTTTATATATTTTTTGGGGGATATTTATTATAGCAAAATGTAAAAAATAATGCGTTTTTTTTCAAAATTGTCGCTCTTATTTTGTTTATAGCGCAAAAAAAATAAAAATCGCAGAGATGATCAAATACCACCAAAAGAAAGCTCTATTTGTGGAAAACAAAATGACGTCAATTTTGTTTCAGAGTCACGTCGCACGACCGTGCAATTGTCAGTTAAAGCGACGCAGTGCTGAATTGCAAAAAGTGCTCTGGTCAGGAAGGGGGTAAATCCTTCCAGGGCTGAAGTGGTTAATGCAGCGCATTCTCTTGTATTTGAAATGCTAGAATAATGAAGTTGTTTTGCTGCTGATATTCACACAGAGTTCTGACAAACTGATTTCTTTATTATTTCTTGTGATCTCTTGAGTAATCATTTTTATTTTTTCGCCAGATCTCCAGAATACTGTTTATAATTTTTGTTTATAGTTATCTCCTTTTTTTGTTTTTAAATCATGATCTCCTGTTTATTTTTTTTTCTAGTGATCTCCATAATATTTTTTGTCATTTTGTGTGTCAAGTTACCACAACACCATTACGATCTTGTATTTTATAACCTCAAGGAGGTTGGTTGGTGTCCCTTGTTAGTTTGACATTGTATTTTTGAAATGTACCTGTCTAATCAAAAACAAACTGTCCTTTTTTAATTCAACCACATAGCCAATGATTTGTGCAAAAAAATATAAATTTATTAAGGGGTCCTAACAAAATAAAGAGGAAGGCAACGCTGGATAAACTGGTGAAATTAGTGAGGCCTTTGTACCTCAGGGCACACATCAACTATTTGGCATGCAAAATTGGTAGCCTGTGAAGTCCATTTAATAGGGAGCACAATCCGGTCCAGGACTCCGAGAGATCAGGAACAGCAGCAGGTCACATATATGTCCCCAGGCTGTGGGCTTACAACAGCCTGCGTCTTTTGCCAGACCAGACTGAACCCAGGTCATCACTCTCTTCTCTTCCTTCCATGCTTGCTTCCACGCTTGCTTGCAGGCTGTGGCTTTGGTGTTGGAGTTGTGACAGGAGGTGGAGGAGGAGGAGGATGGTCCAACTCACACAGGTGGGTTTTGCTTGTGAGTTCGCCCCTCAAACCCTTATTTAGGACCATATATATCACTTCCTCACAAATGAGGCATTGGCCCACCTCCATTTCCTGCATTTTGTTGGAAGCCATGCAGGCATAGGCCTCAAGAAGACTGTGGGGGTTCAGGGGGCCACAGAAGCCTGCCGAATTAACCCAAGTGCTGACTCCTCCACGCTCCTCCCCTTCCTGGGCCTTTTTTGTTGAGGAGGAGATGCTGGACGAGAACGCCGGAGGAAGAACCAGAAGAGCCAGAAGAACCAGAAGAAGAAGATGAAGGAGGATAGAAGAAAGAAGAAGCATTTAAATAAAGGAATTGTCAAAAACTGTCTCTTGTCATTTTTAACATTTTTGACAGTTTTTTAGTGAAATGGTAGGCCTTACCATTTCACACAGGGGGGAGGGCCGGGATCTGGGGGTCCCCTTGTTAAAGGGGGCTTCCAGATTCCAATAAGCCCCCCGCCCGCAGGCCCCCCAACCACCGGCCAGGGTTGTGGGGATGAGGCCCTTGTCCTCATCAACATGGGGACAAGGTGTTTTGGGGGGCTACCCCAAAGCACCCTCCCAATGTTGAGGGCATGTGGCCTGGTACGGTTCAGGAGGGGGGGCGCTCTCTCGTCCCCCCCTCTTTTCCTGCGGCCTGCCAGGTTGCGTGCTAGGATAAGGGTCTGGTAAGGATTTTTGGGGGGACCCCACGCCGTTTTTTTTTTTTCTTTTTTTTTGACGCGGGTTTCCCCTTAAAATCCATACCAAACCTGAAGGGTCTGGTATGGAATTTAGGGGGACCCCCACGTCATTTTTTTTTTAAATTTTGTCCGGGGTTCCCCTTAATATCCATACCAGACCTGAAGGGCCTGGTATGGAATTTAGGGGGACCCCCACATCATTTTTTTTTTAATTTTGGTTCGGGGTTCCCCTGTGGGGAATTCCCATGCCATTTTTATCAATGAACTTCTATGTGTATTGTCGGACCAGCAATGCAATAGCCGTGAGTAGTTTTAAATGTTTTTTTTCCTTTGAAATTTCATTTTGCTGTCAGACTGTTCTAAACACGGGAAACATGCGCCCCATTACTGGCATACTATAGACACCCCCCAGCTACGAAATTTAAAGGGATATTACACTTTTATTGCTTGACTTTAAGCATTATTAAAATCACTGCTCCTGAAAAAACGGACGTTTTTAAAACTTTTTTTTGCATTGATCCATGTCCCATGGGGCAGGACCCGGGTCCCCAAACACTTTTTCTGACAATAACTTGCATATAAGCCTTTAAAATTAGCACTTTTGATTATTCATGTTCGTGTCCCATAGACTTTAACGGTGTTCGCGTGTTCGAACGAACTTTTTTCCTGTTCGCATGTTCTGGTGCGAACCGAACCGGGGGGGTGTTCTGCTCATCCCTAGTCTTGGCACAAACTTGGTTAGAATTACAAAGGTTAGTATTATTGGTTTGAAAAAATTGTCATTCTCACCACTCTCATCCCCCCTTTTCTTCCCTCCTCATTACAAACTGGAGGAAGACATGCAGGGTTTAAAATGGTGCAGAATAAAACAGTGAAATAGCCTATGATACTTTTACCTTCTTATATACCTGTACACACACTTCTAGAAACTCTTTGGACCTGAAAAGATACTTATAAACAAAGGTTATTACTCTATCCTTCAAAGAATGATAAACAATACAATATTCATGTACATTGGTAAATTGTCACTGACATTCCACAAAACCGATAATAACTAAACCCTCTGTAAATCTTACTTTCACGTTTTTTTTTCTAAAATACAACAGACGCTTGTTACCACATACAAACAATGAAACAAAGACAAACATTTAGATAAAAATGTGGGGGAGATATTTCATAGTTCCCAAAAACGAAAAATGAAAAAAAATAAAAACGACCAGATGGAATGCTGCCTTCACTCTTTTAGCGATAGAAAAAGAATACAATTTGAAAGGCACAAGAGCATTTCAAAATCTTTGCATGGACCAGCCACACAAAGTTCAAAAACAGGCCTGTGTATTTTTAATCACACAAACGTGTACTACGCATCCATCAACTCACTCAACATTACAGATTTCTGAAGCCACAGCTGAACTACTTCCAAGGTATTTTTATTCTGGTGTCTCGTACCTCCAGACATCAAAAGTACCGTATTTATCGGCGTATAACACGCACTTTTTTTCCCTTAAAATAAGGGGAAAATCGTGGGTGCGTGTTATACGCCGATCCCCGCTATTTTGTGATCTGTCGGAGCGATCGCCGCGATCGCCGCGATCGCCGCCGACATTCACATAGCTTGTATTTTTAAATATGGCGCCGCGGAGTTCGGAGGGACTCGGCGGCGCTCGTTCAGCTGAACGAGCGCCGCCGAGGACACACTGACTGGGCGGAGCCGAGATACACATAGCCGAGGGTTCTCGGCTTTTCTCGGCGCCGTTCACAGTCACGCCCAGTCCCGCCATTGGACCTGTGTTATGTCCATCATAGGGACTGGGCGTGACTGTGAACGGCGCCGAGAATAGCCGAGAACCCTTGGCTATGTGTATCTCGGCTCCGCCCAGTCACTGTGTCCTCGGCGGCGCTCGTTCAGCTGAACGAGCGCCCCCGAGTCCCTCCGAACTCTGCGGTGCCATGTTTAAAAATACAAACTAAACGTTTGTATGTCGGCGGCGACAAGGCTGCACTAGGGCAAGGCTGCACTGGGGACAAGGCTGCACTGGGGACAAGGCTGCACTGGGGCAAAGCTGCACTGGGGCAAAGCTGCACTGGGGCAAGGCTGCACTGGGGACAAGGCTGCACTGGGGCAAAGCTGCACTGGGGCAAAGCTGCACTGGGGCAAGGCTGCACTGGGGACAAGGCTGCACTGGGGACAAGGCTGCACTGGGGCAAGGCTGCACTGGGGACAAGGCTGCACTGGGGACAAGGCTGCACTGGGGCAAAGCTGCACTGACAAGGCTGCACTGGACACTGGGGAAAGGCTGCAGATGAACACTGATGAGGCTGCATTGATGGGCATTTAAATGTAAATTTTTTTCCTTAAACTTCCCTCCTAAAAGTTTTTTTCCTTAAAATTCCCTCCTAAACTTGGGGTGCATGTTATACGCTGGCGCGTGTTATATGCCGATAAATACGGTACCTTCCAAAGGAATACACCTTACTGTACCCTCTGACCATATCTGCCAATCTTTAAGGGGTCTCATGTCCGGAGCCCCAAACCAAGATCTCATGTGAAGTGCAGCTGTCTGACTGGTGTGAAGCCTCATTTTTTTCCTCCAACGCATGGACCAACATTACCCATGACAATTCGAATCGCTTATGACGGTCCCTGCGTCCAGGGTACCCTTGCACTAGTTTTCGGATCAGTACTGCTTAGTGACTATTTTTACAGTACTGGCACCCGGCGTTCTCCGATTATTTTACACGGCCTCCTGGTGTGCTAGCGTACTAATCCTCACATTTACATGCTCTACAACCGGTTATCGGCAGCCCTATAAATGTGTTGTCAGACAAACTACAAACCACCATGAAATCCTCCGCTATTCAAAACAATCTTATGGCTTCTATCTGCACCTCGATATTACAACAATAACTTGGATGCCTCCTGTTTGCTCTCTACCCAAAACTGTATTACAGTATAAACCTTAATTTAATTTAAAAATAAAAATGATTTTGTCCTTCCAAACACAAGTCAAAAGACCCCAAGCCCCTCCCACCAACTTCCTGTTGCACACCTGAGTAGGAAGAGGGAGGGGGAGGGGAAGCCTCAAATAGCTTCATATTTTGTCTATCAAGACATTAGAAAATTATATGGCTAACATCAACAACTAAAAACTTTTGTCCAGGAGTGGGTGGAATAAACCCCCATATTGCAAATGGGAGGGAATCCTCCTTGACTCACATATCCCCTGGGAAGTCAAACCACAAGTTTTGAGACCGAAATACCACACAACAGTATAGCAAAAGCCAAAAACTGAAACTCCTGCAAAAAGACGGCTGAAGGAGTTCAACCAAAGTCTTTCCCTTCCACTGCAAAGCACAAACAAAATGGCGCTATTAACACATGAAATTTAGTTGTTGATCCCGCCAAAATCGAGATTTCTTCACTAGAAACATAAACTTCTTTAAAACAACTGGAAATAAAATCTAAATGATTCTACTGGAACTGGAATTCAGTACAAAACCAGAGATATGTTGCTCAAGACTAAAATCAGCAGAAACAAAAAGGCAGATGCAGCAATCGAAAATTGGTCCACGGCAAAATGGTGAATGAAACCCGGACTACAGAAAAATGGCCGACATTAACAAATGACAAGACAAACCAGGATTTCTTCCTACAAAAACTGACTATACAATTGAGACACCAATTGAGTCACTAATTTTAACACTTATCCCTAGACAAACACTTTAGGCTATGTCAATTAGGGCCTATACTGAAATATAGGCATATTTAACTAAACAATATTGGGTTGCGCAGTGGTGTAGTGGTTAGCACCCCCGCCCAGCAGCAAAAAGGGCAGCTGGCTTGAATTCCAACCATGACACCACCCGCCCGGTCTCTGCATGTCCTCCCTGCCCCTGTGTGGGTCTCCTCCGGGCACTCCGGTTTCCTCCCACACTCCAAAGACAGGCTGGCAGGCCGATTGGCCTTAGTCCAAAATTGGCCCTAGTAAATGCAAACCGGGGACCCCGGACTGCGGGCTCCCCAAGGGCAGGGACCGACGTGAGCATGCGATGCACGTGTGGAGCCCAGAGCAAACCGATGGCGCTATATGGGTACCTTTAAACAAATATGAGCATCTCAATGAGACACAATGCACAGGGACAACAGCAGACACACACCCACACTCAGGATGGACTAGTGTCTCCACCCAACCCCACCAACCATGCAATTATGTAATATATCCAAAACGCCAAAGTTACATAAAACATGAAATAAAACGTCTTAAACAATACACTCTTGTCGCAAATACAACACAATATTTGACTCTGAGAGTTAGAAAGTCCACAGAACTCCCCCAATGCTATTGCCTAGAAACCTGAGACCCCCACAGGGTGTAAACAGCTCCCATTGTGATGTCCCAACAATGCATGGGCACTTGGATATGCGACAGGCATTTCAACTTAAAACCAATATTCAATACAGAAAATGCAATAGTTTCCTTGAAAAGTATGTAAACAGTACAAAAATAGAATTCACAAAATGGTGCCTAGAAGCCAGATTGTAGCTTAAAGCACATGGCTTTGCACACACACAAAGGAATACACAATGGAGCAGCTTCCCCTATAGGAAGGCCCAGAGGTCTTCAAAATGGCCGCCGATGCACATGGTGACCACAACAGAAGCCAGACCCCAACAAAATGGCGCATTTCCCCACAAAACTGACCAAGATGGATAAACATTTCAAAGTTCACACACAAAGGAATAGAAAATGGCCGACCGTAGTCACATGGTAGACAACAACAAGAGAACAAAAGGAAGTAGCAGACAAAAACCATAAATTTCTCCCCAAAAAAATTACACATTTGAGAAACTAAATGAACGCTTAGACAAACATTTAAAAGTGTTAAAGTTACGAAACAGCACAACCTAGGAACACATGGTAGATGAAATCTGGACCACAGCAAGATGGCCGATGACAAAAAGACCACATTCAAAAGCAAAAGCACACGGCTGCCACATACCCTCTCTCTGGCTGGAATGCTCTCTGAGCGCTCCGATGTGACTTATATAGGCGGAGACCCCACCCCCTTATGCCATCACAGTCCCTGGGCATGCTGGGACTGTGATGTTTTAAGGGGGCATGGTCACCGGGTGATGTTGACCACGGCCCCCTAAAACATCACAGTCCCAGTCCCAGCATGCCCAGGGACTGTGACGGCATAAGGGGGTGGGGTCTCCGCCTATATAAGTCACATCGGAGCGCTCAGAGAGCATTCCAGCCGGAGAGGCCGTTGTGTCAACATCGGAAGAAGCCCAGAAGCCAGAAGTCCTGGCCCCCGCTAACAAAAGAGCGGCATGAAGATAGTGGAGGAGCCGGCAGAAGAACTGGAACACCGGGAGCAGAGGTCGAACACTGGGAGAAGAGGCCAGAGAGAGCGGAGAAGAACCAACTGGACGCCGGGAGAAGAGGAACCAGAGGGACCCCCGAAGCCGGAAGAAGACCCCCCGGAGCTGTCTAATAAATTACTTTAAAAACCTGTGTAGTGTGTTTTATTATTGACAATTTTTCCCTAGGTAAATTGGTAGGGGTACCATGTACCCCATACTCATTCACATAGGGTGGGGGCTGGGATCTGGGGGCCCTCTTATTATAGGGGGCTCCCGGAATCCGATAAGCCCCCCGCCCACAGACCTCGACAACCAACAGCCAGGGTTGTCGGGAAGAGGCCCTTGTCCTCAGCAACATAGGGACAAGGTGCTTTGTGGTGGGGGGGCCCTGCAGGGCGCCCCCTCCCCCAAAGCACCCACCCCCATGTTGAGGGCATGCGGCCTGGTACGGTTCAGGGGGGTGCTCGCTCGTCCCCACCCCCTTTCCTGACCGGCCGGGCTGCGTGCTCGGATCAGGGTCTGGTATGGATTTTAGGGGGGACCCCACGCTGTTTTTTCGGCGTAGGGGGTTTCCCTTAAAATCCATACCAGACCTAAGGGCCTGGTATGCCCCGTGACAGGGCTCGCAAGGTGTCAATCTCGCCGATAAAAGCGTCGAGATTGACTTCCTTTTCTAGTCCCGTCGTACCCGAGTCACGTTCAAAATGAACGGACTTGTCCGTGTGTGGGCAAGTCTGTTCATTCTGAAAGTCCGCCATAACTCCGGCGAAAGTCCGCCAGAAAGATGGGCGGACCTAGCCTGCCAGAAAGTCTGGTCGTGTGTAGGCAAGTCGTCCGTTCAGAAAGTCCGGCGGTAGTCCGCCGGAAAGTCATGCGGGAAGAACGTCGGACCAAGTCTGCCGGAAAGTCCGCTCGTGTGTACGTGGCATTAGTCTTACTATCTATTGAAATTCAGTGCAAAGTAAAGATTTCACTTAAAACCAAAATTCAATGCAAAAAACGCAATAGTTTTATTGAAAAGTATGTAAAAAGTACAAAAATAGCTAAACCTGAAAAGACTGAATTCACTTAAAAAGGAAAACAAAAATGGTGCCTAGAAGCAAGATGGTGGCTCAGACCGCATGGCTTCACACATACAAGAAAACAAAAATGGTGCCTACACCATTTGCAATGACAAAATGGTGTCTTCGAAATCCAACAGTGGAAAAACAATTTAAACCAGTGAGTTTAACATTAAACAAAACATTTTTTCAGTCCCCGGTGTCTCACCCCTGAATTGGAGCAATTTCCACTCTAGGTTGATTTACAGACGAAACAGTATAAAATCCTTCAAATGCGGTTTCTCCCGTATAAATGCTAACAAGACCAAAACTGCGCCTCTACAAACTAAAATCACCTTTTTAACACAGAACAGACCGTACTATTTAAATAGGAAGTAAACCGTGATGGGTGTTACTTCCTCTTTGTTTCCCTGCAAAGTATCACATAGTAGCCCATTATATGACACTTACCTGCAGGAGAAGCCTACGATGTCCCCGTCTTCCTTGCTAGTAGCGAGCATCCATTCTTCACCCCTCTTCCTTCTGGGGCCGCAAACTCCAGCTCTGTGACTGGCCAGAGTCACGTGACATCACTCTTGCGCATGCGCACGGGAGCCGCCTTTAACGGCATGACCCGAGCTAGAAACAGAGTGCCCTTTCTAACTCCAGCGCATGCACAGAAGAAATCACCCTATGGCGATTTGCAAATATCTCCTAGACCAGGGGTCTTCAAACTGCGGCCCTCCAGGTGTTCAGGAACTACAATTCCCATCATGCCTAGTCATGTCTGTGAATGTCAGAGTTTTACAATGCCTCATGGGATGTGTAGTTCTGCAACAGCTGGAGGGCCGTAGTTTGAGGATCCCTGTCCTAGACTGTGGTCTGGGAGATATTTCAAGCACCTACAAGTAAGCCCTAATCTAGGAGCAAAGTTAAAGTGGTTGTTCAGGGTTTACAACCACTTTAACTTACACTAAACTTAGAAACCTGGCCCAAAAGCAGAGCAATTCCACCAGAACCAAGCAGACACAAAATGGCAGTTGCAATAAATGAAAACCGGGCCACAGCCACATGGTGACTACAACAAAATGGCCGACAAAAGCTGAACCACATGGTGACTACAACAAAATGGCTGATGACAATCGAACCACATGGTGACTACAACAAAATGGCCAACGACAATTGGACCCCATGGTGACTACAATAACGTTTCCAGTGGCAATCGGACCACATAGTGATTTTAACACATGAAATGCAGTTGCTGATCCCACCAAAACTGGCACAAACTGAGATTTCTTCATTAGAAAACCAAAACTTTCTCCACAAAAACTGACTACACAATTGAGAATGCACACTTAATCGTAGACACACACAACAAACAGCTACTATTTTAAGTGACATCCCAGCAATGCATGCCCTTCCCCCTCAGCCACATGGCCACTTGAATATGCGGCAGTCATTTTCAAACCAAAGCTTTCTACAAAATCATTTCAAAATGGCTTCAATACAAACCATGCATACGCAGCTGCGGCGGACGTAGCGGCGGTGCCGGGGACATCCCTCCGGAACGCCGGAGGAGCCACATCGGAGGTGATGCTTTTTCACCATTTTCCTGGCGGACGGGAGAGCTTCCGGGAGGCGGAGCAGCGGCACCTGCACACAATTCAAGCAATTGGCATTTTGATATGCCTCCTTATAAAAGGTGATTAAACATTGTGGAGATTTGCTGATATCCCACATGTTCCATTTGAACACGCACATGTCTGTAGCGGCAACTAAGGACTGGTGAGACTACCCACACTACTTTACTGCACTAGACATTATGTTCCTTTATTCTGACTGCTGTATAGAACCTTATACATATCGCTCACTCTTTAACTTTTACAGATCACCACTATTGATGGTATAGATACCCAGGCAGTACACCTACGGGTGTCCCCCTCAGGTTTTAACTGAATCTACAATTACACAGGAAACAAGGTAATTTTTGGATACCTATCCACTTCATGCACACTTTCACTATACACCGTCTCTTTTCACTTTTTCCTCGCACCCCTTCCTTTTCACTGTTTCATGGTATTTGGCATACACAATTCACTATTTTGGTTTGTTTTCTTGCATTTTTATCCCCACCATCAGGTGCCCCCACCACTCCGCTGGGGGCACCTGATGTAAGGAGGGACTCTGCTGGGGGCACCTGATGTAAGGAGGGACTCTGCTGGGGGCACCTGATGTAAGGAGGGACTCTGCTGGGGGCACCTGATGTAAGGAGGGACTCCGCTGGGGGCACCTGATGTAAGGCAGGACTCCGCTGGGGGCACCTGATGTAAGGTGGGACTCCGCTGGGGGCACCTGATGTAAGGAGAGACTCCGCTGGGGGCACCTGATGTAAGGATGAACTCCGCTGGGGGCACCTGATGTAAGGAGGGACTCCACTGGGGGCACTTGATGAAAGGAGGGACTCCGCTGGGGGCACCTGATTTAAGGAGGGACTCCACTGGGGGCACCTGATGTAAGGATGGACTCCACTGGGGGCACCTAATGTAAGGAGGGACTCTGCTGGGGGCACCTGATGTAAAGAGGTACTCTGCTGGGGGCACCTGATGTAAAGAGGTACTCTGCTGGGGGCACCTGATGTAAGGAATGACTCTGCTGGGGCACCTGATGTAAGGACAGACTCCCCCTGGGGCACCTGATGTAAGGACAGACTCCGCTGGGGGCACCTGATGTAAGGACAGACTCCGCTGGGGGCACCTGATATAAGGACAGACTCCGCTGGGGGCACCTGATGTAAGAACAGACTATGCTGGGGACACCTGATGGCATCTGGTGGCAGGCGACATGGCAGGTGACATGATCAGGGCTCCCACTGATTCTGCATTATGGTGAGTATAATGATTTAATTTTATATTGCAAGGTAATAATAGAAATAATGTGCTTCAATCATCCTGAAACCATAACAACCATGGTGCCGGGATGATTGAAGTGCTAACACCAGGTGTTTGGAGTATCTTTATCTGCTGATTGTTAAACTTTCTAGAATACACATATTTCTATTGTTGTATAGGATCTGGGCCTGCTGTCCCTCCCTCTCTCCCTCCATCCCTTGTTCATCTCAATCGCTAACCACACCACCCTAGAGCCACGGCCACTGTTTTTCTGAAACCATGCCCATTTTCACCAAGTGGGAGAGGTCACAATGTGGCACCCCCCATCCTAAAAATTCAGGAGGGAGATTGCTGGGAGGAAAGGAAAGAGCTTCCTCTTGCCATGAGGGAGCCCTGGAAGTGCACATAGCTGTCCACTGTGCACAGGGCAGAACTTAGCGTGGTGGGGGCCCCTGGGCTTGAGTCACTTTCGGGCCCTACCTTCTATACATTACTTTAAACCTTTAGTTTTCTTTTAAGCGCGCCACTCTGATACCGTTTGTCCGCCATTACATCACTGTCTAATACAGACAGGTTTTCTCAACGGCAGTAAACGAGGCACTACGTAACTGCCAATAACCAATCAGCAACCTGAAGATAAGAGTTTAAGGAATTTTAAGGAAACAAACTATTTAGTGCTAGTTCACACCAGACGCAGTTCCGTTCAGTTCCGTGCGCTTTTTTTCTGCATTTAAAATGCATGCACAGTGTTTTCCATGTATTCCAATGGCTCTAGTTCACACTGTGCATTCAGTTTCTGGTCAGTTTCCAGTGCAGAAACTGACTGCAAACTGACTGCATGGTATGAACTAGAGCCATTTGAATACATGGAAAACACTGTGCATGCATTTTGTGCAGAAAAAAGTGCACAAAACTGAACGGAACTGTGTCTGGTGTAAACTAGCACTTACAGAAAAAAACATACATTTAAATGCTCATCAATGCAGCCTTGCACAGCGTCCATCTGCATGCTTGTCCAGTGTCATTTGCAGCCTTGCCCAGTGACATTGCAGCCTTGGTGTCATTTGCAGCCTCCATCTGCAGCCTTATCAGTGTCCATTTGCAGTCTTGTCCGTATCATTTGCAGCCTTGCCCAGGCTGCAGTTAAACTGCAGTGACTTGTCAGTGTCACTGCAGTTTAAATATGACGCCGCCGAGATACACAGAGCCGGTCCTGTGTATCTCGACTCCTGTCGGCTTTTATCAGCTCCTCTCACAGTCCCGCCCTATGATGGACATAACACAGGTCGAATGGCAGGACTGGGCATGACTGTGAGCGGAGCCGAGCGCCACCAGCAGGGGCTAGCCAAGTGTACTCGACTAGCTCCGCTCACAGTCACGCCCAGTCCCTGTGTTATGTCCATCATAGGGCAGGACTAGGCGTGACTGTGAGCGGAACTAGCCGAGTATAGCCGAGTTCACTCGGCTGGGGCCCGTCAGGCCCCCTATTGGGCGGGGCCCATGGACTTGAGCCCACTCAAGCCCTAAGGTAAGTCCGGATTTGACTGTGCACCACCACTGCTGCATAACCGCAGTATGAGCAGGATCTGGAGTGCTGAGTCAAGTTATGCTGACAGTCAGTCACCTGACTGCCGAGCAGAAAGTGGACTAATTGCTGTGTGTGACCGGATGGTGCGCTGCAAAATTTGCTGGGACTGGTGAGCTACTGCCATAGGGGATATACTATCTGCTGCTAGAGAGACTGAGCCCTTTAGGAATTGACCATACAGCCATCTAGTAGCTTTATTGCTGCCTGCAGGCTTGACTGAGACTATTCCCACATGCACCAATGGTACAACTGGGTCCCAATCAGTGGCGGCCCGTCCATAGGGGGTGCACGGGCGCCGCCCTCCCAAGCTGTAGAAAAATGTGCCCTTTAAGAGTGTCCGGGCACCGGACACACGGCGGTCTATGGGAAGCTTCCCAGCTTGCAACTAGCTGATTGCAAGCTGAGAAGCTGATTTGCCCACATTTAGGGCATGTGCAGGGCACAAGCGATGCACCCGCACACACTCCCACTCTACACTGATTTGTTTCTGTCCTCCCTTCCAGCATTTGATTGGCGGGGATCGGAGGACAGTGGGCGGTGCTTTTTTTAGCACACCCGCGTTACTTACGTTCTCCCGGCTCACTGCTGTGTGAAGTGGACACCAATGACGGACTGAGACTGCCAGCGCGGCTCCATAACGGCAGAGGTAAGCCCCTATGCAGGGCAGTAACTGGGCATGGACGGAGGAGAAGCGGCTCTGTATAGATGCAGGACGGAGGAGAAGCGGCTCTGTATAGATGCAGGACAGAGGAGAAGCGGCTCTGTATAGATGCAGGACGGAGGAGAATTGGCTCTGTATAGATGCAGGACGGAGGAGAATTGGCTTTGTATAGATGCAGGATGGAGGGGAAGCGGCTCTGTATAGATGCAGGACGGAGGAGAAGCGGCTCTGTATAGATGCAGGACAGAGGAGAATTGGCTCTGTATAGATGCAGGACGGAGGAGAAGCGGCTCTGTATAGATGCAGGACGGAGGAGAATTGGCTCTGTATAGATGCAGGACGGAGGAGAATTGGCTCTGTATAGATGCAGGACGGAGGAGAATTGGCTCTGTATAGATGCAGGACGGAGGAGAATTGGCTCTGTATAGATGCAGGACTGAGGAGAAGTGGCTCTGTATAGATGCAGGACAGAGGAGAATTGGCTCTGTATAGATGCAGGACAGAGGAGAAGCGGCTCTGTATAGATGCAGGACGGAGGAGAATTGGCTCTGTATAGATGAAGGACTGAGGAGAAGTGGCTCTGTATAGATGCAGGACGGAGGAGAAGCGGCTCTGTATAGATGCAGGACGGAGGAGAAGCGGCTCTGTATAGATGCAGGACGGAGGAGAATTGGCTCTGTATAGATGCAGGACAGAGGAGAATTGGCTCTGTATAGATGCAGGACGGAGGAGAAGCGGCTCTGTATAGATGCAGGACGGAGGAGAATTGGCTCTGTATAGATGCAGGACGGAGGAGAATTGGCTCTGTACAGATGCAGGACGGAGGAGAAGCGGCTCTGTATAGATGCAGGACGGAGGAGAATTGGCTCTGTATAGATGCAGGACGGAGGAGAATTGGCTCTGTACAGATGCAGGACGGAGGAGAAGCGGCTCTGTATAGATGCAGGACGGAGGAGAAGCGGCTCTGTATAGATTCAGGACGGAGGAGAATTGGCTCTGTATAGATGCAGGATGGAGGAGAAGCGGCTCTGTATAGATGCAGGACAGAGGAGAATTGGCTCTGTATAGATGCAGGACGGAGGAGAAGCGGCTCTGTATAGATGCAGGACGGAGGAGAATTGACTCTGTATAGATGCAGGACGGAGGAGAAGCGGCTCTTTATAGATGCAGGACGGAGGAGAATTGGCTCTGTAAAGATGCAGGACGGAGGAGAATTGGCTCTGTATAGATGCAGGACGGAGGAGAAGCGGCTCTGTATAGATGCAGGACGGAGGAGAAGCGGCTCTGTATAGATGCAGGACGGAGGAGAAGCGGCTCTGTTTAGATGCAGGACAGAGGAGAAGCGGCTCTGTATAGATGCAGGACGGAGGAGAAGCGGCTCTGTATAGATGCAGGACGGAGGAGAATTGGCTCTGTATAGATGCAGGACGGAGGAGAATTGGCTCTGTATAGATGCAGGACGGAGGAGAAGCGGCTCTGTATAGATGCAGGACGGAAGAGAAGCGGCTCTGTATAGATGCAGGACGGAGGAGAAGCAGCTCTGTATAGATGCAGGACGGAGGAGAATTGGCTCTGTATAGATGCAGGACGGAGGAGAAGCGGCTCTGTATAGATGCAGGACGGAGGAGAAGCGGCTCTGTATAGATGCAGGACGGAGGAGAAGCAGCTCTGTATAGATGCAGGACGGAGGAGAAGCAGCTCTGTATAGATGCAGGACGGAGGAGAAGCGGCTCTGTATAGATGCAGGGCTGAGGGATGAACTTGGAGTTGGAGAAGCTCATCCTTTCAGTAACAAGCAAATGCAGGGAAGTAAATCTTTCACTCACTCACATGATAACAGCTCCCTGCACACTTGGCTCAGCCTTATTTATTGCAGGAGAGAAAGGATATTGCTCTGTGACAGGTTGCCCCTCTGTGTGCTGCTATCTTCATCTGTTTTACTGTTTGTTGAGAGTCTCTCCAGTTATGGAGTTATATTGTCCTAGCAATAAGTCTGAGTGTTCAGTGAATGTTCTGTTATCAGGTGAGAAGGTTAACCCTTTACTTCCCTGCATTTGTTTTGTTGGTTTCTCTTATTACCTACTGGAGGTAGGGAGGGTATGAGCCCAGGTTCAGACTACTGTGATCCAAGACATGGCATGTGATTTGCACCCACACTGCGGTGCGAATCACATGCGATGTCTGTGAGATGCGAGTTCAGCCATACAATTGTATACAGTTGTATGGCTGAACTCGCATTAGATTTGCAGAAAAAAAGTGCAGAGAGTTGTTCCCCCCCCACTGAATTCGGATCGCACGGGTGTTCTCACCTATGTGATGCGATATCTGTGCGAGTTCACAGTTCACACTGCGATCTGTGAACCGATCTGGGGGGTGTCATTAACATTGTAATGACACCCGCAGTGGTTCGCAGAGGGTGGTGTGAACTGCCTGCGGGAGAGATGCAATGCGGGAACCGACGCTGGAATCGCACTGGTTCCGGCATCACATCAGTGTGAACCCGGGCTAAAGGAGAAGGATCATCCCATAAAACCAGGGCTGGTGCTCCATGTTTCTAGATTAGAAGCATCCACTATTTTAGAATTCAACTGTTTGTTGAACCCGGGGATGATGATGATGATGAAGGGTGTATTATAGAATGATGAGGTTGAGTGTACTATACAAGGATGAGGATAGTGATGATGGGTGTATTATACAAGGATGAGGATGATAATGACAGGTGTATTATAGAATGATGAGGATGGGTGTATTATACAAGGATGAGGATGATGATGACGGCTGTATTATACAAGAATGAGGATGACGATGAAGGGTATATTATACAGAGATGAGGATAGTGATGACGAGTGTATAATATGGGTTTGATGATGACGACAAGGAGTATGATGATTACGGGTGTATACTATGGGGATAAGGATAGTGATGAAGGGTATATAATATGGGGATGATGATGATGATGGGTGTATTATACAGTGATGAGGAGTATGATGATGATGATGACAGGTGTATAATATGGGGATAAGGATAGTGATGATGGGTATATAATATGGGGATGATGACGATGATGGGTGTATTATACAGTGATGAGGAGTATGAAGATGATGACGGGTGTATAATATGGGGATAAGGATCTTGATGATGGGTGTTAGAGCTTCACGATTCTGGCTAAAATGAGAATCACAATTTTTTTGCTTAGAAGATAGATCACGATTCTCTCACGATTCTTACGGCGTCAACATCAGCTTTCACATTAAACAAAAAAATTGGGCTAACTTTACTGTTTCGTTTTAATACATTGAAGTGTATTTTTTCCCAAAAAATTGCATTTGAAAGACCACTGTGCAAATACAGTGTGACATAAAATATTGCAACAATCGCCATTTTATTCCCTAGGATCTCTGCTAATAAAATATATATAATGTTTGGGGGTTCCATGTCATTTTTGAGCAAAAAATACTGATTTTAACTTTGTAAGAAACAAGTGTCAGAAAAAGGTTTAGACTTTAAAGGATCACTAAAGTTAATTTTTTTTTTTTTTTAAATAACAAACATGTTATACTTACCTCCACTGTGCAGCTCGTTTTGCACAGAGTGGCCCCGAACCTGGTCTTCTGGGGTCCCTCGGTGGCTGTCTCGGCTCCCCCCCACAAGGACTCGACACCTTACTGCAAGCTCCCTTGCATGGTGTGGAGTGCTTGTGGGCGCACTCCTGTGATACAGCCGGTGGCCATGTATCACTCGGCCCTGCCCCCTGGCGTGCCGCATCATTGGATGTGATTGACAGCAGCGCAAGCCAATGGCTGCGCTGCTTTCTTTTTTTTTTCTTTTTTTCTTTTACCACTTCAGTGTTTACCTTTGAGAGACTTATTTCAACTTGATGTTCAAAACCTGTCCCTTCTCAAGTTCACATCATTGTGGCATCTTTACAAAAAGAAAAAAGAAAAACAGAAGAGAACAAGAGAAACAAAGGTTCCTTCCTTTTGTTTATGCAAAAAAAGTAAAAGAAACTTTTTTCCCATCCTACATCACCTGCCTACTACCCTCCCTCTCTAATTCCCACCCCCCCCCCCTTACCTTACCTCCAAATTTTTCCCTCTTTTCCCTGATGCTGTTTCCTCTTAATGTCTTATTTCTTCCAGCTTCTTCTGCCAATAGCTGTCTGAGGTTTTGTATCTTTCCGGCTGTGCTGCTTTCAATCCATCCACTGTAACCAATCAACGGCCAGGCTGAGCGGCGAAGAGGATGTCAGGGGCGAGCGTGGGACTTTCGAGGGGTCAGGTAAGTAAAACGGGGGGGCTGGGGGGGCCGGTATTGTCGGATGTTTTTTCACCTTAAAGCGGGGGTTCACCCACACCGCCAAAAAAAAAAAAATATTAAAAGCCAGCAGCTACAAATACTGCAGCTGCTGACTTTTAATACATGCCCACTCACCTGTCCCAGGGTCCAGCGATGTCGGCAGGGGATGCCGAGAACCCGCTCGGTTCTCGGCAGCTGCCGCCGCCACCCTAGGTGAGGGAATCAGGAAGTGAAGCGTTGCGGCTTCACTTCCCGGTTCCCTACTGCGCATGCGCGAGTCGCGCTGCGCGTCCCTAGTGGTCCCCGCTCTCTGCTGGGAGCTGTGTGTTCCCAGCAGACAGTGCGGAGGGACGGGAAGTGGCGTAGACTCCCATGGGAGTCTATGCCGGAAGTGGGTGCAAATACCTGTCTTAGACAGGTATCTGCACCCCCCTCCCCCCTGAAAGGTGCCAAATGTGACACCGGAGGGGGGGAGGGTTCCGAAAAGCGGAAGTTCCATTTTTGTGTGGAACTCCGCTTTAATGCATAGGATGCATTAAGCTGAAAAAACACAAACCTTTAGTGTCCCTTTAGGTGGTTAAACTTCCTGCATTTACACAGAGAAGTTTATCTCTTTGATCTAAGAAGGAAGAGTTACAATGTTTCTAGTTCTCTACTAGCATGAACAATGTTGTTACAAACTTGGCAGGCTGCCTGTTTATTTTCTTTTGACAGCTGAGTGAGCAGAGAAGTCTCTAAACTTGTTACATGAAAGAATTGGGATGACGATGATGGATGTATTATACAATGATGAGGATGATGATGATGATGATGATGGGTGTATAATATGGGGATAAGGATAGTGATGATGGGTGTATAATATGGGGATGATGATGATGGGTGTATAATATGGGGATAAGGATAGTGATGATGGGTGTATTATACAATGATGAGGAGTATTATGATGATGATGATGATGATGGGTGTATAATATGCAGGGCTGGATTAACATAGGGGCTGCAGCTCCAGGCCCCTGCCTTAAAGTGGAGTTCCACCCAAAAGTGGAACTTCCACTCATCAGATTCCTCCCCCCCTCCGGTGTCACAGTTGGCACCTTTCAGGGGGGAGGGGGGTACAGATACCTGTATATTACAGGTATCTGTACCCACTTCCGGCGTAGATAGCCGCAGAATCTGCGGTTATTTACGCCACTTCCTGCTCCCTCCCCGCTGCCTGCTGGGAAACACACGGGTCCCAGAGGCAGCAGGGAGCATTCGTATTGCACTGCGTGACTCGCGCATGCGCAGTAGGGAACCGGGAAGTGAAGCCGCACGGCTTCACTTCCTGATTCCCTTACCGAAGATGGAGGCGGCAGCACCCGAGGACGGAGAGACGGTTCGGACTCGGGTGCCGACATCGCGGGCGCCCTGGACAGGTAAGTGTCCATGTTTTAAAAGTCAGCAGCTGCAGTATTTGTAGCTGCTGACTTTTAAAAAATTTTTTTTCGGCGGCGCTCCGCTTTAAAATCGGCCCTCCCAGCCAGCATTATAAGCCCGGTTTCTCCTGTCCATAAACTTCTCTGGGACAGGAGAAGCTGTGTGTAAATGTAGGGGTGTCTGGCTGCATCTGTGTTGGCTTACTGTGTTTAGTACAGTGTCACAGTGCACAGTTCCCCCCCTACACAAATGGCTCTGCCTTCCCCCTCCCCTCTCTCTTCTCTCTGTGTGCAGTGAAGGAGCCGTGTGGGCTGAGAAATTATGAACAGACAGAGCAGCCGGCAGATAGAAGGTGAACACATATCTGAGTGATAAGCTTCCGACCATCCAAGTGTGAGCTCAGTGACTGGACTCTTATCTCCCTTCTCTCCCCCTCTTTTACCTTTATCTTCAGCAATGGCTGTTATAACTGCAGTCAATATGTAGATTTGGCTCTTTGTGCTTTTAGGTGGGTTCACACTGCTTTGCTGTGTCTTGGCCCATTGCTGGTGTATCCACAGTTTTCCTGCATTTTACCCACAGTCCTATTGATTTCTATTAGGTTGCATGTTTTTTCTGAAAGCGCACCAAAATTCCTGCGTGCTGCATCTTATCTTTGGCGCACTGTCAGAAAATACAGCAAAAATATGCAACCTGATATAAAGCAATAGGTCTGCAGCTAAAACTTCAGATACACAAGCAGTGCGCCCAAACTGCAGCACACCAGTGTGAGCCCAAAGGCTGTACACACCCCCCTCTATAGAACTTGGTCTGATCAATACTGCTGGCATTCAATTTACACACAACCATACCATCCCAGATGAGGAGGGGTGGGGGCTCCAGGGATTTGTTTGACTATGCAGGCCCTGTCCCTTCTTTCCATCCTGGAAGAGTCCTGGAGGGAGTGGCAGGCTGCTGGTGGCAAGTGGCACGCTGTATCTGGGGTCAGGCTGCTGGTGGCAAGTGGCACATTGCATCTGATGGCAAGTTGCACACTGTATGTGGTGGCACTTTGCTAGTGGCAGGCTGCTGGTGGCAAGTGACACGCTGTATCTGGTGACAGGCTGTCAGTGGCAAGTGGCACACTGTATCTGGTGCCAGGCTGCAGGTGACAAGTGGCACACTGTATCTGGTGGCAGGCTGCTAGTGTCAAGTGGCACACTGTATCTGGTGGCAGGCTGCTGGTGGCAAGTGGCACACTGTATCTGGTGGAAGGCTGCTGGTGGCAAGTGACACTGTATCTGGTGGCAGGCTGCTGGTGGCAAGTGGCACACTGTATCTGGTGGCAGGCTGTGGTTGGCAAGTGGCACACTGTATCTGATGGAAGGCTGCTGGTGGCAAGTGGCACACTGTATCTGGTGGCAAGTGGCACACTATCTGGTGGCAAGCTGCTGGTAGCAAGTGGCACACTGTATCTGGTGAAAGGCTGCTGGTGGCAAGTGGCACACTGTATCTGGTGGCAGGCTGCTAGTGTCAAGTGGCACACTGTATCTGGTGGCAGGCTGCTGGTGGCAAGTGGCACACTGTATCTGGTGGCAGGCTGCTGGTAGCAAGTGGCACACTGTATCTGGTGGCAGGCTGCTGGTGGCAAGTGGCACACTGTATCTGGTGGAAGGCTGCTGGTGGCAAGTGACACTGTATCTGGTGGAAGGCTGCTGGTGGCAAGTGACACTGTATCTGGTGGCAGGCTGCTGGTGGCAAGTGGCACACTGTAACTGGTGACAGGCTGCTGGTGGCAAGTGGCACACTGTAACTGGTGACAGGCTGCTGGTGGCAAGTGGCACACTGTATCTGGTGGCAAGTGGCACAATGTATATGGTGACAGGCTGGTGGTAGCATGTGAAACACTGTATCTGGTGGCAGGCTGCTGGTGGCAAGTGGCACACTGTATCTGGTGGTAAGTGGCACAATGTATCTGGTGACAGGCTGCTGGTGGCAAGTGACACGCTGTATCTGGTGGCAGGCTGTCGGTAGCAAGTGGCACACTGTATCTGGAGACAGGCTGTGGTTGGCAAGTGGCGCACTGTATCTGGTGGCATGCTGCTGGTGGCAAGTGGCCCACTGTATCTGGTGGCTGGCTGCTAGTGGCAAGTGGCCCACTGTATCTGGTGGCAGGCTGGTGGTGGCAAGTGGCACGCTGTATCTGGTGGCAGGCTGCTGGTGGCAAGTAGCACACTGTATCTGTGGCAGGCTGTGGGTAGCAAGTGGCACACTGTATCTGGTGGCAGGCTGCTGGTGGCAAGTGACATGCTGCATCTAGCGGCAGGCAACTGTGGAAAGTGATACTCTACATCTGGTGGCAGGCTATGGGTGGCAAGTGACAAGCTGCATCTGGT
Organism: Aquarana catesbeiana; assembly: GCA_037953035.1. NCBI lineage: Eukaryota > Metazoa > Chordata > Amphibia > Anura > Ranidae > Aquarana > Aquarana catesbeiana. The sequence goes on from JBBHAA010000999.1 coordinate 22,918, forward strand.
GGCAAGTGACAAGCTCAGGTTCCCACTGATTCTGCATGATGGTGAGTTGAACTATTTCACTATATATTACGATGTAGTAACTGAAATAATGGAATTTGATCATCCTGACACCATATCAAGCATGGTGTCAGGATGATTGATTTTAAGTACTAACACCAGCCATTTGCCTGACAAATCACCTCCACTGCCGATTTCCCTGCCAACCCCGAGACTACATCCTCCACCCTTATGTTTTTTTGGGAAGAGGGGGTTGTCCCTAAATGACAGTTTGGAAATGTGGTCTCCCTATGTTGCTGCTGGTGAGAGACCGCATAGCAGGTGGTATTGCTGCTGCTCAGAGGCTGCATGGCTGGTATTACTGGTGAGAGTATATTTAATTCGTTTTAGAGAAAAATTGTTTGCATTTTCATTTTGTTTCCATAAAAAGGCCCACCAAAATCCTCAGGACCAGGCCCATGATGCTCTTAATCTGGCCCTGATAATATGGTGATAAGGATAGTGATGACGGGTGTATAATATGGGGATAAGGATAGTGATGACGGGTGTATAATATGGGGATGACGATGATGGGTGTATTATACAATGACTGGAGCATCAGGGTGTCAGTGAGTGTGCCACATCATGTCTTGGTGTCTGCTTTGCAATACATGATTTGGGGGATTTCTGCCATGCCGTGTACTAACTACGTTACACTACATAATAGTCACAAATTGTGAGTACATCTGTCCTGTAATGTATACAGATATAAACAGTGGGGCAAAAAAGTACCGTATTTATTGGCGTATAACACGCACCCCAAGTTTAGGAGGGAATTTTAAGGAAAAAAACTTTTAAAGGAAAAAAACTTACATTTAAATGCCACATCAATGCAGCCTTGTCAGTGTCCATCTGCAGTTTGAAAATGGCGCGCTGAGATACACAGAGCCGGTCCTGTGTATCTCGGCTCTTCTCGGATCTTCTCGGCTCCTCTCGTAGTCCTGCCCAGTCCCGCCCTATGATGGACATAACACAGGTCCAATGGTGGGACTGGGCATGACTGTGAGTGGAGCCGAGCGCCGCCCATATACATACATAGCTGAATGTACTTGGCTCAGATAGCTCCGCTCACAGTCACGCCCAGTCCCTGTGTTATGTCCATCATAGGGCGGGACTGGGCGTGACAGTGAGTGGAACTAGCCGAGGATAGCCGAGTACACTCGGCTATGTATAACCATCGCCGGCGCTCGCTCCTCCGCTCACAATCAGCGGGGATCGGCGTATAACACGCACCCACGATTTTCCCCTGATTTTAAGGTGAAAAAAGTGCATGTTATACGCCGATAAATACGGTATTTAGTCAGCCACCAATCGTGTAAGTTCTCCCACTTAAAAAGATGAGCGAGGCCTGTAATTGTCATCATAGGTATACCTCAACTATGAGAGACAAAATGTGGAAACAAATCCAGACAATCACATTGTCTCATTTTTGAAAGAATTTATTTGCAAATTATGGTGGAAAATAAGTATTTGGTCACCTACAAACAAGCAAGATTTCTGGCTCTCACAGACCTGTATCTTCTTCTTTAAGAGGCTCCTCTGTCCTCCACTCATTACCTGTATTATTGGCACCTGTTTGAACTTGTTATCAGTATAAAAGACACCTGTCCACAACCTCAAACAGTCACACTCCAAACTCCACTATGGTGAAGACCAAAGAGCTGTCGAAGGACACCAAAAAAAAATTGTAGATCTGCACCAGGCTGGGAAGACTGAATCTGCATTAGGCAAGCAGCTTGGTGTGAAGAAATCAACTATGGGAGCAATAATTAGAAAATGGAAGACATACAAGACCACTGATAATCTCCCTCGATCTGGGGCTCCATGCAAGATCTCACCCCTTATGGTCAAAATGATCACAAGAACAGTGAGCAAAAATCCCAGGACCGGGACTTAGTGAATGACCTGCAGAGAGCTGGGACCAATGTAACAAAGGCTACCATCAGTAACACACTACGCCGCCAGGGACTCAGATCCTGCAGTGCCAGACGTGTCCCCCTGCTTAAGCCAGTACATGTCCGGGCCCATCTGAGGTTTGCTAGAGAGCATTTGGATGATCCAGAAGAGGATTGGGAGAATGTCATATGGTCAGATGAAACCAAAGTAGAACTGTTTGGTAGAAACACAACTTGTCGTATTTGGAGGAGAGAGAATGCTGAGTTGTAACCAAAGAACACCATACCTACTATGAAGCATGGGGGTGGCAACATCATGCTTTGGGGCTGTTTCTCTGCAAAGGGAACAGGACGACTGTTCCGTGTACATGAAAATGAATGGGGCCATGTATCGTGAGATTTTGAGTGCAAACCTCCTCCCATCAGCAAGGGCATTAAAGATGAAACATGGCTGGGTCTTTCAGCATGACCATGATCCCAAACACACCGCCCGGGCAACGAAGGAGTGGCTTCGTAAGAAGCATTTCAAGGTCCTGGAGTGGCCTAGCCAGTCTCCAGATCTCAACCCCATATAAAACCTTTGGAGGGAGTTGAAAGTCCGTATTGCCCAGTGACAGCCCCAAAACATCACTGCTCTAGAGGAGATCTGCATGGAGGAATGGGCCAACATACCAGCAACAGTGTGTGACAACCTTGTGAAGACTTCCAGAAAACGTTTGACCTCTGTCATTGCCAACAAAGGATATATAACGAAGTATTGAGATGAACTTTTGATATTGACCAAATACTTATTTTCCACCATAATTTGCAAATATATTCTTTCAAAAATCAGACAATGTGATTGTCTCGTTTTGTTTTCACATTTTGTCTCTCATAGTTGAGGTATACCTATGATGACAATTACAGGCCTCGCTCATCTTTTTAAGTGGGGGAACTTGCACAATTGGTGGCTGACTAAATACTTTTTTGCCCCACTGTACACCCACCTTCTTCCGTCCTGTATGTAGAGACCACCCTCCATCATCACTGACTGCAGATATACATCATTATTATTTTATTTATTTTATTTCAGGTACTTATATAGCGCAGTCAATTTACGCAGTGCTTTACATATACATTGTACATTCACATTAGTCCCTACCCTCAAGGAGCTTACAACTTAAGGTCCCTAACACACATTCATACACATACTAGGGCCAATTTAGACAGGATCCAATTAACCTACCAGCATGTCCTGTTACTGTATACATAGCTGCATACAGGACAGATGATGTATATCTGCAGTCAGTGATGATGGAGGAAAGTCTCTATATACAGGAAGGAAGGAAGGTGGTTGTATATAGCTAGCTGTATACAGGACAGATGATGTATACCTGCATACCCTGATCTGTGAGGCTGAGCTACATACCCTGATTTGTGAGGCTGAGCTATATACCCTGATCTGTGAGGCTGAGCTGTATACCCTGATCTGTGAGGCTGCGCTATATACCCTGATCTGTGAGGCTGAGCTTTATAACCCGATCTGTAATGCTGAGCTATATACCCTGAACTGTGAAGCTGAGCTATATATTTGATGAGCTATATATGATGCTAGGGCTGTATACTCTGTCCTGTGATGCTAGGGCTTTATACTCTGTCCTGTGATGCTAGGGCTTTATACTCTGTCCTGTGATGCTAGGGCTGTATACTCTGTCCTGTGATGCTGAGCTGTAAACACCTGGCACTATGGGTGGAATACAGGGGATGGAGTGGGTGGATTATATAAGGGGTGGGGCTTATGGGAAGTGGGAGGGGTAAAAAAGGAAGGGCGGGGTCTGGCACCCAACCATCCTAAAACTTCACCAGCCTCCACTGGGGGAGAGAGACTATACTGTAATATGAGCTTTTGAACTGCATTTCCAAGAGGGAGATTGCCGGGAGGAAGGGAAAGAGCTTCCTCTTGCCATGAGGGAGCCCTGGCAGTGCACATAGCTGTCCACTGTGCACCACCACTGCTGCATAATGGCAGTATAGACCAAAAAAAGGTTTATTATAAAAAACAGTAGGAACACTTACAAGCATTGCACTGTACCCCAGTGCGAAGGATAAGAGCGTTGGAATGTATGGATGGATGATCCACGAGGCTATACGAGCAGGGCGCGGGTGACGTCACGATCCAGTCACGTGGTGATACCGTACGCGTTACGTCCCTAAAGGGGGCGGGACTTCCTCAGCGGCCGCTAAGGAAGTCCCGCCCCCTTTAGGGACGTAACGCGTACGGTATCACCACATGACTGGATCGTGACGCCACCCGCGCCCTGCTCGTCTATCCTCGTGGATCATCCATCCATTCTGAAGCTCTTATCCTCGCACTGGGGTACAGTGCAATGCTTGTAAGTGTTCCTACTATTTTTTATAATAAACCTTTTAGCAGTATTCAGAGAGCACTAGATTTCCTTTATCTTTTCCATGTGATCATTGCAAGCCTACCAGTTGCCGATGTCTGATCAATCTTATATGCATCTCATCCTGTCATTATCCCTGTGAGGGAACCGCTGTTTTAAACCTGACTGATTCACTCAGGGGTCCATCTGTTGAGGTGAGCGGCTTGTATTACCGAAGGTGGAGGTTTCTTGCACTACAGTCACTCAACTTGCTTTTGATGTCACTTGAGTCACCGGAGTAACTACTAGACTTTTCTTCATTTGCAATTGACATATGGACGTTTAGTTAATGTTTTATTAGTATATATTTATGCGCTGTACTGCCTTTTATTTTCATTTATGTCTTGGGATTTGATAAATTTACCCTCAGTACTACAGCTGCTTTTAGTTAGGATTTTATGGTCCGCGCTGGTTGATTCTATTTGTATTACAAACTAAAGCTGAATGGTACTTTTAAAAGCTTCAACAAATTTTGCTGAAAGCTCTGAAAATGCTTAGTAAAAGCTTGCTGTTCACATTGTTCCTATACAATGTGAAGCCTGTGTGAGACAAGCCTAAAGCAAGTCTGCACCTCACCCCTTTTCCACCACACAAGGATCTCACTCTGGTTAGCAAGTCACTGTGGGCGTAATCCTTTGACATTTTTGTTGTAGGTGATATGCAGCCAGGTGAGATGACAATAATTAACACAGGTGGGTGCAATAAAGAATTTGTATTCAAGAATGCAGTAACGGTTTACAACAGAATCCAAAGGGGAACCACCTGGCCAGGTATACTCACAGTTTGCAGCAATGGGGATGAGGCAATGCTCTGATGGACTGAAAGCATTTGTAAAGCGCAGATTGCGACCTGGCTGTCTCCTGCCCAATCAGGAAGATGTCCAGAGATGGCCAAGGAACCTTTCCTTGCTGCTAGTACTGTCCCTAACGGGAGGGGTACCTCTCCCTAAGCTATCCACTTGCATAAAGAGTGCCAAACCCCGGAGCCAGGGCCTTAAGTAGGCTCTGCCTGACCCAAGATGGCTGCTAGAATCATGTGGGGTGGCAACATCCAATAAGATAGCTTTCCCAGTGACCCATGAAACCATAGAGGAACCAAGTTCCTCTTGACTTCCTCCTCCAACAACAGTACCACTGCAGAGAGCACCACCTGTCATGGAGAAAGTAACGTGCACCTGTCTACATGGTGGCAGCAGTGGGATATTAGTGTGTGTTGCTAGTTGGATGTTACTTTTGTCTGGATTGGGGAACTTTTGGTTCTCTCTATAATTCACCAGTAGGGATGGGCGAACGGTTTGGCCCGAGCATGAGTTTGGGCTGAACATTTCCCTGTTCGGCTCTTCGCCGAACACCCGAATTTGCAGGGTGTTTGCTGGGTGTGATCCCCGATAAACACCCTGCAATGCACTGAACGCTGCACAGTGCATTCTGAGCCCTGATTGGGCAAAATTTTGTCCAATCAGGGCGCAGTGTAAGCTGGTTGTTAAGGAGCAGGGCCGTTGTCTTGCCGAGAAAGTTCCCTCGGCGGATAAGTTCCTCCCCTCTACTGTGCAGGCGCAGCGCCTGCGCAGTCCGGACTACTCTCAGCCGCCGGAGATAGCCGAAGCACAAACTTTTCAATCAGCTGTACACGGCGCCTGCGCCCTGGGTCCAGGTTCCTTCCCCACCATCCAAGTGGACCTAGAGGGGCAATCTAAAAGAGCCGAGTGCAGCGAGGCCGTGCCCGAAGCGTGGCGAGCGAAGCGAGGCCGTGCCCGAAGCGTGGCGAGCGGAGCGAGCCCGCGAGGGGCCCTCTTACAGGCGCCGTGTACAGCTGATTTTCAGCTGTTCCGCTTTGGCTTTTTCAGCCGGATCCTACTGCGCAGGCGCAGTGCCTGCGCAGTAGAGGGGGAACTTATCTGCCGAACGGAACTTTCTCGGCAGAACACCGGCAAGCTGGCCGCAGTGTCCTTAACAGCTGATGAGTCATCAACTGTCAGCTGATTGGAGAAAAGCCAATGTAGCACCAATATTTAAAAAGGGCCCAAAATACATCCCTGGGAATTACAGACCAGTTAGCCTAACATCAATAGTATGTAAACTCTTGGAGGGGATGATAAGGGACTATATACAAGATTTTAGTACCTGGTCAAGATCTATTACAATATACAAAAACATATTTGGGGGGCACACTGTACAATGCGTTTAAATTCAAGATGGTGCTGCTATCTTATAGCAGCTGTCTTATAGCAGCACCATCTTTAATTTAAACACATTGTAGGGTGTGCCCCCCAAATATGTTTTTGTATATTGTAATAGACCTTGACCAGGTTTTTTGGGCTGGAGCACCCCCCCCTCCTCATTACCTCTTATTTAGTGGCCACCAGTGTATAGGATGTATCCCCTTCAGTTCTCCCACATAGAGGAGTTCAGCTCCCATGGTTGAGACAAAGGATCTTCCATTCTATTACCTGAGTAATAATTTGTCGCAGTAAGTGGGCTTAGCACTATATGACCATATAGTGTGACCAAACCCCCGTATTTTTTTGAATATGTTTAGGTTTTTTTTAACTAGCCCTGCAGGAAATGTCATTCTTGAATGTGTGTGCTGTAATATGTTTTTTACTGTTTGTAGGTCTTATAGCAGCACCATCTTTCATTTAAACGCATTGCAGGGTGTGCCCCCCAAATATGTTTTTGTAAATGAGGTTCAATGTAGAAAAATTTAAAATAATGCATTTGGGTGGCAAAAATATGAATGCAATCTATACACTGGGGGGAGAACCTCTGGGGGGATCAAGGATGGAAAAGGACCTGGGGGTCCTAGTAGATGATAGGCTCAGTAATGGCATGTAATGCCAAGCTGCTGCTAACAAAGCAAACAGAATATTGGCATTAAAAAGGGGGATCAACTCCAGAGATAAAACAATAATTCTCCCGCTCTACAAGACTCTGGTCTGGCCGCACCTGGAGTATGCTGTCCAGTTCTAGGCACCAGTCCTCAGGAAGGATGTACTGGAAATGGAGCGAGTACAAAGAAGGGCAACAAAGCTAATAAAGGGTCTGGAGGATCTTAGTTATGAGGAAAGGTTGCGAGCTCTGAACTTATTCTCTCTGGAGAAGAGACGCTTGAGAGGGGATATGATTTCAATTTACAAATACTGTACTGGTAACCCCACAATAGGGATAAAACTTTTTCGCAGAAGAGAGTTTAACAAGACTCGTGGCCACTCATTAAAATTAGAAGAAAAGAGGTTTAACCCTAAACTACGTAGAGGGTTCTTTACTGTAAGAGCGGCAAGGATGTGGAATTCCCTTCCACAGGCGGTGGTCTCAGCGGGGAGCATCGATAGTTTCAAGAAATTATTAGATAAGCACCAGAATGACCGCAACATACAGGGATATACAATGTAATACTGACACATAATCACACACATAGGTTGGACTTGATGGACTTGTGTCTTTTTTCAACCTCACCTACTATGTAACGATGTAACTATGTAATGGGTTTTCCCACTGACAGCTGAATAAAAAAAAGTGGTGGTAAAATAAAAAAAAACTAAAAAACGACGTGGGATTCCCCCCCCAAATCCATACCAGACCCTTATCTGGGCATGCAGCCCGGCAGGTCAGGAAAGGTGAGGGGACGAGCGAGCACACCCCCCCCCCCGAACCATACCAGGCCACATGCCCTCAACTTGGGGGGGTGCTTTGGGTGCATGTTGGGGACAAGTGTCTCTGCCTGACAACTTTGGGCTGTGGTTGTGGGGGTCTGCAGGAGGGGGGCTTATCAAGGTGGCCCCCAGATCCCACCCTCCTCTATGTGAAAGGGTATCGGGTACATTGTACCCTTACCCATTCACCAAAAAAAGTGTCAAAAAGTAATAACCTCAAGAAACAGTTTTTGACAAACCCTGTACCTCGATGTAAATCCATCATCAATCACGATGCCCACTGGACCCGAAAAATAGAAAAAAATTAAAACGCTCTCGCCTCCTGGGAGGCCCCCTGCCTTTCTTTATATTTTCAATAGCCGGGTGTCGGCAATTGTAACTGCGAGTCATTTAAAATTGGATTTGACTAGTTTTTTGCTGTAGCATGTTTTATGCATGCTAAAAATGCGCCACTTTACAGGCAGACTAAGGGGACCCCCCAGGCACAATATTTAAAGGAATTTTTCATTTTATCGTTGCACTTTAAGCATCATTAAAATCACTGCTTCTGAAAAAAACATTGTTTTTAAAAAAAACCCAGACCGCCATACCCCTTTTATGGTCAATTACTTGCATATAATCCTTCAAAATGGGCACTTTTGATTTTTTCCTGTTCGACTACCATAGACTTCAATGGGGTTTTCCGTTCGGGTTAGAAAGCAATACCTTGCGAATCGTTTCCTGTACCCTCTGTACCCCCATCCATGACATTTTCCATGCCTCCCCTCAATCACTGCACATTAAAGGTGCTCTAAGGTAGTGAGGATTGAGGGAGCACTGCATCTGGAATCCACCACCATCCCAACCTGCTTCATATCCCGATTCCTGATATGCTGATTCTCTGTAAATCCGGCAGGTGCCGCAGCAACCCCATCAGTACTAAGTAAATCTCTTTACTGGAGGGGACCTCTGATGTGAAGGGGGGGCGGGTGGTCTCTGGTGTGAAGAGAGGACTGTGATATGAAGGGGGACTCTGATGTAGGGTTTTGATGTAAAGGGTGTGGACTTCTAATGGGAAATGAGGGCTTAACCCTTTCATGCCTAAGCCTATTTCTGACATTTGTTGCTTACGAGTTAAAATCTGTATTTTGCTAGAAAATTACTTAGAACCCCCAAACATTCTATCTATCTATCTATCTATCTATCTATCTATCTATCTATCTATCTATCTATCTATCTATCTATCTATCTATCTATCTATCTATCTATCTATCTATCTATCTATCTCTATATATATATATATATATATATATATATATATATATATATTACATTATTTAGCAGAGACCCTAGAGAATAGAATGGTGATCGTTGCAATAATTTATGTCACACAGTATTTGCACAGCGGCCTTTCAAATGCACTTTTTTGGGGAAAAAGACACTTTCATGAATTTAAAAATAAAAAACAATAAAGTTAGCCCAATTTTTTTTGTATAATATGGAAGATGATGTTACGCTGATTTGAATAGATACCAAACATGTCTCGGTTTGAAATTGCGCACACTCGTGGAATGGAGACAAACTACGGTACTTAAAAACCTTCAAAGGCGAGTCTTTAAAAAAAAATTTACGGTTACCAGGTTAGAGTTAGAGGAGGTCTTTTGCTAGAATTATTGCTCTCGCTCTAATGATCACAGCGATACCTCACATGTGTGATTTGAACACCATTTAAATATGTGGGCGTGACTTATGTATGAATTTTTTTTTTGCTGCACAAGCTCACGGGGACGGGGGCGCTCTAAAAAAAAAATTTTTTTCTTATTTATTCATTTTTTTACATTGTCACTTTAAAAAAAAAATTCTGAACACTTTTATTGCTGTCACAAGGAATGTAAACATCCCTTGTGACAGCAATAGGTGGTGACAGATACTCTTTATGGAGGGATCGGGGGTCTAAAAGATGCCAAACCCCTCCTTTGTACTTCAAAGTATTCAGATCGGCAAAAATGGCGATTCTGAATACTCTCATTTTTAAAAAATTGGCGCCATTGGCAGCTGAGTGAATCGGAAGTGACGTTGTGACGTCACGTCAACGTTTTTACATAGAAGACTGGAACTAAGCCATTTCTGGCTTTCATTCAGTCTCACTCTAGCCGGTAGAACTGCCGGATCGTGGATCGGGTCTCCCCGTGGCACGGAAGGCCCGGGAACAGTGGAGGAAGGCGGTGGGAGGGGGGGGTGGTCCCATCCCACTCCTTTGGGATAACAGCCGAGTGGCTTTCAGCTGCATCAGTCGTTATCTCTAAAGAGCCGATCGCCCGCTCTAAAAAATGGTACCGGGGTGATGTCTGCAGCTGCATATCACCCCTGTATAACCCCTTCAAACCGAGGCCGACTATGTGGGTGCGATCGGCACTAAGGGGTTAAAGTGTGAAAGGGGGTTTCTGATGTGAAAGGAGGGGCACTAATGTAAAGGAGACATCTAATATAAAGGGGAGGACTCAGATATAGTAAAGTGCTATAGGTATAGGGGGGGCTTTTAATGTAAAGAGGTGCACTGATTTTCTCTCACTCTCCCTCCTATTTCTCTCTTCTCTCTATGAGACGGTTCATTCTGGTGCAGTAATTAGGAGTATTTTGTGGATACAAGAACTATGGCATGAAAACAAATCTGGGTTTATTAGTTGTACTTGTAAAGTAGCAGAATATCAGTATATGACAGTTGGACAAAGGACTCTGGTATGAGAGATTTTATTCCATCTTTCTGGCCAGAAAAGATGGAAGCTCCTGACCCGACTAGCGTCTACATGCCAAGAGTCCCAGATACAGTGAATACAGTGTAGATATAATTTTTAGCATATTACGTCACAAGCAAACAGGCGGTACACTTCTTTATACCAGACATTCTAACCTTTTAAAAATCAACGTATGCATCCTAAAATCAGACAAGTTCTACAAAAATATATATTTTTAGCTTTTTTTATTAAACTTTCGTTTCTCTGCAGCATGCTATTGCGGTTCCTTCATCTGTCTTAAATGATGTCAGCAAGCAAGCTTTTTGCACAGAAAGAGGAATGTAGCAGATTGATGAGGAAGTCACAAATAGCTTCAACATAAAATACAAGAAATATGATTCTTAGCTGAAATTCTAAATCAGTCTTACTACACACATAACTATGGCCATATAAACTGACTCCTGTTCCTACTTCATTCCCCCCTTTGATCATAATCATAGCGATTAATATGAGCGAGATTAAGCATCACTAAATAGAATACAGTTTTGTTTTGTTTTTTCTATGATGACCTCACTAGCAGGCACAAAACATTCTTCTACTGAGATTATTCCCCATTGTCGGCTCCAGTGGGTCTCTCATTAACTTATAAAACACTGGGATAGTGACCCTTGGCCCATGGTAACAATAAGAATGCAAAAAGAGTAAAAATATTAGCACTCCATACACTATAGGTAGAATCAGAAAATAATTAAAACTTGTCTCTACAATACTTGAGTTGGTGATCAGGGTATGGTTTACCAGCTTACCGGTGGAGCTAAAGCTCCGAATGGTTAGCCAAGTTTTATAGGGAGCATAAGTAGGGTTATAACAGGTTATCTGATTTTCAATGGAGCACATTGAATAGGTAGTCCCATTATGTATGCAGGTACCAGCTACTGTGCCCTTGCATTGATAATGGGAGTGCCACAGTAACATCTTGGTAGCTATGGATCCTACTCTGGTGGTCCTTATACATGGGTCACATGAATTACCCTCCCTCTTTTTAGCTCGGCCAGTATCACTGCTATGACTAGCAACAGTCTCGTTATAAAGATTTTAGTAAACATTACACTGATGAATATCCTCAGGCTTCAGCTTGTGCGTAGACCAACCAGCGTCCGGGGTGTGGTTGGAGCAGAGCTTAGTAGATATCCTTTATCTTCCGCCGTGCGTTGAGCCAGCAGCTTCCAGGAGTGTGTTGGCCGCAGGGCTGCAGTCTGTCTGCCGTGCGTAAATTCAGCAGCTTCCAGGGGTGTGCTGAACACAGGGCTGGAGTTCTTCCTTCTTAATTCTTTGGTCAATCTCAGTCTCAAAGGATCTTGGGGATCTATTGTACTGTGCCAGGAGTCTGTGAGGTCAGCAGCTCGTTTTACCCTGGAGTGGTGTATCCAGGGTGTCACCTCAGCTACCTTAATGGCTGTTGGGGTAGATAGCAGAACAGTGTAAGGACCTCTCCATTTTGGCCCTAGTGGGGTTAAGTTCCACTCCTTTACCCACACTGTGTCTCCTGGTTTGAAGGGGTGTACTGGGTTCGACAAGCTTACAGGAAGTTTCTCTTGAACCCATTTCCCTATGTCTTGCTTACTCTCCCCAAGTCTCTGTATCAGTTCACGGTTAACTACCCCTCCTATCTGATGCAAGTCTCCTCTTATCCCTCTAATGATGGGTGGGGGCCTACCATACAGTACCTAAAAGGGGACAGATTTGTCCTCTTTGTTGGGGTACTCCGAATTCTCAGTAAAGCAATGGGCAACATCAAGGTCCATTTCATTTGGGTTTTCTGACAGAGCTTGGCCAGTTGTGCTTGAGCGTACAGTTCATTCGTTCAACTTTTCCAGAGCTTTGGGGCCTATATGCAGTGTGTAGTTTCCAAGTAATCTTAAGTGCTGTTGCTAATTCCTGGAGGCACTTGTGGACAAAGGCAGGGCCATTGTCTGAGCCTACATCTGGGGATAAACATCTTTTACAAAACTGCTTCCGTCAGTAAAGTATGCAACGTTTGGATTTTCCAAGGGGCTGTCTTTCAAGTCTGGTCGGCTTGCATATCCATTACCTGGAGACTGTCATGAGTTAGGGGTTCTTGTGAAGTGGGGAGAAGAGTGACTGGGTTTAAAGTGTTTACAGTTTCTAAGTGGATACGAGGATTTTCACACAGCATAGCTTGATATTTAACCATTTTGACTGTTAGTAAACCAGTGATTTCCCTTGTAATCCATTAATGCCTGTACTTGGTGTGGGACTCGGACTTAAGTCTCCTGACCTAATGACAACTTGTCAGCTTCGGCCACAAGGAGGGCTGTTGCTGCGATGGCCCGCAGGCAGGATGACCATCCCTGAGCTACAGTGTCCAGTTGTTTTGAGAGGTATGCTACAGGGCGCTGCCAAGACCCAGAGTATTGTGTCAGGACTCCTACGGCTATTCCTTGTTTTTTACTGACATACAAATAGAAGACTTTTTGGCTATCTGGCAAGCCTAGCGCAGGAGCCTGCATTAGGGAGACCTTAATGTCTTGGAATGCTCTGTTTTGTTGTTGTCCCCAATGAAAGGGTTCCTTTTCTCCCCCCTTTGTGGATTCATAGAGGGGTCTGGCTTTTGTGGCAAAGACCGGTATCTAGATTCAGCAGAATCCTGCCACCCCCAGGAATTCATGTACATGCCGTCTGGTAGTCAGGGTGGGAATCTGACAAACTTCTTTCCTGCCTTCTCCCAATTGTCGCTGTCCTTGTGATACTCTGAATCCCAGGTACTTTACAGTCTCTTGTCAAAATTGCACCTTTCTCTGGGACACTTTATAACCTGCCTCCCACAGTAATTGTAACAGTTCATTAGTGACCGCTGGGTGCATGGTCATTACAGCCTGATTGACCGCTCTGAGGTCTTGAACAGGACGACAGTGAGCTGTTTCGGGTTTCTGTACTGGGAGTAGTGGTGTATTCCAGGGAGACTGATAGGGTTTTAGAATCCCATAGTGTAGGAATTTGTTTAAGTACTTTTGTATTCCTAATAGGGCTTTTAGAGGGACTGGGTACTGTTTCAGGCTGACTGGAGTGGCTCCTGATTTTAATTCAATAAGGATTGAGGAAATGTGTCTGGCTAATCCTGGTGGGTTGTCTTCTGCTCATAGTCCCGGGATGTCTTGCAGTATGCGGGCTTCAAAGGGATGGGGCAATTTTAGGGTAGCCTCTCTGTCAGATTGGAAGTATATGTATGCTCTGAGTTTAGCAAGTAAGTCTCTTCCCAGCAAGGGAATAGGGGAATCCGGCATGTAAAGGAACTGATGTTGGACTTGATGCCCCCCCCAAAACTACAAAGTCTTTCTAATAGGAAGGGTCTTTTGCCTTTATACTTCTGCACTGCTTGGTTAATTCTGTGTCTCTCCTCAGTATTAAAAAGGGTCAATAAAAGTTGCTGGCAGTCCAACCAAGTGGGGTTATGGGTCTGAGTTATTGACCGGAGCAAATCTGTGATGGCTTGGGGCTTCTCAGAGTAGGCAAGGTTATGAATCTTCCAGTTCAGTAAATCTGTTGTGGTAAAAAGGGGTGTAAACTAGAGTCCGATGTTCCTCCACCGCCTGTTTTCTTAGGGGCATTTGCAGAGGTATGTTGAAAGACGGGGCAAGGGTCCGGCTGTTTGCATCAGGATTTCTCGGAGTGGAAGTGGACACTTGATTGGGGAGCCCATTGACTACTACTGAGTTCCCTATTTCTGTCTTGCCTATACCCAGAGTGTTACGGTTCGGAGTATATTTACTGAGATTTGGCATTGACAAACTTGCTGAATCTGATGTAGGTGGACAACAACTTGAGTCCCCTTGTTTACTGAACGGGGCATTTGGACATGGCTCTGACCTGTCTCTATCTGAGGTCCGTTCATCTACATACGGGGAAGGCTGATCTGTCTCTTCCGGTTGAGAATATATGTGTTTTGTTTGTTTTGTCAGTGGTACTACTCTTGTCATAACTATAATTCTACACTGTTCCCTTTTTTTTTTTTTTTTTGGCTTCTATCCACTGCAGGTCTTTATCTCCCATTTGTCCAAAGGATGTACAATCATCCAGACGGACGTTTTCTCCTAGCTGACTGACTGACTGACTGACTGAGGATTTATCCGAGAGATGCACAATCATCTGGACGGATATTCCTCCTGACTGGCTGGCTGAGGATTTATCCGAGAGATGCACAATCATCTGGACGGATATTCCTCCTGACTGGCTGGCTAAGGATTTATCCGAGAGATGCACAATCATCTGGACGGATATTCCTCCTGACTGGCTGGCTGAGGATTTATCCGAGAGATGCACAATCATCCGAACGAACAGTCCTCCTGACTGGCTGAGGATTTATTCGAGGGATGCACAATCATCCGAACGAACAGTCCTCCTGGAAGGTGCGTCTTGGTCATGTTTCTGTGAGTCTGACATAATATTCTCAAATAATCAGTCAATGGTCTCTGAGTCAAGGGTTCCCTGTGGGGGCCACCGCGCTCCATAGCGGGGCCAATCTTTCTCACACAATGTTATCAATTTCTCAGGACTAAGTTTTAAATTGCAGTTCTTACAAAATCCCTTCCTGAAGTTGGAGATCATGGATTGTAGGGGAGATTCAACACTATATTTCCCACCCATACTTATAACCTAACAGACACCAAGACAGACACAGAGGGTAGGGTAAATGATGAGAATTCAGTAAGGAGTCTGAATCCTCGACACAAGTAGGGACAATAGACAACGCTTCCCTCGGTCAGTGGCCTGGGTGCGGTCTCCCGGCCAGGAGCCGCACTTAGAAGAGGACCACGGTCACCTCACCACAAAGTGATGTCTCATACACACATCAATCATACCAGACACTCCCACCCAAAAATTACTGACTGACTGAGGATTCGTCCGAAAGATGCACAATCATCTGAACGGACGTCTCTCTCGGAAGGTGATCAGGCTTCCCTTCTCTCGATCCGTCGAGAGGCTGGCTGGCTGTCTGACTGTTATCCAAAAACAGAAGTAAAAAGACTCTCACCTGTTCCCGTTGGAGCTCCAGCTATCTTTTTCTCAGATTCCCAGGTCCTTTTGACGCTACGAAGGTCGTCCACAGCAGGCCACCAAATGGGACACAGCGCAGTCTCCTAGATAACAGTTCTAGAAGGCGCCTTTTGAGACTACGATATAGCCCGCAGGGCTGGCCTCTCGGACCACTCCTTGTAGGTCTGGTGGAAAGCAGTGCCACCTGCCTCAACAGGTCACACCGATATTCCCCCCTCACGACCAAATGCACCAAATAAAGTAGCAGAATATCAGTATATGACAGTTGGACAAAGGACTCTGGTATGAGAGATTTTATTCCATCTTTCTGGCCAGAAAAGATGGAAGCTCCTGACCCGACTAGCGTCTACATGCCAAGAGTCCCAGATACAGTGAATACAGTGTAGATATAATTTTTAGCATATTACGTCACAAGCAAACAGGCGGTACACTTCTTTATACCAGACATTCTAACCTTTTAAAAATCAACGTATGCATCCTAAAATCAGACAAGTTCTACAAAAATATATATTTTTAGCTTTTTTTATTAAACTTTCGTTTCTCTGCAGCATGCTATTGCGGTTCCTTCATCTGTCTTAAATGATGTCAGCAAGCAAGCTTTTTGCACAGAAAGAGGAATGTAGCAGATTGATGAGGAAGTCACAAATAGCTTCAACATAAAATACAAGAAATATGATTCTTAGCTGAAATTCTAAATCAGTCTTACTACACACATAACTATGGCCATATAAACTGACCCCTGTTCCTACTTCACTTGTTCAATAAATGAAGGTTGTTCTTTGGTGTATGCTTTGGGACCCGTATTTCAGTACCCACCCGACACGGTTGTTGCTATTGACAACCTTAATTCTGTATATTCAGTAAAGTACAAATTATTATTACTCTGTGTTGCCATCCTGTGTATTTTCATTGTAAAAGTAATGAAAATGATGGAAACAGAAAAAAAATCTGTGACTGAAAAGTGAAAGTCAAGTTCCTCACTGAAATTCCCAAGACAATATTACTTTACAATATTGTCTGTATTATATGTTTCAAGGTTTTCTTCAACGTCATCTCTTATGAAGATAAGGGTGCTGCAAACTGGTGATCTTTGATCTCTTCCATTTTTCTCAACTATATATTTTAATAATAAGGAATCAGATCCTCCTTCTTTGCTAATCATTACATCCCTTACACCTTCCCACCTGTCTCTCAGTTTGTTCTTATAATTCCCCGCTCTGTTTGTGTGATTATTCAGACAAAGTTCTTCCAGGAAGGTGTGCTGCAGAGATAACAGAAGAAATAAGATAAGATGTCAGGAAAGAGTCAGTGGTGTGTTGCAGGTAATGTACATTCTGTGTGGTGTGTGATCTTCCTGTCCGCTACAAACCTGGGACCATAAGGCTCCGTTCACATCTAGGCATCCCAGATTGTGGGCTGAATCGCCATGTTTCTGCTCATGATTCCAAATCACAGCAAATAGTGGGACGCCCTTTGTGATCCCTGTCACTTCCAATGGCACCCCGATCACCGTGTGATTTTGCCGCAATTGCCTGTGAAATTGTGCAAACAGAATCGGGCGACAGTTGCAGCAAAATTAAGTCGTGATCAGGGTGCCATTGGAAGTGAAGGGGATGCAAAGGCGTAGCGAGATTTGCTGTGATTTGGGATCGCAGGCAGAATTCCGCGATCCGGGACACCTAGATGTGAACGGAGGCTCCGTACACACCAGTGGGATTTCGGACGCTACTTCAGTTGTACAGAATCAGATGACAATTGAAATAACATAGTTTGATGTTGAA
Source organism: Aquarana catesbeiana (assembly GCA_037953035.1). NCBI lineage: Eukaryota > Metazoa > Chordata > Amphibia > Anura > Ranidae > Aquarana > Aquarana catesbeiana. Next base: position 40,495 of record JBBHAA010000999.1, read on the forward strand.
AATGTCCCTCCACTTTTTTGGTGCGACTCCAACACAATTTTGGCCCCATAGATTTCAATGGAGCAGCACCAAAAATGCATGTACATTATATATCTATTTGTTGTGTTTTTGCCTGTGATTTGTGTTGCTAAGAAAAAAAAAGTCTGTGTGATCTGCATTCAGAAGAGGTGTATCGATGTCCTCCAGGATTTTGCTCTTCAGGGAAATCTTTTATGACAATTTGTTGATTCGGGGGTCCCGGTGTGGAGGTGAGCAGCACAGAGTGTATTATGGTGGAGGTCACACTTCTTGGCACAGAATTTCTAATCTTCATAAATGCACATTGTCACTTTATTGGGAAACGGATTTGCGTATTCTTATGGCTGCCTATGAACTTTTTTATGAACCTTTTTAATGAATTTTTATTATTTGTTTGATGTTGTTTTAGTTCTGCACTATATTTTTCATTTATTATCCCATATTGTTTTTAAATTGCCTGACGTGTCCAGCAGCTGTTTGATCTGCTTCTTATTATCTTTTTGCATTGGTATATTTTACTTTTTTATACTCCCTATATAAACATCACACATATGCCACAGGTACTTGTCCCTACAGTCCTAAAAGTGCATAACATACAAAGTACCATTAACCACACCTCCCAACTTTCTGAGATGGGAATGAGGGACACCTATCAGCAAAAGTATGCAGGCATAGGACACACCCCTTGCCACGCCCCCTTAAAGGAGAAATATACAAAGAAACAAGATTGATTAAACCCACAAGTGATTTTTTTACAACTACTATTACTTATATTGGCTTCTGGAATTTACAAATGGAGCAATTTAGAAATAACATGAAAGGTTTAGCACTGGGAAACACTTTTTGATAGATAAAAAGTGTATTTTATATACAACTATATAGATCAGACCAAAATGAGGGACAAATAAGGAGGAAAGAGGGACAGATGGATATTGTTCTAAATCAGGGACAGTCCCTTGAAATCAGGGACAGTTTGGAGCTATGCCATTAACCAGTATGGACAGCACCCTGTACACCCTCTGCAAGTACACCCCTACACTCACTCAGGGTCCCCTAGTATACCTAGGGGTGTACTTAGGGTTGCCACCTGTCCGGGATTCACCCGGACAGTTCGGGTTTGGAATCATGTGTCCGGGTTTCAAACTACCAGAAACCCGGACACATTATTCAGACTGGACAGTGGCCTCCCAGCAGGGTTGTTGGCTGCAGTTGTCTAAGCTGAGAGTGTCTGTTACAATCTCTTTCACACTGCCAAAAGCCATCACTAACAATCCTCCCCCATACAGATGGGAGAGGAGAGAGGGTTCGATCTGCTCCTCTTCCTCCCACCTCTACCCCTCTGTGTCTGCTCACACTCCAATCCCCAGAGCTGTGCCTCAGAAAAGGGAAGTGGGGGCTGGAAATTTGAAGTCCAGCAGCCTCAGATACATCTGGATGAGAGGTGCTGACTGCCCAGGGGTGAGTGAGCTCACCACCCATCCCTGTCTGTGACTGAAGTCTTCCCCCTTCTCTCTCCTGCCTCTGAGTGAGTACACTAAAGTAAATCAGGATTCTCAGAGCACCCCTTACATCAGAGTTCCCCTTTACACCAGAGGCCAGAGTGTTCCCCCTTTTATCAGAGACCTCACCGTGCATCAGAGTACTCAATGTTCCGCCTTAAATTAGGGTTCCCAGAGCATCCCTTATGTTAGAGTCCCCAGAGTTCTCCCTTACATCAGAGTCTGCAGAGTTCCTCCTTACAGTGTAAGGGAACTCTGTGGATTCAGATGTAAAGGGGGACTCTTGTGATTAACTTTATACGTGTCACGTACCTGGTGCTGGAGGCCAATAGAGAGAGGGCTTCCATTACAGCTAAGTTCCAGACTCCCTTGAAGGTGAAACAGGAGGAGTCGGGCACAAAGTAGCACAAACTGTGAAGTTGCTTGCAGAAAGCTCAGGAATGCTGCTGTTGTTAAGAACAGAGTCTGCAGGCATGTGGCACCTGTGAGGTGAGACAGGTCTGTAAAGTCACTGAGATAATGGAGTAGTCAACACAAACCGAGATCAGAACCAGGTTTAAAGCAGAGCAAAGTCAGGTGGAAGCCGGGTCAAACACAAGAAGCAGGCAGAGAGTATCCATGAGACGAGCTGGGGTCAGGGACTGGAGATAGACAGACAGGTTGGGAACAAGCCGTGTCAGAAACTAGGGAAACACAGGAGCCAGGAATAAGGATGAGCTCCGGCGTGTTAGCAAGATGCACATGCCGAGCCCGCCAGGAAGTCGGCAATGCGCTGTGCTAATCACAGGCAGTGAGACATTTCCTGATCTCTGCAGCCGCACATCTGGAAATGTCTCATTGCTTGTGGTTAGCGCTGTGCAGTGCCGAGTTCCTGGCGGGCTCGGCACTTGCAGCATGCGAACACGCCGGAGCTCATCCTTAGCCAGGAATCACAAGTAACAAGCTGAGATCAGTCAGCAACTTCCAGCACTGATACACTTCCTTATAAAGGCCCATGTGATGTGCGTCTGGGGACGCTGGGTCCTAGAGCCCTTCTCCTGTTGTTGGTGCCCTATAGATGCTGGGTCCTAAAGACCTTCTCCTGCTGTCAGTCCCCTGACAATATGATTAGAAATGTTATTTACCATAATTGCAAAATATATGTATAGATTATATAAAAAAAATTGCTGTGCGCCGCTAAAGTGTTCAGGTTTGACTTGAAGAAAAGGTGACATCCCTAGGTGTACTGTGTTGGTCTCGGAGTACTCTCACATTGAGCGGACAGTTGATTATTCATTTGTCACATCTGTGGGACTTCACCTTTCTGCTTCTCTGTGATTTAATCTGTGGAGCGCTTTGTGTAAATATGTGGATTTTAATAAATATCTTGTAGAAACAATATCACAGTATGTAGGAAGGATCCATCCACCATCTCTGGAGCTTGGAGCTGTCCCTGCGCTGTGACTAAAGCAGGATCACTTTTATCCAAGTTGTTTATACCGATCTTCAGACAAGACCAGTATGATTTATTGGGGGGGATCCTATTGAGCAGTGAAGGGAGAACTTTGCGGTGATTTTGCTGTGGAGATGCACCGGGTGTTTGATTTGGACGCTATAAGGACTTTTTAAATAAAAAAAAAAAAAATATTGTTCTTTTTAGTTATGACTTATATTTTATATTCAGATTTTTTTGAATAACCAGTTAAATGTTTATATATTTCTTTGAATCACAAATTATTGTATTATGTCATATATACTGTAGTTATTGTTTATCATTATTCACTTTAGTGAGTTTTTATTCATCCCTATTTTCCAATGGGTGATTAATATTTGTTGAATATCTACATTGACATTTGACAAATATATATTCCAATATCCATGTGGTAAAGAATATCTAAACACAGAAACAACATGTAATATATTGTTGCATTATTTTTCTTTTTTGGGCCAAGAACATCCTTGCAAGTACAGAATTACACTTGCTGACACTGTCAGAAACCTCATGTCATTATAAATGGTTGTGGACTAAAATGAAATTTAAAATATTGTTATCAGCTTTTCCAGCCATCTTTTCTTACATAAACTACAAAACACTCCCCACTATGGTAGTCCAAATCAGGAGAATAATCTATAGGCAGATTCTAGTTTCATTGACATTGCAGTACATTTGGGAGTTGCTTCTGGAGATTTAAGTGTTAACTTGATGTGTGTAGTGCCACCCCCACAGGAGCCGCTGGTTATATCGGGTCCTCTGTCCTTACCTCAACCTTGGCAAGTGCCCCATCACCACTGACACCTCGAGTATACACATTAATAAGAATAAATTATTAATTTTTGTTACTACCTTAGGGTCACCCTGAAATGAGACTTGAGGCCTTGAAAAAAATAACAAAGTATATTGTCAAATTGTGCTCAGATAAGCAAAGAATAACAGCAAGATGTTTTGCAGTGTAAATACTACAACCAGGGCTTCACTTGATGTGGTTAGGGTACTACCATAAACTCCCTTTGTAATAGAGAATTGATAATGTGTTGAAAATTGCACTCAGTAGTAGGTAAACTATGCACAGTCTCTAAATCTGGTCTTCTGCCGGTTACATTGGGGCCCATGAAGACATTGGTGTGCTTATTGGAGGTGGATATCCCTGCACTCAGTGAGCAAGTTCTAAGAAATAATAATCTCATCGGAATACTGATGTGGGAGAGACCAGATAAAGGTTAAAGGTTCGGTGGTATGGATATAGATGTATACTCTGACCAACAGGACTAATGGTGCTCAGTAGCAGGCAGATGAGAAGTAAAAGTAGAGGTAAAGGACAATAAATCCAGGGGAAGATGTGCACAGCGGCTTTCAAATACTACTCCGCACTCACAGCTGACAATCACCGTTCATTAGCGAGCTTCCTGCATTCCTCTCGCCCAGCTTCCATCCCCGCTATCTCCCACACCTCTGAGGTATATATTGGTAATGCGCCCACCGCCCAGGAACAAATGCTGGGCCTATTCTGCAGCCTCATCCCACCCTTTAGACAAAATGGCTCCCGGCCCAACACAAACAGTCTCCAGGTAAACAGGGCAACTCATCACACAGAACAATCTCTCTTTGCTCTGACACAAATGTAAATGCTGATAATCCTTTACTTGTACAAGTCTGGGACATTATCAGAGGAGCTGCAATCACATCTGATACCATCATGACAGAACTACGTCATGATATCCAAGAAATGAATACATAGAACAGCCTCTTTACAGGGAAGAATAGATGATGCCACAGAGGTACTGAATGAACATGAATGTGAATTAAAGCCTGTTTTACATGACCTAACAGCACTTAAAGATCAACGAGAGCAGTTGTCTCCATACTACGGCCCAGGGGCTGGATGTGGCCATTTACCTGCTTTTATCCAGTCCTTGGGGGATTATTCTCCCACACTGTCAGCAACACTGGGCCATAGTTTATGTCACTCTATTCCTCCCACTGACACCAATGATGGGGCACTATTCCTCCCACTGACACCAATGGTGGGGCACTATTCCTCCCACTGATACCAATGATGGGGCACTATTCCTCCCACTGACACCAATGATGGGGCACTATTCCTCCCACTAACACCAATGATGGGGCACTGTTCACTCCCACTGACAGCAGGTCATTTTTTTACTCCCACTGGCCACAGTCTGGCCGACCTAAAGTTTGAAGGGCAGTAAACCGGCCCTTTGTTTCAAAAGTTTTAGAGACCCCTGAACTAGAGGACCAGGAAAACAGTTGCCCAGTCACCCCCAACCCCCCCCCCCCTCTTTTCCACTGCATAGTGAACTGTTAGCCAGAGGTGCAGGGGAGAAGTGTGACCTTTGCAATCCTAGTAGTTCCTCCACTACTTTAGTATCCTTCAGCTACAATCCTTTAAACACTTTTACTGCGATCAGTGTATATGATTTGTCAGTGGTAGTGGTGGGAGGGGAGGGGTATTTTATACTCATACAACCCCCACCACACTATCCCACCTTCCCACCCAGGATCTGCAATCACCGACCTCCCCTAAGTAGTAAGAATCGGAAAGCAATGAGGATTTTGTCACTTCTGGTTTCTGATGTCACTTTCCTTGGCTGCTGTGGATGGGGAAGAAGCTAATAGAGAATGATCTGCACTCCACCACTACCCCTGATTTGGGGGATTTAGGTTGGAATGTGACATGTAGTTCCATTCTTTCTTAGTAAAGCCGCACTGTCCTTGTCTGTATAGAAATGTCCATTTATTACAACTGTTGTGGTCCTGGGATCAGGTCTTCCTGTACTGGAACGATCCATCGTTCTCCCATAATGCATCTGTGCACATTTTTATTTGCTCCAATCCTATCAATCCACCAATCTCCCATCAGTGACCAGCAGATCAGATGACCATTCAAGTGGCATTGATACCAATAACTGTGTCATTGTCATATATCGGCTCTAATTCTATGTGTGCATTTTATTCTTTTTCCCCGTCTGCTGTGATCTTCATTTTTGTTATATCTGTTATATTGTTCTTCTGTTCATATTCATTACACTAGAAATTGCAGTTTAGGGGCACTATGAAAGTTCTGCTGACATTTCTTTATCTGTCTTCTCTTCCCAGGTCTCCTGTGTATGATGATCATATCGGTGTCATCAGGAACGGTGTATGTACAGAGCGGATCAGACATCACTGACTGTCATATGAAATGTCCTGAGGATGATGTTACTGTGGAGCTGTACAGACAATGCAGAGGAGAGGAGAGGACATTGCTGGAAAATCACTGTCATTACAACTTCACTAAATCTCATGACTCCAGAATCAGACTGCACACAGGGAGCGGATGCTGGAAGCTGACACATGTCAGGAAGGATGATTCCTGTGTGTATGAGGTCTGGTGTCACTGTGCTCCAGGTTATCTAATATCCTCTACAGAGATCCGTGTATTGGGTAAGAGTCTATATAGTACATCACACTTCTCTTTGTGGGAGAAGACTTTGACCCCTTACACACTCAGCGGCGTCCGGGTTAGAGGTAAAGCGCCGCTAGTTTTACCAGCGCTTTACTGTAGTTTTAGCAGCACTTTATGGCTGATAGCGGGGTGCTTTTACATCAGAGTCCACAGAGTTCCCCCTTACATCAGAGTCCACAGAGTTCCCCCGTACATCAGAGTCCACAGAGTTCCCCCGTACATCAGAGTCCACAGAGTTCCCCCGTACATCAGAGTCCACAGAGTTCCCCCTTACATCAGAGTCCACAGAGTTCCCCCGTACATCAGAGTCCACAGAGTTCCCCCGTACATCAGAGTCCACAGAGTTCCCCCGTACATCAGAGTCCACAGAGTTCCCCCGTACATCAGAGTCCACAGAGTTCCCCCGTACATCAGAGTCCACAGAGTTCCCCCGTACATCAGAGTCCACAGAGTTCCCCTGTACATCAGAGTCCACAGAGTTGCCCCGTACATCAGAGTCCATAGAGTTCCCCCTTACATCATAGTCCACAGAGCCCCCCCTTACATCAGAGTCCACAGAGTTCCCCCTTACATCAGAGTCCACAGAGTTCCCCCTTACATCAGAGTCCACAGAGTTCCCCCTTACATCAGAGTCCACAGAGTTCCCCCTTACATTAGGGTCCACAGAGTTCCCCCTTACATCAGAGTCCACAGAGTTCCCCCTTACATCAGAGTCCACAGAGTTGCCCCGTACATCAGAGTCCACAGAGGGAACACTGCAGACTCTGGTATGTAAAGAGGAACTCTGATGTACGGGGGGCTCTGGTCAACAGAGCCCCCCCTTACATCAGAGTTTGCAGACTTCCTTCTTATATCAGAAGCTGCAGAGTTCTCCCTTACATCACAGTCTGAAGCATTCCCCTTTACATCAGAGCCTGCAGAGTTCCTCTTACATGACAGTCCACGGTGTTCCCCCTTATGTTAGCATCTCTCCTTACATCAGAGTCCAGAGAGTTCCCCTTTATATCAGAGTCTGTAGAGTTCCCCCTTAGAGGGCAAGAGATGTAAAGGGGAACATTGCAGACTTTGGTGTAAAAGGGTCACCAAGGCCCCCCCTTACATCAGCATCTGCAAAGTGAGTACACTATGGTAAGGGGGGCACTGATGTAAAAAGGGAGTGAGGACACTGATATAAGGAGGAAGAGAGAGATGAGGGAGATGGGAAAGTATAGGAGAGATGGAGGAAGGGTGAGGGGGAGGTGATAGAGAGAGAGAAATTTGTTTTAGAGCGCTTTGATTTTAATCAAATGTAAGTGTAATTTTAATTATTTAATAAATGTGTCCATAAGGTTTTATACTCAGAGGATCTTTTCTTTATATTCTCACAAAATATGTTTATGGGGCGATGCCCGATTGAGAACCAGCCACAGTCACCCGCCAGTGGGAGGAGCCGGAGGAGTTGCCCCATTGGTGATCCAGGGCTGGGTGTCTGATTGGAAGCTCTGCTGACTTCTCTTTAATTAGGGGGTCTTATTTAGTCAGTAAGTGTGCGCTGTGCATTGGTGATGGAGGCTTATCACAGATTTAGGAACATTTGAATACATTTGGAATAACCTTTTTCTTTTGTATTTTTTTCACTGGAAACAAATGTTTTTTGTTTGGTTTACATTCAGTATGTCTCATATCACTTGTCATCTTTATACAAGCGCAACTCTTTTTGATCTAATGCTGGTTTTACTGTGTATATTATCTCACAGCAGAGTTGCTACTCTAATTCAACTCGGCTATTGTAAATATCTAATTTATAGCCCAGTTTCTTTTTTTGGGTTTTTTAGTGTATATGAGAGCTACTAATCTATTTCATCTTATAAATATACAGTATATGGTAAGGTTAAGCTACTCTGTAACTGTTTTTGTACATAAATACCTTAAATATGTGCTGTGCACCCTAACAATAGACAATAATAGGCATTGCACATAATATCAACATTTTAAAAAATGTGTAAATTAAGCAAAATCATAGATGACGATGGTTCAAACAGTCTGTATTCGTATGCATAATCTTGAATAGTAAATAAATTCACCAATTTATTATTATCTTACTGAAGCTCTGTATGCACCAGTGGCAGCCCGTCCATAGAAGTCTCATGGGCGCCGCCTCCCCTATCCAAGCGTCTGGCCCCTTGATCTACATATCAAGGCCCTCGACCAGTGATGGTGAACCATGGCACCCCAGATGTTTTGGAACTACATTTCCCATGATGTTCATGCACTCTGCAGTGAAGTTGAGCATTTTGGGAAATGTAGTTCCAAAACATCTGGGGTGCCAAGGTTCACCATCACTGCCCAGACCATGGATTCCAATAGGGGGTGTTTTTTTGAAGCACCTGATTAGAGCCAGAGACTCTAATAGGCTTCAAAAAAGGGTGGGCTTGGTGCGCAGAGCATTGTTACAAGAATCTGTTACAAGAATATGATGATTTTTCAGTGGGATATCCGTCTATATAGAGTTTAACACTATAGAGGGAAGGAAGTTTGATTCAGTGGAGAGGAGATAATGAAATGCACTTTGACTTACATTTAATCAAGTGGTCATTCTGATGCTGTGACTTCCAGTCCAGTAAATGGTGGGATTCACCTGAAGCACTGAGTGATACATATCTATGGATATATTTACTATTCAAGATCACACACAAAGATGTAGACTATTCTTTCATTTTTTATTTTTCTTTACATGTTGTTATTATGTGCATTGCCCTTTTATTTGTATGTGTTAGTATATATACCATGTATCTGCGCTCTATGCTGGTGACCTATGATTGACTTCTGATGGTGACTGTCCATCTTCTGATAATTCCAGATCCGGTTCTCATCTCCAACATCACCAGTAACTTCAGCCGGCTGGGTGAGGACACGGCTGTGAGGGTCCAGTTCTCTGGAGAAGAGAGCGCTGTGACCTGGGAGGTGGACGGGGAGCCTCTCCCTGAAAGATACCGGCTGATAGATGACAATAGGACGCTGATTATCCCCAGTGTGCAGAGAGACGACGCCGAGAGGAGATTCCGGGTCAGGATCACAAACCCGGTCAGTGAGGAGATCCGGGAATACCGGCTCATCTTAGATCCCATATTCAGGAAACTGCAGAGAACAGAAGGTATTGGTGACTATGGGGGGATCATGTTGTATTCCATGTATTAGGGTGTTATAATTTGGGGTCATCCTGCCCAGTGTCGGATTTATCAGGAGGCAAAATAGGCAATTTCCCTTAGAAAAAAAAATTAATAATTATAAAATTACTTTTACTATAAGAAATAAATAAAAATAAACAGTGTGTGGGGGTATCAGGATATGGGACAGTTAAGCTGGACTTCAGAGGTAAAGAAAGGGATGAGGGCATCTGGCAGATGTTTTACATTTCAACTTCCCATATTCTTTTACTATTTAAGTTGTTTTTTTAATGTGACTGTGTTATGGAATTTATTGCCTTGTTTATGAGAGACAAATGGATGGACAAGGAAAAAGTTTAAAAAATGTTGAAACGTGCCAGGCAACAGTCCCGACCCCCATTGTGTAGGAGTGAAGTTATTGAGCAGCAATGATTTATTGCAGTGAGAAACATAGAGACGCTCATTCCTCCGCTTCACCCTAATTGGTTTAAGGGGCGAATCCAACACTCCGCCATCTCGAATAGGGTAAAACTTAGTTAGCAAGTTTAACCCGAAATTACGAAAATAGTCGAATTATGGACAGGCGTGGCCCTGGATCGAAATTTGGCCAGAAAAAAATAGTAGTGCGTTGGACAAAATCAGCAGAATGTAGAGGACCTTTCTTCCTTACGTGTCTTCCACCGAGTTTAATAGTGAAGTTGTGTTACATACCATCTGGGAGAGCCTGACAAGTAGAGGGAGATTTCTCGTACAACCCCGGCTCAAGGACCACTGGGGGGTGCAAAAGTGGCAGCGAGAGCACGGTGAGGTAAGAGTGGCTGCAAAGTCCTCCGTTGGTAGCGGTAGTCGTAGCTGATGAGTAGCAGGACCAGACTGGATGGCTGAGCAGCAGAAGGTAGCAGGAACAGTGGATGCAGGTATGCTGTGGATGCAGGACAGCGGATGCAGGTATACTGTGGATGCAGGACAGTGGATGCAGGTATACTGTGGATGCAGGTCAGCAGTACCGGAGCTACACAGCCTGGAAGCAGAAGACTGGAGCAGAGTCAGACAAGCCAGGTCATACACGGAGGATCAGTCTATCATAAACAGCAGGCAGAGAATGGTCAGAGTTCAAGCCAGGTTTGGCAACAGGAAATCAGGCAGACTGGCAGAAATAATCGTGGTCAAGGCAGGCCAAAGGTCAGGACTGGAGATAGCAGCATGGTCAGGAAGCCGAGTCAAATACTGGATCAGATACAGGCACAGGATCAGCACACAGGGCAAACCTGCAGATCAGACAGCACTGCACTAGTGCAGCTGCTGTCGGTGCCAGCATTAATGGCTAACATGTATTTTCGCACATGCGCATATGCGTTCACCTGTTAGCGCTAATGTTCCCACACATGCGCATAGGCGTTAGCCTATAAGAAAAGAAAATGCCGCACCAGGTGAGTGCTGGAACCAGGTAGGCCGGGGAATGGACTACTTCCAAGGGTGCTAGCTTTGGCTCGCCGGCCGTGCAATTTGGATAAAAGGAATTCAAGGTACCTGTTTGCCTGTCCTTTGGTGTTATTCATGTTACGGATTTTACAAAAAAGAGATTCATCACTCCCTCGGTGTGCAGCCATCCATTCCTTTTATCTAAGACGGGCACCTGCAAATGCACATCTGCGCATGCCATGTCCCTGGCAAGTTGACTCCTAACCAATGGGTTTTTTCCACCTTTTTAGAACAAACGCGATTTATCATTCATTTCAGTTCACTTTTTTCATTTGTCATATACGGTAATTACATTTCTACATTGAGGGGCCCCCAAACTTGAAGTGCTCCGGGCTCTGGGGGGTCATAGTGGGAGTGTGACACAGAATAGTAACATTGTGTCATGTTGTCTCGTCTCTGCTCCCCTGATGGAGGATTATACAGGTGAGATGTCACATGACCACCGAACATACAAACTGACACGACCTGCCTGGAGTTTGCATGATCTCCCTGTGCCTGCGTGGTTTCCTCCCACACTCCAAAGACATTCTGGTAGGTTAATTGGATCCTGTCTAAATTGTCCCTAGTATGTATGAATGTGAGTTAGGGACCTTAGATTGTAAGCTCCTTGAGGGTGTAGGGACTGATGTGAATGTACAATGTATATGTAAAGCGCTGTGTAAATTGATGGTGCTATATAAGTACCTGAAAATAATAAATAATAATAATAAATATGTGTATCATTTTTATACATTGTGTGTACTTTGCTTTTTCTCTTTCACAGATTCCTATTCATATGTAACGCACCATCTCATGGTTGGTCTCGGTGTCCCAGTAATATTGGTAGCGCTGATTGTGTACATCATATATCTGGTGAGTGATATTTCCCCTATCTCTGTATTACACGGATCATTCTACTCCTTTACAAACACCGGTTCATCCTCATCTTTAATGTGCAGTTCAGTTTTGGTCACCAATCCTCAGAATAGACGTTGAATTAGAAAGAAAATCAGAAAAAGGCTTCAAAATTATTAAGGGGATGGAGGGGGCACACTGGCTGTGCTGTGATTAGACCGCAGAGATCGGTAGTACAATATGGTCCGACCATATGCCCGTTTTTGTGAAAGTAGATACATATATAAGCGAGAATAGTAGGGGAAACTGGAGACTTAACGATAATTTATTATATGATGAGACATGTGTAAAGGAAATAAGAAAAGCAATAACGGACTTTGTAAATGATCATACGGGAGACAATACATCTCCGCCAATACAGTGGGAGGCACTGAAGTGTGTGATTCGAGGCCTATTTATAAAACACGGGGCTAGGCTGAAAAAAAATGAAAAATAATAGAATAACTCAATTATTCAAAGAAATATCCCTAGGGGAAGACCAACATAAGCAAAACCTTACACGAGAAACACTAATAGAGGTAACAAAATTAAAAGCAGAATTACAAACATTATTAAATGAAAAAACACTTAATATTAGGGATAACAATCGTTCCCTATATTACCAACAAGGGAACAAGCCAGGCAAATTGTTAGCCAGAACCCTTAAAAATAGAGGTAAAACAACACCTATCATAAAGATAAAAACAGAGTCGGGAGAGACGAAATATGACCCAAAAGGGATTTTAAATGAGTTCCAGAGATTCTACACGAAATTATATAATATACCTAATCATTGGGCGGATAGAAACCCTGATAAATTTCAACAAGAGATACGGCAATATATAAAGGAAACGGCAATACCGGCTATAAACTCTTTTGAGGCAACGCAGTTAGAGCAAGACTTCTCTATAATAGAAATACAAAGAGTGATTGATTCGCTAATACTCGGGAAAAGTCCAGGCCCAGACGGGTATACCCCACGTTTTTACAAAACATTTAAACAGAGCTTATGCCTATAATGAAACGAACCTTTAATGCAGTATCTACAATAACACCTTTCGGATCACAAAGTATGCAGGCTTACATCACGTTAGTACCTAAACCAGACAAGGACCATACCTTGTGTGGAAACTACAGGCCAATATCGTTAACAAATATCGATCTCAGAATATACTCAAAAGTTATTGCCAATAGGCTCACCCCTATAATACCTGACCATATACACCTGGATCAGGTGGGCTTTGTAAAGGGTAGAGAGGCTAGGGATAATACCCTGAAAACTCTTACATTAATGGAATATGCACAGGGGGGCTCCATCCCATCCTGCCTACTCTCAATAGATGCTGAAAAAGCATTTGACAGGGTGGGATGGAGCTTCCTTAAAGAGACACTTATACAATGGGGAATAGGACCTATATTGTTAAATAAAATAATGGCACTATACCAACACCCCACGGCAAAGATTCGGGCGAATAGTGGAATGTCGGAAGAAATACATATAGCAAATGGTACTAGACAAGGCTGCCCACTATCCCCAATACTATACATACTGGTCATGGAGCATTTATTAAATGCGATTCGGGCGAGTAAAGATATACAAGGGGTAAAAGTAGGAGATATGGAATACAAGATGTCTGTATACGCAGATGATATTTTGCTTTATGTTACAAACCCACTAATAACATTACCAAACCTGATAGCTGCATTTGACCGATTTGGGATCTTAAGTAACTTCAAAGTAAACTTTAATAAATCCGAGGCACTAAACATCAATATGTCAAGAACTATGATAGAATTGCTCAAAAAGGATTTTTCCTTTAGATGGCAAGAAAACTCTATCAAATACCTTGGTACATATATCCCCACAGATTTGAAAAAACTGGAGGTATATAATTATGTACCGATGGTACAAAAAATAACGAAAACACTCCAGCAATATGAAAAGGGCACTTTCTCCTGGATAGGCAGGATAAATATCGTAAAAATGGATATATTGCCCAAAGTATTATACATCCTACAAGCGATCCCCATATATCCTGCTACGGGCATTATGAAAAAACTGACCAGAGCGATTGGACAATTTGTTTGGGCGGGCAAAACACCTAGATTAAATAGAAAGCTACTAAATAAGTCTAAAAAAAATGGTGGCCTTGCCCTCCCGGACATAGCAAGTTATTTAAGGGCAATAATGATCACCAGAATCGTAGATTGGTTCCAAAATAGGAATAATAAACAGTGGGTAAAATTGGAAGAGGAGATCACAGGACTAAAATTGAAATCCCTACCATGGATTCAAAGAGAACAAAGATCGGTAGAGGGCGCTATACCCTCCTTAGTAGTTTCAACAATGAAAACCTGGGATAATATGATTAAAAAGGGAGTAGGTTCTACGTTTAAAGGGCCTATGACCCCATTGTTTGATAACCCCGAATTTCCATTGGCACTAAAAGCAAAAACCTTTCTCAAATGGAAAAGACATGAAGATACAAAGATAATAGAAACCATGGTGGGGAACAATGTGCTCCCGTTGGGGATGATGGGAGAGGACCACAAAAATGAATGGATGCAACATGGTCTACTCCAAAGATATGTATCATCCCTGGTAAAAGAAACAGCAATGGATAGGCCCTTAACAGCCCTGGAAAAAATTTTTACTCAAGAAGAGAGACCCGTACATGTACTATCTAAGGTATATAAAATCTTGAATGACGAAAGCCAAGACCAGGTGATATCATATATTAAGAAATGGGAGGAGGAATTGGGGATAGAGATCCATAGGAAAAAATGGGAAAAAGCCATTGCAGTAACCCATAAATTATCCATATCCAGTAAGCATCAGGAAAGAAACTATAAAATTTTAGCTAGATGGTATAAGTGCCCGAAAGATTTACATAGGATGAACCCAACAAATGAAGAAGAATGCTGGAGATGTCAAGCTTCATCAGGGACTATGTCCCATATATGGTATTACTGTCCCAAAATCCTGCCATTCTGGCAAAAGATTTTTGAAATCTATAGGGCTATGACAGGAAATGAAATATATCCAGATATACTAATAACAGTATTATCTATGATACCTGGTTCAATAAAAAATATAAAAAGAGACTCATTAAAATATTTCTTAACTGCTGCACGTACTTGCATAGCAAGAAAATGGAAAAGTAGTATTACGCCCTCCATGATGGAATGGGAGTGTGAGATGGCGGAAATGCGGGCTCTAGAGGAGAGAAAAGTGCTAGAAGAGGGCTCAAATAAACAGATAAAACAGATACAAGCCATATGGGCTAGATGGGTAGACTATAGTGCCTCCTCACAACTGTTATGTGATGGATAGAAATATGTAGACCCCCGGGGACAGGAGACATTGTATTTCCAGATGATTCTTCCCCCCCCTTTTTTTTTTTTTTCTTCTCTCTCTCTTTTTCTTTCTTCTTCTTCCCCCCCCCTTCACATGAATGGATGGATAGGATGAATGGGTGGATGGTGGGATGATATAGGAGTTTTAATGTGTTTAATCCAAATAGTTAGTTAGTATGAGAGTGGATGTAGATCTGAAGCGTACTGAAGATAAATACTTTTGATATGATTGTGTTTGTATGTTATGTTATAAAATGTAAAATGTTTTGGACAAATAAAGATATTTAAAAAAAAAAAGCAGGTGCCAGCCAATAGATGTCCATTGACAGCCTGCCAATCGGCGAGGAGAGACACAGAACAGAGCTCTGCCTATGTAAACAATACAGAGCTCTGTTCTGTCAGCAGGGAGGTGGTGGATTTTGTTCCAGGGAATAAAATCCACAACTTCCCTTAGTAAAAACAGCACATAGTAAACACAAAAACACTGGCTAGGCGTACAATTAACCATTTGATCACCCCAGATGTTTAACCCCTTCCCAGCCAGTGTCATTAGTACAGTGACAGTGAATATTATTAGCACTGATCACTGTATTAGTGTCACTGATTCCCACAGTGTCAGAATGTGTCAGTTAGTGTCAATTGTCCACTGCAATATCAGTCCCACTTTAAGTCGCTGATTGCTGCCTAAAATAAATAAATAAATAAATAATTCAGTATATATACCAGAGTTTGTAGATGCTATAAACTTTGCACAAACCAATCAATATACGTTTGTTGGGATTTTTTTTTTTTTTACCAAAAACATGTAGCAGAATACATATTGATTTGATGTGACTTTGAAGCGACTTTCAGGGAATGCCTGGGTAATCTTCCTGTAATGTCTAATCCAAATCACATCAACATAGATGAGGATCCTACATGGAGGCGACTTAAAGTCTATGGGCACAAGTCAGATAGAAGTTGCCTTGGAGTAGTACAGGAATCTTTTCTAAAGTCAGAGCGATGTGAGTAGTGCTAATTAAGACGGCTCTCATTGACTAACATGAGATTTCACATGTCATGCGACTTGGAGTCTCACAAGTCAGATCCCAAGTTGCGGCAGTGTGAACCGAGCCTGAAACAGCAGCAAAAGGCAATTCCCACTGGAACAGATAGAGCCCAAGGAGCCAACAGAAAGCCAGGGATAGTGTAGATATGTAAACAAATGTTTTTTTAAAACAGAGCCAGTCATTCAATTAGAACAATGTGACAGCGAAAAAACACAGTACAAGTAATGAGAGAGCCGCTGATGACCCAGGATCGTGCATCAGCGTAACATCAGAAATGGGATGCCGCTCCAACTAGTTTTGTAATTTTTGAGACAGTTTTTGACAATTCCTTTATTTAAATGCTTCTTCTTTCTTCTATCTTCCTTCATCTTCTGGTTCTTCTGGTTCTTCCGCCGGTGTTCTCGTCCAGCATCTCCTCCGCGGCATCTTCTATCTTCTTCTCCTCTGGCCGCTCTGCACCCATGGCATGGGGGGAGGCTCCCGCTCTTCTCTTCATCTTCTTCTTCATCTTCTTCTCTTCTTCCTTCTTCTCTTCTTCTCTTCTTCATTTTCTTCTCTGGGCCGCTCCGCATCCATGCTAGCATGGAGGGAGGCTCCAGCTGTGTGACGGCGTCTCCTAGTCTGACGGTTCTTAAATAACGGGGGGCGGGGCCACCCAGTGACCCCACCCCCTCTGACGCACGGGACATGATGGGACTTCCCTGTGGCATTCCCCATGACGTCACAGGGAAGTCCCGTCAAGTCACCGTGCGTCAGAGGGGGCGGGGTCACCGGGTGGCTCCGCCCCCGTTATTTAAGAACCGTCAGACGAGGAGATGCCGTCACACAGTGGGAGCCTCCCTCCATGCCAGCATGGGTGCGGAGCGGCCCGGAGAAGAAAACGAAGAAGAGAAGAAGAGAAGAAAAGAAGAAGAGAAAAGCGGGAGCCTCCCCCATGCCATGGGTGCAGAGCGGCCAGAGGAGAAGAAGATAGAAGACGCCGCGGAGGAGATGCTGGACGAGAACGCCGGAGGAAGAACCAGAAGAGCCAGAAGAACCAGAAGAAGAAGATGAAGGAAGATAGAAGAAAGAAGATGCATTTAAATAAAGGAATTGTCAAAAACGGTCTCTTGTCATTTTTAACATTTTTGACAGTTTTTTAGTGAAATGGTAGGGGTAAGTACCCCCTTACCATTTCACACAGGGGGGGCGGGATCTGGGGGTCCCCTTGTTAAAGGGGGCTTCCAGATTCCGATAAGCCCCCCGCCCGCAGACCCCCATAACCACCAGCCAGGGTTGTGGGGATGAGACCCTTGTCCTCATCAACATGGGGACAAGGTGTTTTGGGGGGCTACCCCAAAGCACTCTCCCAATGTTGAGGGCATGTGGCCTGGTACGGTTCAGGAGGGGGGCCGCACTCTCGTCCCCCCCTCTTTTTTTGCGGCCTGCCAGGTTGCGTGCTCAGATAAGGGTCTGGTATGGATTTTTAGGGGGACCCTACGCCGTTTTTTTTTTTGGCGCGGGGTTCCCCTTAAAATCCATACCAGACCTGAAGGGTCTGGTATGGAATTTAGGGGGAACCCCACGTCATTTTTTTTTAAATTTTGGTTCGGGGTTCCCCTGTGGGGAATTCCCATGCCGTTTTTATCAATGAACTTCTATGTGTATTGTTGGCAATGCAATAGCCGCGAGTAGTTTTAAATGGGTTTTTTCCTTCGAAATGTCATTTTGCTGTCAGACTGTTCTAAACACGGGAAACATGCGCCCCTTTACAGGCATACTATAGACACCCCCCAGCTACGAAATTTAAAGGGATATTACACTTTTATTGTTTGACTTTAAGCATTATTAAAATCACTGCTCCTGAAAAAACAGCCATTTTTAAAACTTTTTTTTGCATTGATCCATGTCGCCTGGGGCAGGACCCGGGTCCCCAAACACTTTTTATGACAATAACTTGCATATAAGCCTTTAAAATTAGCACTTTTGATTATTCATGTTCGTGTCCCATAGACTTTAACGGTGTTTGCGTGTTCGAACGAACTTTTTTGCTGTTCGCATGTTCTGGTGCGAACCGAACAGGGGGTGTTTGGCTCATCCCTACTCCTGAGGATACATCAATGCTTCTAAGTAAAATAGTACATTCTGTTTTAGTGAAGATTCAGAGATGCCATATTTTTTATCACATTGACTTTTTTTTTATTCTTTAACAGAGGAAAAAAAATTATACAACGGCAGAAGAGCAGACTCCGGTTAATTCTGTCAGGTCATCATCAGGCTCAAAGTGGAAAAACTTCTCCACCTTCATCCTGACCAGCTGGAATGTGGTGAGGCTTATTACATTCTCTTCAATGGAAATGGAAGCTCTCGATAGACCCGTAGATGATTGCGTTGGTCAGTTCCACAAGGAAAACCATCCACAGAATATAACTGCATACTGATATTTATTGGTAGAGTTGATCCAGGGAAAATCTGATTGCCTCTCAAGGGATCAGGAAGGAATTTTTTTCCCTGCTGTAGCACATTGATGCTTTTCTGGGGTTTTTGCCTTCCTCTGGATCAACTGTGTGTGAAGTATTGTGTATATGGCATTGTATTTTTTTTTGTTTGGTTGAACTAGATGGACTTGTGTCTTTTTTCAACCTAAGGCTACTTTCACACTGGGGCTGCGCCAGTGTTAGCGCTAAAGTGCCGCTCGTTTTTAACCCACAAGAAGGGGTTAAAAATGCCCATGTTGCAGCGCTTCCAAAGCACTTTTCAGGCGCTTCAGAAGCGCTGCCCAATCATTCCAATGGTCAGGGGGTTTTAGGACCGCCCTAAAGATACTGTTTGCAGGACTTTTTTTCCCATCCTGCAAGCGCACCGCCCCAGTGTGAAAGCACTCGGACCTTTACACTGGGGTGGCATGGGAGGCAGTTTTCAGGCGTAATTTCTAGTGCTAAAACACCTGAAAACTGCCTCAGTGTGAAAGGGGTCTAACTATGTAACTATGTAACAGAAAACAGAATGTGTAAACTAAGCTTACTCATTTGGAAACTTTTATATGTTAGCTTTTAACTTTTTTTCAAGTATTATTAATTTTATTAGTATTGTTCTCACTATTATTATTATTATTATTGTTATTATTAGTATACAGAATTTATATAGCACCAACAGTTTGCGCAGCACTTTACAATATAAAGGGGGACAGTACAGTTACAATATAGTAATATACAAGCAGGTAAAGAGAGTCCTGCACATAAGAGCTTACAATCTAATAGGGTGGGGCAAAAGTTAATAGATGTGAGGGATGAACTAATGGAAGAATTAATAGTTCAGTTGTTAGGTGGACGTGGGATAAGCTTCCCTGAAGAGATGAGTTTTCAGGGATCTGTTTCACACGGGCTTCAGCTTGCAGTGTGAACAACAAGCTTAGACAAAGTATTTGCAGAGCTTTCACCAAATTTTGTTTAAAGCTTTTAAAGCACTATTCTGTTTCAGTTTGTAAATGTGGAACATAGATACTAATGAGAGTGCTGATTGCCACTTTAACCACTTCAAGACCCCCTAACATACATTTACCTCAGGGGTTTGAAGCAGTTTACTGCAGCTGTCAGCCATAACCTCGCTATTCAAATTTTCAGCCGGCGATTCTCTTTTCATTAAAAAAGATCCGAGCAGCTGATTAGCCGCTGGATCACTTTTAGAAGGCGGTGGTGTTTCTCTGCCTTACCGTTCTTACCAGCAAGTCTGGGAAATGATCTGGCCTTTTGCTCAGCTGGCCATGAGGTGAAGAGAGACCAGATCTTTTCTCCTTACCTCTATGGTCTAGGTCGCTGAGAGCGACAGCATGACGTCCATCTGGCGGATGCAAACCATTTTTTTTTTTTAGGCAAGGCATCAGATCAATGTTTTTTTTTTTTTGTTCTGATGCTTTCAAAGGTAGAGGAGAGATCAGACCCCTTATAGAATTTTTCTTTGTTTTTGTTTGACATGCATTGCCCTTCCATGTGCTCCTTGCTGTTAAAGAGGAAGTAAACCCTAGTGGGATTTTAATTTATTTTAATTTTTTTTTATTTCCCTGCAAAGGTAAAGCATAATGGGCTACTATGCATCACATAGTAGCCCATTATGTATCACTTACCTGAAACTGAAGCCTGCGATGTCACCGCTGTCCCCACAAGCAGCGAGCGTCCATCTTCAACCTCTCTTCCTTCCGGGGCCGCAAACTCCAGCTCTGTGACTAGCCGGAGTCGCATGTCGTCACTCCCACGCATCCCTCCAGGAATACCTGTCCTCAATCCATCCATTATTATATATGTGCTCCTACTATGGAGGCTCTCAAAATTTATAGATTTAGGAATTTTCAGCTTACGCAAGTATTTGCAAATGTGTGCAAACTAACACTCTGTTTTTAACGTGAACTGTTATGCCCCGTACACACAGTCGGACTTTCCGACGGAAAATGTGCGATTGGAGCTTGTTGTTGTCCGTGTGTGGGCTCCATCGGACAGTTTCCATCAGAATTTCCGACACACAAAGTTTGAGAGCAGGACCTAAAATTTTCCGACAACAAAGTCTGATCGTGTGTACACAATTCCAACACAAAGTGCCACGAATGCTCAGAATCAAGCAGAAGAGCAGCCCTGGCTATTGAACTTCATTTTTCTCGGCTCGTCGTACGTGTTGTATGTCACCGCGGTCTTGACGTTCGGAATTTCTGACCAACTTTGTGTGACAGTAAGTGTGTTTGCAAGACAATTTTGTGCCAACATTGGTCGGAAAAAATCCGATGGATTTTGTTGTCTGAATGTCCGATCGTGTGTACAGGGCATTAGACAGCACAATTCAGTTTGTTGCAGGCTGACTGGTAAGTTTAAACTTTTCTTTGTTTTTGTTTGACATGCGTCGTTTTTCCATGTGCTCCTTACTATTAGGGCCAGCTCTAGATTGGGGCAGTTGCCATTTGATTGTACCATTGTACTAAAGTTGATCCATCGATCAACATAATTACAACCAGCCTGTCAGGCTTTAGCCGCCAGCAGTGATCATTTTATTCTGCTGGTGGAGAAGGTTCCCCGTGTGCTTTGTAAGCAGAATACAATGGTGCTGCAGTGGCGGCCCGTGCATTAGTGGTGCATGGGTGCCGCCCCCCTTCCATGCATCCGGCCCCCTGATCTACATACAGAGAGGCCAGACACATGGATTCCAATCGGGAGGTGTATTTTAAAGCATGTTATTAGAGCCAGGGGCTCTAATAGGCTTCAAAAAAGGGTGGGCTCCAGGCGCAGTGTCACCCAGTTGTGTGATGATAGTGAATGAATATTCGTTATTGCCACACTGCTCCTCCTCCCGGCCAATCAGGAAGCGGGTCTGAGACCCAAAACCTGATTGGCTGAAAGGACAGGAGCTCCTATTGAATGCCTAGCAGGAGGAGAGAAGAGACACATGGCGGAAGTCGCAGTGATCTAGGAGAGGACACAAGAGCTTCTGCCTGACGCACAGCTCACCGCCCATCACCCGCTTCCTGATCCACAGCCCGCCACCCCTCACCCGCTGCCTGACCCACGGCCTGCCACCCCTCACCCGCTGCCTGACCCACAGCTGGCTGCCCATCACCTGCCACCTAGATGGGGTAAGTGCTGGACAGACCGGCAGACAGTGAGTGGGTGGGCAATGTGGTGCTGGTTAAGTGGGGGGGATTGTTTTTGCCCCCAAACAAAAAACCACCAGCCGCCACTGGTGCTCTGTCAGGGTTTTCATCAACACTGACTATTTTTATTTTTTTTTCAAATAATTTTTATTGAAGATTTTACAGTTTACAGTGAAATGAATTGCTAAGGCAGCATATGAAATGAATGGTACATCATAGAATATACAATCACAAAGTTAGTATTGCAAATAACTTGTAGTGAAAACTAGTACCACAAAAACGTAATGACAATGTAAGCAATTACTGAATAAAACAAGCGAATACCTAGAGTATATGCAATAAAGTCAAGTGCAGTAAGAAGGGTGAGCAACCCAGTGTATTGATAGTAGAGGTGAGGTAAGGAGGAAAGGGAGGGGAGAGAGCACTTATAGTACGCATGGTATCGTCGGAGTTATGTTTCAGATGTGTATGCAGTTTTCTCAGTTTTTCTCTATTTTTTGTGCATGCCAACTCTTCCAAGGTTGCCTGAGTCTTTGAGACTTTGTCTGTGAGTTATTTCCCCTTGAGTGTATGGTCTCATATGTACTGTGTGAGTGGACCAAAGTGATCATATCCATTAAGGATGGAGCGTTTAGTGTTTTCCAGGATTTGGTGATGAGCAGTCTAGTGGCAGAGAAGTATGTGTGTGAGAATCGTTCTAAATGATGGCGGTATGTTATCCGGTATCATATTGAGGACAGCTAGTTGTGGTGTTGGAGAGATGTTGTAATGTCCTATTTCTTGGATAAGAAGTTCTACTTCTTTCCACAATTTTGTCAGCACTGGGCACGACCACAGAATGTGGATTAGATTCCCTGTTTGGTTACAGTTTCTCCAGCAAAGGGAGGAGGTGATGGATTGGAATTTAGCCAATCTGTGGGGTGTCAGATACCATCTAAGTGTTATTTTGTTTGTTAATTCCCATAAAGAGGTGCAGCATGTGGCTCTATATATTGATCTGTGTGCCTGTTGCCATTGTTGGTCGGAGAATTGTATTTTAATGTCCGTTTCCCAGTCTATAAATGGTTTAGATTTATAGAACACTAGTTTTTCCTGAAGTGTGTCGTAGATAATAAAGATGCATTTTGCGTCTGTCTCTTGTGAGAAATAGAAGTTCCACACTTTGGTAGGTAGTGAAACCTCTATTTGTTTGTGAGCATTGAGACACGTTTGAATGCAGTGATAGGTGAGATAGTCTGATGTAGGCGCATTGTAGGTTGTTTGAATTACAGAGAAAGGTTTTTGTTTTATCTCATCTCTGAGTTCCTCAGTAGTTTGTGCTATCTGTGTTAACCAATTAGGTATGGTTAGATCTGGTGATAGAATTTGGAGAGTATGTAAGGGTATCTGTAAGCGTGAAGTGGTGAGTGATATCTACTTGGTGTTAAGCAATATTTTCCAAGCTTTGACTGCAGCTCGTATAGTCGGTGAGTATACGTGGAGATGGGAGACAGCGCTGGAAGTGCTAAACAACCAATTTTTTTAGGTTTGGCCCTGGAGTTGCGGTGTTCTCAATGTTCCCCCATAATGTGGTTTGTTGAGTAGACATCCATTCTTTTAATTGGGATAGAATAGTGGCTAGATAGTAGTCTTTAATGTCAGTGAGTCCCATTCCCCCTGTCGTCTTGTGTTTGATGAGTTTAGAGTGACTGCTTCTTGGTTTTTTACCCTGCCATATATAATGCCGAATTATGGTTTGGAGGGATTTAAGATACGTGTTGCTTAGAAGTATGGGTAGGGCTCGGAACGTGTATAGTATTTTAGGGAGTACTAGCATTTTGAAGGCAGCTAATCTGCCTGACCAAGAAAGCTCATGTTTGGACAGTTTGGTCGTTTCTGAGATTAACATTCGCTTGGTTTCTACATAGTTGTTGTGAAATAGACCTTTTAACGATTTTGTGAGTGTGATGCCTAGGTATGATATACCTGTTTCTGCCCATGGATATGTGTAGGTGTTGCATAATAAATTACTAGAGATTGCATCTAGTTCTAGATCAAGGATGTAAGACTTACTTTCGTTAACTTTATAGTATGAAATAGAGCTGAATCTGTGTAATCCTTTTTCGATTGAAGCCAGGGAAGACACAGGGTTGGTAATCATCATAATTACGTCATCGGCAAATAGACTAATTTTGTGTTCAATTTTTCCGATTTTGAATCCTTCAATGTATTTATTCATTCTGATGTGTTCCACCAGTGGTTCCATTAAAAGATTGAATATAAGGGGTGATAAGGGGCATCCCTAGCAGGTTCCATTGGTAATTGGAAAGGGTTTAGAAACCATCTCTTCTGTATAAACTTGGGCTGAGGGAGATGAGTATAGGGCCATTATCGCTGAGAGAATATGACCTTGGAAACCGAATTTCATGGAGTGTTGCTTTCAAGTAGGACCAGTGGACTCTGTCGAATGCCTTCTCTGCATCTAATGAAAGGAGTAGAGAAGGCGTTCGGTTACTCTCGCCATTGTGGATGATATTTATGAGTCTGCGTGTTGCATCATAAGGTCGTCTCCCTTTTGTAAACCCAGATTGGTCTGTATTTATTAATGTGGGCATCATTTTTACCAACCTGGACGCTATTAGTTTCGCATATATCTTTGTATCTATGTTTAGGAGCGAAATCGGTCTGAAATTTTGAGGTACCGTAGGTTCCTTCCCTGGCTTTGGTAGCGTAATTATCAAAGCGTTAAGCATTTCATTGGGGAGAGAAGAAGAGGAGGCAACGTCATTGCACATTAGTGTTAGGTATGGTGCTAGGATAGTGCGGAACTGCTTGTAATATTCTCCTGTGAGGCCATCTGGACCGGGGGATTTGTTGGGTGGTAGAGTAGAAGTAATATTTAGAATTTCAAGGGAAGTGAATGGTTTGTTTAGTGATATGTTGCTGAGAGAGAGTGGGAAGTTTAATTTCTTTTAGGAAAGAATCAATATCTTTTCTGGATGGTTGGGCGGTATTGATGTCATCTTTCAGGTTATATAAAGATTGGTAGTAGTGGCTAAATGCGTCTGCAATGGTTTGGGGGTCCATGAGTTTTTGGTTTGTTGCGGGGTGAAAAAAGATGTGGGATTTTAGTTTTAATATGATGACCTTTGAGTCTAAGTGCTAGTGCTTTCCCTGCTTTGTTTCCTGTGGTGTAGTGATTGGCTCTATATCTTGTTTGGGTGTTGTTATGGGAGTCTAAAAGCATGTTTCTTAGTTCTTGTCTAAGAAGAGTCAGTTTATCTTTTAATTTAGGATCAGGGTTGTTCTGGTTTTGTTCATCTAGCTTTTTAATAGTGGATGTGATATTGTCTAGACGTTGTTATCTCCTCCTCTTCTCTCTAGCAGTTAGTTGAATAATAATCCCTCTAACGAATGCTTTGTGGGCATTCCAGAGGGTAATATTGTCGGATACTGATCCGGCATTTATATAAAAAAATTCCTCAAGATGTCTACGAATGTAATCTGAGTGTTCAGGGGAGTGAATAATTGCTGCATTGGCTCTCCAAATCTTAGTACGTGCATGGTGTGGACTGTCCGCAACAATTGATACTGGTGCGTGGTCCGACCAAGTGATTGTTCCTATGGAGGAGTTTGAAATCTTGGTCAGAGTCCATTTGTCCACAAGGAAATAGTCAATCCGGGTATATGAGTTGTGTCTATGAGAGAAAAGAGAGTAGTCTCATTGGTATGGTGGCATCTCCATACGTCGTAAAGATCATTGTTCCTTATGAAGGAACCCATGGGTGACGTCAGTCTGGATTTACGGGATGACGTTGTCTGGTACCATATTGAAATCGCCACATATGATGAGGCTTCCTTGACGAAAGTTGATAAGTTTCTTCATTAATTTAGTTAGAAATCTGAGCTATCTCGTGTTGGGTGTATATACAATGACAATGGTATATCTGGTTTTGTCTAGGGTACAGTCTAGGACCAGGTAGCGGCCTTCTTTGTCAATTAGGCTGTCATGTAACGTAAAGGTGAGGGAGTTTCTAAATGGGATCATAACTCCATTTCTTTTAGTGGGACCTGATGCTTGGAAAATGTGGGTAAATTGATGATTAGTGCATTTAGGTTGCGCTGATTTTTTTAAAGTGTGTTTCCTGTAGGCAGAGGACATCACAGTTGGATTCTCTGGCTGTACGCCACATAGATCCTCTTTTAGCAGGGTCAGGACATTGGACATTGAGGGTCAGGAATTTAGGCATTCTGCTCGGTTTGTGGTAATGTGTGATGAAATATGGTGGTACTCACAATCAGGTGTATCCGATATGATATTCTGTATAATTCAATGTGTGAATGCTCCAGTTTCATTGTAGTCAGGTGCTCTTAGGGTGATGAGGTAAGATGAGGAGAAAAGAGTTGAAAATAAAATAAAAGTTAATATAATGCAGTATAAAACAAACAGTCGGTAATGGAAGTCATAGTAGATCGACAACTTTTGACAGCCAATCACAACTAGGCTGCAGTAAGGATTTGCGAGGTGAGGTTTGAGGTGTAGTATGCAACAAGCAAGGCATCCGACCGGACGAAGTGTTACATGGGTTTCAATGTTTTAACCGCCATATAGGATCATTTTAATGTTTCCCAGCTGTGGGATTATCAGGTGCGTTGTGGGCAGACCTTTTTTGATTGGAGATGGTTGTTTCAGGTGGCTCAGGGATAATTCCCCAAAGATTGAGAAGTTTGATTCCTTCCTGAACCGTGGAGATACTGTGTCTGACTCCATTTTTGGTAACCAAAATTTTTGTGGGGAATCCCCATTGATACGGGATTTTATGGTTATTAAGCGGTTTTGTGATGGTATTCAGCTGTCTGCGCAGCTGTCTGGTGTATTGTGAAAGATCAGCAAACAGTTGTAGGTGGCTGTATGGTGCCGGGAGCTTCCCTAGATGCCTGGATTTGAACAAGAGTTGATCTTTGGCATGGAAAAAATGGACCCTCATAAGGACATCTCTGGGTACATCCGCGGAGAGGTGCAGAGGTTTGGGAATGCGATGTATGAGGTCAATAATGGTTTCTACCGGTGCCAGATCTGGTAGAATGGTAGAAATCAATTTTCTGGCATAAGCATTTAAATCTTGCGGCATAATATTTTCGGGTATGCCCCTAATTTTCACGTTATTTCGGCGGGACCTGTCTTCGAGGTCCGCCATTTTGGCTTTCATCCATTGTTGCTCTTCATGTGTGTGGTCCTGTGCCTCCACCAGGTCGTTTACCGTTTCGGCCACATTACATATACGGTTTTCAGTTTGATACACTTTCTGACCCACATGTTGCATATGAGAGGAGAATTTTGTGAACATGGATGCTATGTCATTATGGAGTGAATTCTGCAGTGTGATGAGCATCTCCTTCATTGTGGTGTCTAATACTGGCTGATTAGAAGTGGGGAAGGCTGCTATGGCGGATGGATGTGCTGAGGTGAGGGGAGAT
The DNA here is from genome assembly GCA_037953035.1 of Aquarana catesbeiana. Taxonomy (NCBI): domain Eukaryota; kingdom Metazoa; phylum Chordata; class Amphibia; order Anura; family Ranidae; genus Aquarana; species Aquarana catesbeiana. Next base: position 67,930 of record JBBHAA010000999.1, read on the forward strand.
ACAGGACTCACCTCCGTACTGGCGACTGTAGAACCCAGTCGCATCCTCGATTTTGCGGGACTGTTACTGGCTGATAGCGAAGAATATGATGAATTGGAGTCAGAGGATTGATGCTGTGGAGAAATTTCTGAATCATCGGCATCAGGGAGGTCAGTATAGGCTGAGGCCGTTCCGTGTACAGGGCCGCGGGTGTCATCTTGGAATTCTGTGTCTGATGGCAGTGTGAAGAAATCAGTCAATTTCTTCGGTGGCCTGTATTATTTTCGTTTGCGTGTTTGATATGACATGACGGTGTCCTTTGTCAATGTTTCTGTGAACTTGTCTGCTGCTGAGAGGTGCCTGGGTGGCGGTGATGCTATTATATGGTCCAATCGGTGCAGGAGCTTGCTCGGCCGTTAGCCATGCCCCCCCCACCACTGACTATTTTGATGGGGGAAGCCGGCAATTTTCTTTCCTTCAACCCATGGAGTGCCAACAAGAGCTCCCTCACTGCTAGAGGCCATACCACCAGCAACAGGCACACGCCACGGACAGGCTCCTTGTTGAACTTTAGTCACCCTAGGTAACCACTTACGTCTTCACACTGCCTTATCTTCGTACTAATGTCTTCACACCCCAAGTACCTTAGTGACCTAAACCATGGGATGGTGCCTGTTACTTGCATTACACCCCTTTTAGTAACCTCAGGCAGGCGACAAGGTTTCAAAATTTTACTTGAAAAAGTGAAAAAGGCATTATATAGTACAACATTCAGAGACCTAAATCTTTCCTACATCCCTAACCCTAACTTAGGCTATGTGCTGCCCCAGCATACCTGCAAAGGTAGTGTCTATGTAATTACAGAGTCCATCAGAGGCATTCTCCAGCAGCTGGTGTCTTTGGGGAGAACCCTTGCGGGTCATGGACCTCTCTGCTCGGGAACTCTGTTAGCAGGACTTTCTCTCTGGAGCTTTCCGGGCCCCAGGGCTCTCCATACTGGACCTCTGTCCCACTTTTATAACACAGGATCAGTGGACTGGACCCAGAGAAAACCCCACAAAAAGACCAAAGTCCTGGGAAAGCATTAACTCTTCCCCTCCCATCCAGGACAGCACTTGGCTGGCTATTTTCAACCCGCATACATGGTGGCAGATTTGATGTGTAGTTTTTTTCTTTCACAACTTCCTGCTAATGAATGATGCAGCTCCATGGGTCAATGGGTCATCAATGGGGCTGACGCATTTCACAGTCCATTGCTTCTTCAGGAGACCAAATAATGCTAGGAAATTAATATATATATTCATATTTAAAACATGTATAAATAATCAAGGTTTACTTTCTTCATTTACAGGTCATAAAATGATGTACTTACAAATACAATATGATATACAGTATCTAGGACTACCAGGGCCACCAGTTTGACACCTGTGAGGTAGAGGGAAAAGCATTAGTGGGGCCATAGAAAGGGAAGACCCCCCCACTATGCCAACATCCAATAAACATATGTAAGGAATGAGAGTATATATATAAAAAAAGGGGGACTTTGTGGGCAGATCATGAGGCAGAATTTGTATAAAATTATATACTTTATTACAAAATGATTAAAAAACATATAAACATTTAGACAACACCATTATATGAGACAAGATCAACAGATACCCAATAAAGCAAACATAAAGGTTGGGTCATTTAGTATATGAGTTAATACTCGTAATATATATAGATGAATGTATCTGTATAGAAAGATATAATCAAACACCACCTCCACACTTTTCGCATTTCGTAATTTAGTAGCTTCCTCAGGACATCCTGGATAGGTGCTGATGGGCCTTAAATCAAAATATAAGGGGACTCCACAGACTATGACTCAAAAATCAATCCTGCTGGGGACCAGATTCAGATGTAAAAAATGGTCAATATATGTATATATATGACCCCTCCATATAAAGAGATGGACAGAAAGACGTATGCAGCCTCCACAGAGGCAACAATCACAGGTGGGCCCAGTGAGTATTGATTGTGTGAACAAAGTATAACGCACAAACCGGGAATGAACAAGCCAAGGAATTTCAACCAATAACCAGGACTAGATACCAGAAGTATAGTGTGTGTTTCTCTAGAGTAATACTCATATGATATATTCATCAAAAGGGGTTAGCACTGCTCAAAAGGTAAAGAGATCTCACAATCTGACATTTAAAATTCTTGGTTTTAAGGGTTTGCTGGTAAAGACCCCCACACCCTCAGTAGGGTAAAGGCGCCTTTCCTCCCCACTCTGAACAGCACAGTATAGTATAGTGTGTCAGTATAGTCTGAGTATAGTGTAGACTTCGTCAGTATAGTGTGTTAATGTAGTGCAGTGTTTAACACAGCATTACATAACATTTAGTGTTGTATACCTTTTTTTCCCGTCATTGATGGAGGAGTCAGCTGCATTATTTGAACACAGCGCCAGCCACTTGCTTCTTGAGGATGTACAAACATTACTTGATTCTGATGTTGGTTCCGAGGTAGAGGAAGGGAGTAACATGAGCCTACAGAGAGGAGAGAACACTGATAAACAACAAATTGTCAGTCATGTTCCCCCAGCTGCACTTTTTTACAGCAAGGCCAATTCTTGCTTCATCAAGAGTACCTCTATAGGGTTACAATGTGAAGGCACCACCAGCACCCAAAGACTAACTTTTTCCCAGGGGGGATAGAAAGATGCAAAATTAACATGTCTAATGTTTTTAGACATGGCTCAGACAGGAGATAGCGAGATACAATATAACATTGTCTATAAACATTGTTCAGAAAGGAGATATAGATTTACTAAGTAACATTTTTTTTAAAAACATTGCAGAGGCCTGACATAGAGAGATGCAAAGTAACATTTTCTATAAACTTTATTCTGAGAGACAGACTAGGACAATTATCTGGAGATCTGATAGTGAGACTGTGATTTATTTGGATGGGCCAATCAATATCCCGAAGCACGTACTGACCTTTATTTATTTAGAGGTCACTGGAGCTACGGAGAGTGGGCACTTCTTACATTAGTGGGGGCAACTGGTGTTTTGTTGGAAGATCACTTTTCAGACATAAGATCACATTTTTATAGTGTGGGATTACCACGGTGGATCTATGGTCTTTATTTATGGATTTTTTTGTTGTTGTTTTATGTTGAGGTTGAAATAGCGCCAATCCCTTCTTGGTTTCACTGTTTAATACTTTTTTATTATAGGAAAGTTTCATTGTTTATCACAGGGAAGCAGATGCCTTTATGTTTATGTTAGTAACATTTTTTATGAACATTGTTCATGCAGGAGTTAGAGAGATACAAAGTAACATTGTTTATAAATTTTGCTCAGACAGGAGATAGAGAAATACAAAAGAACATTGTTTATAAACATTGCCCTGATGGAAGACATACTGTAGAATTACAAAGCAACATTGTCTATAAAGATTGTTTAAATGCGAGATGCAAATTGCTTTGATTTAACCACTCTCTGCCCACCCACAGTAGTCACACTGTGGGTGTGTGGCAGCTGCAGGCCAGGTGACGTACCTGTACATCATCAGGCACATGCACACTGGCACCCCCTGGGGCACAGTGCACCACTTCTGGGATAGTTGGTTCCGATGGACAAAGCAAATTATGGATCATGGTAACCGGCTGCTTTGAGTAGCCAAGATAACACATGATCGCTATGCGATCACATAATCTCAGTGGCAATACAACTGTTATGAATGGGTTTCATTCATAACAGTTGTGCTTAGTATTGTGATGCTGTGATTGGACCACAGCTATCACAAGGTACCTGAACAGCAACCTGTACCATGTGATTAGCTGTAGTCCATCATCGATCACTAGTAATCACAACTGTTATGAATGAAACCCTTTCATGACAGTTTAAAACAATTGCTGTTACAGTGATGATCACTGTAATTCCGCGTACACACGATCGGACTTTCTGGCATACTTGGTCCGGCACACTTTCCGATGGACTTTGTCTGCTAGGTGCGCCGGACTTTAAAACGGATGGACTTGCCCACACATGACCGGACTTTCCGGCGGGCTAAGTCCGCCCGTCTTTCTGACGGACTTTCGCCGGAGTTACGGCAGACTTTCAGAATGAACGGACTTGCCCACACATGGGGCTATAAAAGGAAGTCAATCTTGCCGCTTTTATCGGCGAGATTGACACCTTGCGAGCCCCGTCGTGGATCCTTAGGTCTAGTATGGATTATAAAGGGAAGCCCCAACGCCGAAAAAACGGAGTGGGGTCAACATCACCCGGTGACCACGCCCCTAAAACGTCACAGTCCCAGCATGCCCAGGGACTGTGACATCATAAGGGGGCGGGGTCTCCACCTATATAAGTCACAACGGAGTCCTCAGAGAGCAGTCCAGCCGGAGAGACCGTCGTGTCAACATCTGGAGAAGAGAAGAGGGAAGAAGACAAGAAGCCCAGAAGTCCGGACCTTCGCTGGCAAGAGAGCGGCCTGAAGACAGCGGAGGAGCCAGCCGAAGAACTGGAACACCGGGAGAAGAGGCCGGAGAGAGTGGAGAAGAACCAACCAGACGCCGGGAGAAGAGGAACCGGAGGGACCCCCGAAGCTGGAAGAGGACCCCCGAGGCTGGAAGAAGACCCCCCCGGAGCTGTTTAATAAATTATTTTAAAAACCTGTGTAGTGTGTTTTATTATTGACACTTTTTCCCTAGGTGAATGGGTAGGGGTACCATGTACCCCATACTCATTCACATAGGGTGGGGGGCTGGGATCTGGGGGCCCTCTTATTATCAACAAGGTGCTTTGGGGTGGGGGGCCCTCGCTCGTCCCCACCCCCTTTCTGACCGGCCGGGCTGTGTGCTCGGATCGGGGTCTGGTATGGACTTTAGGGGGGACCCCACGCAGTTTTTTCGGCGTAGGGGTTTCCCTTTATAATCCATACCAGACCTAAGGGCCTGGTATGCCCCACGCTCGCAGCAATAGGAAAATTTGTTTTTCCTATTGCAGCGAGCGTGAAATGCAATACCCTGCCCTTGCATCGTATCTGGTCCGTTGGACCAGCATACAGACGAGCGGGCTTTCCATCAGACCAGCACACAGACGAGCGGACTTTCCGCCAGAAACTGAGTCTGACGGAAAGATTTAAAACATGTTTCAAATCTGGGTCCGGCTGGCTTTTTGGAAAAAGTCCGCCGGAAAAGTCCGCCGAAGCCTACACACGGTCGGATTGTTCGGCGGACTCTGGTCCGCCGGACCAAGTATGCTGGAAAGTCCGCTCGTGTGTACGCGGCATAACAGCAATCAAAGTGTAAAAAATATCCCTGATCACCCCCTAGGCATAGTACAGGCTCACTATGGTGACCCTGAACTACTCTGATGAAAGTATGTAAAAAAAAAAAAAAATAGTACAAATAGAAAAGAATGTTAAAAAAAAAAGAAAAAAAATGTTTAAAAAAATAAATAAAAAAAAATAATTTTATTTTTATTTTATTAATTTATTATTTAATTTTCAAAAAAATTGTGACAAAAAAATGACAACTTAAAAAAACTTGCCATGCCTCTTACGAAATACCTTAGACTGTCTACTTTGCAAAAAGGGGGCCTCAAGAAATGAGATAGTCCGTCAGTACATCAAGATTGATCAATATTCATATATATATATGCAGGGCCGCTGATAGGGCAGTACAGCCAGCCCTGTTGTCCTGGGCCCAGCCACCAGGGGGGGCCCGAGCAGATTTCTAGTTAAAAAAACAAATTAGCTAAATAACTTTGTTAACCTGCACCTACTTGATTGGCAAGGTATATAGTACCTTCCTGGGCCCCATCCGGTTAATAGAGGAGCCCAGGAGGTAAGAGAAGAAGAGGGACTTTTTCTCCATTTTCGGGTGGAGGCATACAATCCCTTCTCTGCATCAGTCTACCTTGTTCTCACTGTATGCTTTCCTTGGCGGATGGATTTAATTGTAATGCGGCTCCCTTCCCTCAGTAAGTGCCGTGCTGCAGCCTGAAGGAGAGACTGAAAGAAAGAGTAATCCCGACGTTGGTCCACAAGCCAGCAATTCCCAGACACTTCACACTGACACATCACACAGGCTGAGGCTCAGTCCCCACACTCCCCATTGTGTGCTCATGGTCATTATGATGATCAGAGGTTCTCTATGGCTCTGTCAGTGTAACTTTCTATATATATGGCTGTAATGTGTGTTACAGACTAGAACACAGCACAGCCATAAGAAAGTCAGCACCACACAGCATATTACACAGACAGAGCCATAGAGAACCTACTGTGCTCTGATCATCATAATGACCATGAGCAACATAGTGAGATGCTACTTTACACATGTGATGGGGGAAGGGACACTAAAAACACACAGCCAAGCTGCATTTTTACCACCCCCAAACCACTCCCCTTTAAGAATTTTTCACCCAGGCTTTGCAATCAGGTGGCTGTCAGTTTTTCCTGTGGACCAGTGGGTACAGTAGCTGCGTATGATGGGACAGTGGCGGCAATGGATGGGCACAGTGGCTGCGTTTGATGGCACAGTGGCGGCAATTGATGGGTACAGTAGGTGCGTATGATGGCACAGTGGCGGCAATTGATGGGTACAGTAGCTGCGTATGATGGCACAGTGGCGCCAATTGATGGGTACAGTAGCTGCGTATGATGGCATAGTGGCTGTGTTTGATGGGCACAGTGGCAGCAATTGATGTTTTTTTTTTTCTGAATTTTTCAGTTTGCCCCTCATAAATTTTGAGCACCATCCGCCACTAATGTGGACCTGATTGAAAGCTCCATGTAGGTCTACAGGAGTCCAGATATGATTAGACTTGTGTCTATTCAGGTCAAAAAAAAAAAGAAAGGAAAAGAACATCCTTTTCTATTTTTTCAGACCTAAATGTGACAGATCAGAGATATCCTGATGTAAATGGACACAAGTCTGTGGTGTATGGAGGACACAAACTGAACAGGCGCAGATATCAAAGCACAGAGATCTCTCATTCAGATCCAGTTCTGATTGGTGGAGCTGTAAAGCTTCCTGGTGGTAAATCTGAGGTGTTCAGAACACGCCTGAGATCATCCCAGCTAATTAGTTGTCAAAAAAGTTCTAAAATAAGATCTCTGCTGCTTTATAATGGTGTAAAAAGTTTAGAACAATAATGGTTATTAAAGCGGAGTTCCACCCATAAGTGGAACTTCTGTTTATCTCCCCCCCCTTCCGGTGCCACAATTGGCACCTTTTGGGGGAAGGGGGGGACAAGGTATCAGGTATCCTTTTCCACTTCCGGGAGTCCCTGCTGCGGAGCTGTGACATCACCGCGGGGCTCCCTCCTCCTCCCCCGGCCACCGGGCCAATAGGAGAGAGGAGCGGGGCCTCACGCATGCGCAGTAGGGTTCCTGGCGTGAAGCCGAAAGGCTACACTGCCGGGTTCCCATACCCGCAATGGCGGCGAAGCTCCCGACAGGTGATGGAGACATCAGTTGCAGTGCGGACACCTCTGGACTCCAGGACAGGTAAGTGTCCATTTATTGAAAGCCAGCAGCTGCAGTATGTGTACAGTATGTGTAGCTGCTGGGTTTTAATGGGGGGGGGGGTGAAACACTGCTTTAAAGGTTCACCTTTTGGAATAAGTTACATGTTTCAGCTCCTGCCACCCTTCCCCCAGATTTCGTGACAGCATGGGGTCAGGGGCGGAGCCAGGGGTGGGGTTGTGGGCGGGGCCAAGGGGCCCTGTCAGTTACGCTGTACGGGGCCCTATGTTTTCTAACAGCGGCCCTGTATATATAATATAAAGTTCAGAGGGTGAGGTGCACGTCGGTCGTGGTAGCATATGCAAAAGCAATCAAGCCTTCCCAAGGGCTTATATCATAGAAAAAAACGAGAGATTCATGAGAGAGTCATGTAGCAGAATACATTTTGACCTAAATTTATGACGAAATGTGACTTTATTGGATATATTTTATAACAGAAAGCAGAAAATATATATATATTTATATATATTTTTTCCATTTATATAACAAAATGAAAAACCCAGTGGTGATCAAATACCACCAAGGGGGGAAAACCTGATGGAAGTCAGGTCGTTAAAAAGTTATCCAGATCAAAGATATTAAGATACAAAGTAGCATTTTTATAAACATTGTTCAGACAAGAGATATAAAAGACAGGGAAACAATTGTAGATAGAAAATAGAAAGATACAATGTAGCATTTTTTATAAATATAATTCAGAAAGGAGATAGAGATACAAATTAAAGGGGTTGTAAAGCCAGAAGGTTTTTTATTTTAATGCATTCTATGCATTAAAGTGGAGTTCCGCCGAAATTTTTTATTTTTTAAATCAGCAGCTACAAATACTACAGCTGCTGACTTTTAAATTATGGACATTTACCTGTCCAGGGCGCCCGCGATGTCCTCACCTGAAGCCGATCTGCCCCGGGTGGAGGCTGTCGGGTGGAGGTGCTGCCATCTTCGATAAGGGAATCGGGAAGTGAAGCCTTGCGGCTTCACAGCCTGGTTCCCTGCTGCGCATGCGTGAGTCTTGCTGCGCATCCTCACTGGTCCCTGCTGTCTTATGGGACGTGTGTGTCTCCCAGAAGTCAGCAGGGGGGACAGAGGAGGGGCCGTACATGGCGTAGATCACCGTGGAGCCTGCGGTGATCTATGCCTGGAAGTGGGAGCAAATACCACCTGCACCACGCTCATGTTATCGGACCAGAAAACCACTTGGCTATCCCGCAAATGTTCACCCCACAGCTCGACGGCGACAATGATCGGGAAGAGCTCCAGCAGTGTGAGGTCACACAACAAATCCATGTGGGCCCATGAGGCCGGCCAACACTCGGCAGACCATTCCCCTTGAAAAAAGGCGCCGAAAACACAAGAGCCTGCCGCGTCAGTGTAAAGCTCCAGCTACGAGTTCGGCACCTCCTCCCGTAACCAACAAGACTGACCATTGTAGGACTGGAGAAAGGAGAGCCATACCCCCAAGTAGGTCTCGCAGTGGCTTTGTGATACGGACATAATGGTGGGGGGCAGCCACCCCCTACATGGCCCACGCCAAGTGTCTACAGAAGGCCCTCCCCATTCGGATGACTCTACAGGCGAAAACCAAGTGACCTAGCAATGACTAAAGCTGTTTCAACTGTAATTTTTTGGCCCTTTTGCCAAGCGGACCAGGGAGCGGAATCTGGCCAGCTTGTCACTGGGAAGCCAAAAAAACAATGCCACTGTGTCTATTTCTATGCCCAAAAAGGCTAAAACTGTCACAGGGCCCTCGGTCTTGTCAACTGACAATGGAATAGAAAAACCGCTCACAGGTGTCCTGAAAAACAGATAGGAGCTGCTGATAATGACTGCTGCCTGCTGGGCCAACAAAAAGGAATTTGTCTAAGTAGTGCAACACGGAATGGGAACCAGCCCCCTGGACAACTACCCATTCAAGGAAGCTACTAAAGAGCTTGAAAAAAAAATAACATGAAATGGCACAGCCCATGGGAAGGCACATGTCAAAAAGTAGCATCCTTGAAAGTAACAGCCCAGTAGGTGGAAGCACTCCGGGTGGACCGGGTGGACCGGAAAGAGGCGGAAGGCGGATTCAATGTCCGTCTTGGCCAGAAAAGCTGACTGACCAGCAGCCCTGATCAAGTAAAGTGCCCTGTCAAAAGAGGCGTAGTGGACCTGGATTCCTCCTTGTGGCTGCCGTCATTGACCGAGAAGCCAGAAGGGTAGGACAGGTGGTGGATATTTTCCCTCCGCCTTTTTTGGGAACCAAATGGGCCTGCCATACGTCCCAAATCCAGCTCCTTCTGAAGCTTCTCGGCCAGGACAGACTTTCAAATTAGACGCCATGGTAAACACATAGAAATGAGTGGGGGGTATCCAAAAACCACGGTCCAAACCGTCCCTTAAGATCAAAGCCTCCCTATGAAGGGGGGTACCAGTCTATAGAAATGAAATGTAGTGCTAATGAAAGTAACCAATAATAAAAAACACATCAGTAATGGTAGCCATTAGTAAAGGCCCATGGCTTGACGTGGTATAAAGTGAATAAGATATAATAATGTCCCAATGTGTGGCCATGGGTCAGACAATGAAAAGTCCCAGAATAAACTGTATACAGAATGTTGCACTGGTGCAGGAATCTTCTCCTCTGTGTCTCATAGATAATACGATCATATAATGGGAATAGATGAAATACGCTTACCAGAGGAAGTGGATTCGGATGCCGGTGACACCGAATCAAACGGGCTCAGAGATCCTTGATGGACGATGGTTGTTCGCAGGAACCCTGGATCTCGAGGGGGATCTTTCCTCTGTAATCACTGTCGCGGCTGCCAATTCCAAGGACTGAGGAAGGGTCACGGCCACAGGAGAGTCTCCAGAGTGTGGGTGGTTCCCAAAAACGCCAATAGTGTAGATCAAATGACGTATGTTTATTGGGTATCACCAATAATCAACAAACAATATTAAAAGTGTGATCACGTAAAAAAGGTAAAAACAAGTGTAGGGAAGAGTAAGGCTTGCCCAATGCGTTTCGTCCATATGGACTTCATGTGGACGAAACGCGTGAAATATCACATTATATATATATAAATAAAAACAGTCAATAGGTGGGTTACCTTCTTTTCTTAGTATTCTGTGATGTCAAAGCAAGGTCAAGGTGGACTCCCAATCCTCCACTGATAATAATTAGAAGAAAAGACGGGACCAATGCTTCAATGCAATTCTTCTTTACTTCAAAATTTTCAAAAATACAGAAAGTGCAAGCGCGCAAGCCACTGTACAGTATTGAGCATAACTGCTCTTCATCAGGCTTCTCTGGTCAGAGAAGCCTGATGAAGAGCAGTTATGCTCGATACTATTATGCTGTATGCTCGAGTTATGCTCGATACCGTACAGTGGCTTGCACGCTTGCACTTTCTGTATTTTTTTAAATTTTGAAGTAAAGAAGAATTGCATTGAAGCATTGGTCCAGTCTTTTCTTATATATAGTGGAATTACCACTTTAAGATGCAGATATACCGCGGCAGGGTGGCCCTCCTGCGCAAAATCATGCACCTGTATGTGATTTTGTGCACGGGGTCTGGGGTGCATGCTCGCCACTGGAGACCCGCTCATGCTGTGATTGGACACAGCAGGAGTCAATCAGCGGGTCCAGCGGATGCAATATCCGCCGGGACCCGCCAATCAAGGAGAGGCACAACCACGGTCTGTCTATGTAAACAAGGCAGATCACCGTTCTGCCTTAGAGGAAAATGGAGATCTTGTGTTCCTGCTAAGCAGGAACACGGATCTCTGTTTTACTTTAGTCAAAGCACTCCCCCACAGTTAAAAAAGCACCCCCTAGGAACACACTTAACCCTTTGATTGCCACTGATGTTAACTCCTTTCCTGCCAGTGTCATTAGTAAAAAAGTGTCAAAAGTGTCAGTTAGTGTCCGATTTGCCTGCCGAATGGTCGCAGTCCCACTAAAAATCGCTGATTTCCACCATTACTAGTAAAAAAATAAATAAATAAAAATTCCATAAAAATATCCCATAGTTTGTAGACGCTATAACTTTTCGCAAACCAATCAATATACGCTAACTGGATTTTTTTTACCAAAAATATGTAGCAGAATACATATTGGCCTAAATTGATGAAGAAATTAGATTTTTTTACATTTTTTATTGGATGTGTTTTATAGCAGAAAGTAAAAAATATTTATTTTTTTCAAAATTGTTGCTCTTTTTTTTTTTTTTATAGCGCAAAAAATAAAAACCACAGAGGTGATCAAATACCATCAAAAGAAAGCTCTATTTGTAGGATAAAAGGGCCTCAATATTATTTGTGTACAGCGTCACATGACCTTGCAATTGTCAGTTAAAGTATCGCCGTGCCGTATCGCAAAAAATGGCCTGGTCAGGAAGGGCAGTGAACCTTCTGGGGCTGAAGTGGTTAATGAATGAATAGTTAAAAAGAAAAGATGAATACACTAATTTGTTACGGTATTGGAGAAGTACATATCCCAGTAAACCCATTTGTTCTTGAAAATATGCATAGTGTCATAAAGTGTATGATAGATGCGTTCAGATCGTTTAATCATTTCCATTCTTGCTAATACCTGTGGCCATAAAAGAGAAGGAGAACGCCAGTTATATCCCCTTAGAGCCGACCGTATGCATATATGCGGAAACAGCTTTCAGGGGTTATACAGGGGTGATATGCAGCTAAAGACATCATCCCGGTACTGTTTTTTAGAGCGAGCGATCGGCTCTTCAGGGATAACATCCGATGTGGCTAAAAGACGCTCGTCTGTTATCCTGAAGGAGCGAGAGGGGACGTCCCCCCCTCCCACCACCTTCCGCTGCTCTTCCCGGGTCTCCTGTCCACCGGCTAGAGTGAGACTGGAGAGAAGCCGGACACTGCTTCTTTCTAGTCTCCTTTGTGTGAACACGGAAACTACGTTACAACGTCACTTCCGGTTTATTCGGCTGCCAATGGCGCCATTAAAAAAAAAAATTACAGTATTCAGAATCGCCGTTTTTGGCGATCTGAATACTTTGAAGTGAAAAGGAGGGATCGGGGGTCTTTTAGACCCCTGATACCTCCATAAAGAGGACCTGTCACCACCTATTATTGTCACAAGGGATGTTTACATTCCTTGTGACAGCAATAAAAGTCATCTTTTTTTTTTTTATAAAGTAACAAAATAAATAAATAAAATAAATTAGAACATTTTTTTTAAAGCGCCCCCGTCCCCGCAAGCTCGCTCAGCAAAGAAAACGCACACGTAAGTCGCACCCGCATATGTAAACAGTGTTCAAACCACACATGTGAGGTATTGTCGCGATCATCAGAGCGAGAGCAATAATTCTAGCACTAGACCTCCTCTATAACTCTAACCTGGTAGCCGGTAATTTTTTTTAAAGTGCCACCTATGGAGATTTTTAGGTACCGTAGTTTGTCGCCATTCCACAAGTGTGCACAATTTCAAAGCATTGTTAGGTATCTATTTACTCGGCATAGCATCATCTTTTGCATTATACAGAAAATTTGGGCTAACTTTAATGTTTATTTGTTTTTTTTAATTCATAAACATGGTCTTTTTTCCCAAAAAATTGCATTTGAAAGACTGCTGTGCAAATACAGCGCGACATAAAATATTGCAACGATCGCCATTTTATTCCCTCTCTGCTAAAAATATATATAATGTTTGGGGTTCTAAATTTTCTAGCAAAAAAAAACAAATGTCAGAAATAGGCTTGAAAGGGATATGCTATCATCCATTGGATGGAATTAAAAGGGGTATGTAATAATCTAACAAAGGGGGTGGGTATATCAGATATGGAGGCAAATAAGAGGCATATTTGTGGGGTTAGGGAGATTGTTTTACCTGTTAATTGTGCTACCTTTGTAGCAGTTTGTTGCCATAGAGGTTGTAGAAATTTACAACTTCAAAAGATATGCATAAAAGTGCCTTGATCAGGGCATCCCCTAAAACAACAAGGGGAGGTTGCTGGATACAAGGAGTGTATCTTAGAAGGGGTCATACAGTGGTGTATCATCCATGGGTGCAGGGTGTTGTCTGCACATAGGCCCCCAGAGGAGGGGGGCCCACTGTGCTCTGACATTCAGTGCTCCCATTGAGCATACAAGACAGGCACTACAGTTGTGGCATGGTTGCCCCCTCCCACACCAGCCACGCAAATCCCCCTTAGCTCCATTTGTTGTGTCCATTCAATGTGCTTCCCTCCCCAGGCTCCTCTGCGGACGGCTACATTGAGCTAATCTTCTGTTTCCCCCACCTCTGATGACTTTCTCTAATGTCTCAGCTGCAGCAGAACTTTTTGAAGGGGAGGGCGGGTCTGCTGGGTGTTGTAGTACAGGCTAGTGATTGGGGGCCCCAACCCCACTCCCTTCCTGTATTTCCCCTCCCTGCCTCTCCACCCCAAACAATTACCCCTTATCTGCCTCTCTAACCTAAATAAACAACCCCATCGCTGCCTCTCTACCTCAACAATAACTCCCCTTCCCTCCACCCTAAACACATAACCCCCCTCAACACCTCTCCACCCAAAACCAAATACATCCCTCCCCGCCTCTCCAACCTAAACAAATAACCCCCCCTCCCCGCCTCTCCACCCTAAACAAAAAAAACCTGTTCATCTCTCCACCCTAAACAAATATCCACCCTTCCCGTCTCTCCACCCTAAACAAATAACCCCACTCTCTATCTCTCCACCCTAAACAAATTTCCCCCTCCCCATCTCTCCACCTCAACAATAACCCACTCCCTGCCTCCCCACCCTAAACAATAACTCCCTCCCTGTCTCTCCACCTCAACAATAACTCCCCTCTCCACCCTAAACAAATAATACCCCCCTCCCTGCCTGTTTACCCTAAACAAATAACCCCCCCCATCCCCTGCCTCTCCACCCTAAACAAATCACCCTATTCTGCCTCCCCACCCTAAACAATAAGCCCCCTCCCTGTCTCTCCACCTCAACAATAACTCCCCTCTCCACCCTAAACAAATAATACCCCATGCCTGACTCTCCACCCTAAACAAAAAAACCCTTCCCGTCTCTCTACCCTAAACATGTAACTCCTCCCCCTGCCTCTCCACCTCAACAATAACCCCCCTTCCCTTCTCTCCACCCTAAACAATATCCCCCACCTCTACACCTCAACAATAACCTTCTTCCCTGTCTCTCCACCTCAACATAACAACATCCTCATTGCCTCTCCAAATCAATAACCCCCCCCCTCGCCTCTCCACCCTAAATAAATAAGGCTCCTCCCCACCTCTCCACCCTAAACATGTAACTCCCCTCCCGCCTCTTCTCCCTAAACAATAACCCCCTCCCCACCTCTCCACCATAAAAAAATAACCCCCCTCCCTATCTCACCACCCTTAATAAATAACCCCCCTCCCCTTCTCTCCACCCTAAACACATAACCCCTCTCCCTGCCTCTCCACCCTAAACAGATACCCCTATCCCCATATCTCCACGCTAAACAAATACCACCCTGCGTCTCTCCTCCTCCAAAATAACCAACCTCCCTGTCTCTCCACCTCAACATTAACCCCACTACCTGCCTCTCACCTCCCACACTTGTCCATCCTAAACAAAAAATATCCCTCTCGTCTCTTCACCCAAAACAAATAACCCCCTCCCTGCCTCTCCACCTCAAAAATAACCCCCTCCCTACCTCTCTGCCCTAAACAATATCCCCCTCCCCTTCTCTCCACCCTAAACACATAACCCCCCCGACACCTCTCCACACTAAACAAAAAAGAAAACCTCCCCTCCCTAAACAAATAATCCCCCTCGACACCTCTCCACCCTAAACAAAAAACCCTCCCTGTCTCTCCCCCTTAACAATTACCCCCTCCCTGCCTCTACACCCTAGACAAAAACCCCCTCCCCTACTTTCCACCCTAAACACACAACCCCTCTCAACACCTCTCCACCCTAAACAAATATTCCCCCCTCCCTGTTTCTCCACCTCAAAAATAACCCCCTCCCTGCCTCTCCACCCTAAACAAATTACCCCATTTTTTGCCTCCCCACCCTAAACAATAACCCCCCTCCCTGTCTCTCCACCCTAAACAAATGACCCCACCGTCCCTGCCTCTCCACCCTAAACAAATAACCCCCCTCCTAGCCTCCATACCCTAAACAAATAACACCCCTCCCCACCTCTCCACCTTAAATAATGAACCCACCTCCCCATCTCTCCCACCTAAACAAATACCCCCTCCCTGCTTCTCCACCCTAAACAATACCCACTGCTTCTCTACCCTAAACAAAGACCCCCCCTGCCTTTCCACCTCAAAAATAACCCCCTCCCTGCCTGTCTGCCATAAACAATAACCCCCTCGCTGCCTCTCTACCCTAAATATTAACTTCTCCCTGTTATTCCACCTCAACAATAACTCCCCTCTCTGCCCCTCCACCCTTAACAAATAATCACCCTTCCCTGCCTCTCCACCTCAACAAAAAAACATCCTCATTGCCTCTCAACATCAACAATAACCCCCCGCCTCTCCACCCTAAACATGTAAGCCCCCTCCCCGTACCTTCACCCAAATAACCCCCTCCCCACCTCTCCACCCTGAACAAATAATTCCCCTCCCTTCCTCTGCACCCTAAATAATAACTTCTCCCTGTTACTCTACCTCAAACAATAATCTGTCTCTCCACCTCAACAATAACCCCCTCCCTGTCTCTCCACCCTAAACAAATTACCCCATTTCTGCATCCCCACCCTAAACAATAACCCCCCTCCCTGCCTCTCCACCTCAACAATAACTCCCCTCTCCACCCTAAACAAATAGCCCCCCTCCCTGCCTCTCCACCCTAAATAATATCCCCTGCCTCTACACCTCAACAATAACCGCCTTCCCTGTCTCTCCACCTCAACATAAAAACATCCTCATTGCCTCTCCATATCAACAATAACCCCCCACCTCTCCACCCTAAACATGTAACCCCCCTCCCCATACCTCCACCCAAACAACCACCTCCCTTCCTTTCCACCCTAAATAATATCCCTCCTCCCCACCTCTCTACCCTAAACAAATAACCCCCCTCCCCGTACCTCCACCCTTAATAAATAACCCCCCTCCCTGTCCCTCCACCCTAAACAAATAACATACCCTCCCGGTGTCTCCTTAATAATAAAAAAACCCTTCTTGCCTCTCCACCCTAAAAAATAACTCCCCCTCTCCCTCCCCACCTCTCCACCCTAAACAAATAACCCCCCCCCACCTGCCTCACCACCCTAAACAAATACCATCCCCTCCCGGTGTCTCCTCAACAACAAAAATCCCCTTCCTGCCTCTCCACCCTAAACTATAACTCCCCCTCTCCCTCCCCGTTTCTCCACCCTAAACAAATAACCCCCCAGGGCCAGATTAAGAACATCATGGGCCTGATGCTGTGGATTTTGGTGGGGCTTTTGATAACAAAAATAAATAAATATGCAAACAATTTTTTGTTATAACAAATTAAATTAAATAGAGAGAGGGAGGATGAGAGAGTGAAAAAGGGGATGAGAGAGGGGTGAGGGGTAAGGGAGGGAGGATGAGAGAGAGGATGCGCATGTGTGGGAGTGACAGCAACACAGCCCGGCCAAGGCAAGTGACGACAGAACAAAACCCATAAGGAAGACTAGGCGAAGATGGAAGCGCCCTGAACCCACCGGATTGATCACAGTGCAGCGCTGGAGGGCTCAGTCTGACAGGTAAGTGTACCCTAATGTGCTAATATGCTGTGCATACTAGTAAATTATGGCATAACCTACCTCAGGGCCTCTAAAAAGTAGTAATGTTAGCAAACTTTACTACTGCTTTAATATCACAGGATCCCAGGAGCCTCTCACGGGGCCCCCTACTGACCCGGTGGCCCTTGGGCAATGCCCAAATGCATAGTTGCCAACATTTTAAAGATATATTCAGGGACACTTTTTTACCAGTGGTATATTTAGAGTAGCTGACATCCCCTATGTTCCTCTATACATAATAAAAGTAATCACAAAATTAAATGAGTACTAATAATGGGCAGAACAAATATGAGGACTGAGAAGATTTCCTTTAGTTGAACTAATAAAAGTGTGCCCATTCTAGCGCTGGTAACATTGAGGATATTCAATATAATTCATCCATTCACTCAATATAATTTTAAAGAAATGTTTTTGTAGATAAGAGGCATAGGGGAGGAGGATGGATGGTATAAAAGTGGGAAGTATGTGCAGGTGAGGGAGGGTATAACAGTCGGCAGTATGTACAGGAGAGGAGTGTGGGGGGTATAACAGTGAGCATTATGTACAGCAGAGGAGTGTGGAGGGTATAGCAGTGGGCACTATGTACAGGAGAGGAGTGTGGAGGGTATGACAGTGAGAAGTATGTACAGGAGAGAAGTTTATGACAGCAGGCACTATGTATAGGAGAGAAGTGTATGACAGCGGGTACTATATATATGAGAGGAGTGTGGAGGGTATGACAGTGGGGGCAGTATGTACAGCAGAAGAGTGTGGAGGGTATGGCAGTGGGCACTATGTACAGGAGAGAAGTGTATGGTGGCAGGCACTATGTATAGGAGAGGAGTGTGGAGGGTATGACAGTGAGCAGTATGTACAGGAGAGAAGTGTATGACAGCAGGCACTATGTACAGGGGAGGAGTGTGGAGAATATGACAGCAGTCACTATGTACAGGAGAGAAGTGTGGAGGATATGACAGCGGTCACTAGGGTTGTCCCGATACCGATACTAGTATCAGGACCGAAACCGAGCATTTGCCCGAGTACTTGTACTCGGGCAAATACTTCCGATGCTTCACCCGATACCTGGACAGTCAGGGTGATCGGTGCGGAGGGGGAGTTACAAGCACCGATCACCCTGTATAGATTTCAATAAAGCCTGACAGCCGAACAGTTAGTGATAACTGACTCTGTCCATTCACATAACTGAAACATCGTAACCTGTGATTACGATGTCTGAGTTTATGAATGGAGAGGAGCCTCTGTCTCCTCTCCATTCATTTTCAGTGCAGCTGAGGCTGCTGAGAAGGGGACTGGGAAACACGTGTCCTCAGTCCCTTTCCCTGTCTCAAAGGGGAGATGTCAGGGGTCTGTTAAGAGCCCTGATATCTTATCAAAGCCCCCCAACAGGGCTAATAATAATAAAAAAAGAACTGCAATAAATAATAAAAAGAAATTAATTGTAAAAAATAATAAAAAATATAATAAAAAACACACTGACACTGTGCACTCCCCCCCCCCCTTTATAAAAAGAACGCATTGTAAAAAACACATAACAAAATAAATTGTAAAAAATAATAATAAAAAAATAATTGTAAAAAATAAAATTGTAAAAACAAAAACAAAAAACTACTGACACACGTGCCACTGTCACATGACATTAAAAAAAAGTATCGGTAATCGGTATCGGCGAGTACTTGGAAAAAAGTATCAGTACTTGTACTCGGTCTTAAAAAAGTGGTATCGGGACAACCCTAGCGGTGGTCACTATGTACAAGTGAAGAGGATGAAGGAATCTGGGAAGGAAAAATGTAAAGGTTTGTGGAAGGATGTTTAGGAACTGTGTAGTGGTTAAGCGGGCCATGGATTGAAATTAAGCCAATTAAGCAGAGACCAGCCATAGTCGATCTATTTATGGGCTAGCTGGTTGTACACAAGTCAATCTATTAATCGACTTGAGTACAACCAGCCTTATAAGTGTGTATAATATATATATATATATATATATATATATATATATATATATGTGTACCCAAAAGCACACACATACACATGCAGTGCAGCGCTACTACAGTGATAATCAATAATCCTTTATGTGCAAGTTATGCGTGAAAAATACATAAGACCCCTTTCACACTGGGCCGTTTTGCAAGCGCTATTGTGCTAAAAATAGCGCCTTCAAGCCCACCAGAAACAGCCGCTGCTGTCTCTCCAGTGTGAAAGCCTCGAGGGCTTTCACACTGGAGCGGTGCACTAGCAGAACGGTAAAAAAAAGTCCTGCTAGCAGCATCTTTGGAGAGGTGAAGGAGCGGTGTGTATACCGCTCCTCCACCGCTCCTGCCCAATGAAATCAGAGGCGCAATCAAATCCCCTGCAATACCTAGCTGATCCTGACAGTTTCTGCCCTCCCCTATGTAAACTGACCACAGTGTATTATGGCTGCTGAGCCCTGACACCGCGGTCCGTTTACGTGCCCCCGTCATCCGTTCTCTTCTCTGTCCTCCTCTGTGCCCTCTTCCACCCCTCAATCCCTCCCTGCCTGTCAGATCCATGTCCGTGCCAGCCCCTCTGCTCTTGCTGCTGAAATTACTATTAATTTTTCACATCATACTCTCTGTTTAATTATGTAAAGTGCTCCAGTGTCTGTGTTTTATAAAAAAAAAATGCAGCTAAATAAATAGTCGGCACTTACGTGACCCGTCGCCTCTCTCCTCCCCTCCTGACTAACATCAGCGGGGGATCCTCGGCCCCGCCTACTGCAACTGTCAGGCCGAGAGAGAGGAGAGGTGGCGGGTCACGTCAGAGCTCTGTAAACAGGTATATAGGTGCATTTTTTAATAAAACACAGACACTGGATTACATACATAATTAAACAGAGAGGATGCTGTGACTTGTGCATAGTGGGTTATTTCCTTCCTAACCAGTTCTTTTAAATTCTTATTTATATCTAATAGTGGGGTTCCATTCCAATATTTCATAAATTTTTTCGCCCCCCCAAAGTTTTGACCAATAGAAAAGCTAATCGTAGAACAATTTATTTTTAAATAAATAATATAACTAACATTTTTTTAACATCTTAGTTAAAAGATGTTAGTCATGTTATCATTTATTTAAAATAAATCGTTTTATGTGTGTGCAGTGCACTGTGCGGGGCGCCGGAAGTCTATTAGGTCCATCAATTTTTATCAAACATGTGATTAGAGCCTAAGGCTCTAATTGGATTGTTTTACATTGTCCTCTGCACCCCGAACCCTCCCACATTTAAATTTAGCGAATCAAAATGTGCCATCGCTTCCAGTTTCTCCACTTCCCCATAAAATGTTATCACCAGCCACCACTGTAACCAACCTGTTCATTTCTATTATGCAATCCTCTTTCTTCAGAACTACTCTACCCCCACCCTTACCTACGGGTCTCATTACAAGATTCTTTCTATGTTCCAAAGCTTTGATTTCCTTCCATATATCACTGGGCTCTAGTTCTTTCTTAAATCTTTCTTCAAGTCATCCAAAACCAGATCCTTATCCACCTCCACATACAGTACTTATTTCAGCCAATGGGAGATTGAACACTGGCATTTTTTAATCTGTTATTTTTACTTAAACTCTCTTTTTCTGCCACAGAGTTCAATATAAAAAATACTTCCTTAGATTGAGTGTGCAAATATATTTGTGAACATTGACCTATGTCTCACATTTATTTTGATTCTTGGTGGGAGCATACACCACAAGATGAGAGTTTGGGGATGTCAGGGAGAGGGCAGCCGCCCAGGGAGATGCAGGTAAAGAGGAAAAAAATATACAGAGAGAGAGAAGAAAGTGGTGAGGAATAAGAGCTGGGAAGAAACATAAAAAAAGAGGCCTCATTAAGGGGGAATTTTTTATCTGAGCAGTGACATTTTAGAAAGCGGAATTGAAGGTTTTAGAAAAGAGTCTGAAGTATGGCCACACCAAAAATCAGAATATCTAACCCTGTGGCAGAAAAAGATAAGGGTTTGAGTAAAATCAATAGATGATTAAGAAATAAGTGTTCAATCCCCCAGTGGCTGAAATAAGTATGTGGAGGTATTTAAGAATCTGGTTTTGGGTGACTTGGAAAAATTGAAATTTAAGAAAGAACTAGAACCCAGTGATATACGGAAGGGAAAAACCCCAGAGGTTACAGGGGATAATTATTTCAGTAGTAATAGCAGATGTAATTTTGCTGCACATGATCATAGACCAACAGCATGCCATGGAAGCCCTAAAATGGGCATTGGATTAACACTCCAATATTCCCAGAAAGCAAAAAAAGTTTATCCAGTAATGTTTGGCTTTCAAATTGAGCCACAGCTACTCTTGGTACAATACGAGATATTACAAACAGAACACCAGTATTGACATGGGGGCTAAATATGCCCCGAGCATTGCAAACATTCTCATGGCAAGGAGGGAAGTGAAATGTGTCCTGAAAGATGGACTAAGGGAATCAATTACTGTATTTATCAGCGTATAACATGCACTTTTTTCCCCTAAAATCAGGGGGAAATCGTGGGTGCGTGTTATACGCCGATCCCCTGCCGATTGTGCGCCTTTTGGCCGCTTTCGGCCATTCTCTGCGGCTTTCGGCGGCTCTCGCAGTCCCGCGTGAGCCGGCGAAAACCACCAAGAGTGGCCGAGTGCGTCCGAAAGCCACCGAGAATGGCCGAGAGCCGCCGAGAATGGCCAAGAGCGTCCGAGAGCCAACAGCGGCGCCATTTTTAAATGGCAGTGTACTGACAAGTCTGCAAATGACACAGGGGCAAGGCTGCAGATGGACAAGGTACAGATGGATGCTGACAAGGCTACACTGACACTGACAAGGCTACACTGACACAGACAAGGCTGCAGATGGACACTGACAAGGCTGCAATGATGGACAAGGTACAGATGAATGCTGACAATGCTACACTGACACTGACAAGGCTACATTGACACTGACAAGGCTACACTGACACAGACAAGGCTGCAGATGGACACTGATAAGGCTGCATTGATTGGCATTTAAATGTAAGTTTTTTCCTTAAACTTCCCTCCTAAAAGTTTTTTTCCTTAAAATTTCCTCCTAAACTTGGGGTGCGTGTTATACGCCGGCGCGTGTTATACGCCAATAAATACGGTAGCTATTGATATTATTTGAAAAGGTAGGAAGTCTTCTTTGTGTAACTTAGTGTCCTGGTTAAATAGGAATGATAGAAAGACATATAACACTTACATGGAAAATAGAGCAGGAGATTATAAACTTTCTAGACTTGCCCTTCACATAAATCAAATGTGACGAAAAAGGAGTTTCAGATTAAATACTTTGTTACATGTAACAAATCGCAGGAGGGCCATTGAGGGCTCCAGTATGTGGGCCGTACCACAAGTAAATGTCCAGAGCATCAAAAAAGCCTTGTTGTAAAGGCAGAAGGTTTTCTATCTTAATGCATTCAATGTATTAAAGTGGAGTTCCACCCAAAAGTGGAACTTTCACTCATCGGATTCCTCCCCCCCTCTGGTGACACAGTTGGCACCTTTCAGGGGGGAGGGGGGTACAGATACCTGTATATTACAGGTATCTGTACCCACTTCCGGCATAGATAGCCGCAGAATCTGCGGTTATTTACGGCACTTCCTGTTCCCCCCCGCTGTCTGCTGGGAAACACACGGGTCCCAGAGACAGCAGGGACCAGCCGTATTGCGCTACGCGACTTGCGCATGCGCAGTAGGGAACCGGGAAGTGAAGCCGCACGGCTTCACTTCCTGATTCCCTTACCGAAGATGGAGGCGGCAGCACCCGAGGACGGAGAGACAGTTCGGCCTGGGGTGCCGACATCGCGGGCACCCTGGACAGGTAAGTGTCCATGTTTTAAAAGTCAGCAGCTGCAGTATTTGTAGCTGCTGACTTTTAAAAAAAAAATTTCGGCGGAGCTCCGCTTTAAGATGAAAAGCCTTTTGTGTGCAGCAGCCCCAATCAGCCCCTCTAATACTTACCTGAGTCCATCTAGATCCAGAGATGTTGCAGCAGTGTCTCATCTGCCGGGGACTCCGCTTCTCTGAGACAGCAGTGCAGCACCATTGGCTCCCACTGCTGTCGATCAAAGTCAGTCAACAATTAAGGAGAGAAGGGGGGCGGGCCGGGCCACGGCTCCATGTATGAATGGACACCACAATTTGGGTACCACATGCTTGCAAAGGCATTTAAAGAGGAAGTAAACCCTGGTGGGTTTTACTTCCTCTTTATTTCCCTGCAAAGGTAAAGCATAATGGGCTACCATGCATCGCATACTAGCCCATTATGTGTCACTTACCTAAACCTGAAGCCTGCGATGTAACCACTGTCCCCACTAGCAGCGAGCATCCATCTTCAACCCTCTTCCTTATAGGGCCGCGAACTCCAGCTCTGTGACTGGCCGGAGTCACGTGACGTCACTCCCACACATGCACCCAGGAGCCGCCAGTCACAGCATGACCCCTATTAGAAACGGCACAATGTGCCCTTTCTAAAGTGCGCATGCACCGTAGACATCGGCTTTTTTGTAAATATCTCCTAAACCATGTAGGTTTAGGAGATATTTCAAGCACCTACAGGTAAGCCTTAATATAGGCTTACCTGTAGGTAAAAGTGGTTGTGCAGGGTGTACAACCACTTTAACCTCCCGCCGCTCAGCCTGTTGTCAAAAGCATCTGAAAAGCCACACAAAAGGGACACAATTCTTCTCCTCCTCACTCCTCCCCTTTCATGTCTACCCCCCAATATATCTCATGACCTCTCAGCAGCCTCCACTGAAAGGGATGGTATAGCAAAGGGTGTCCCAGGTCCTTGCAACAAGTCTGCCAGCAGAACACCACCAGCTTTAGAGTATAGCAGGCAAATTTCTCTGCCCCAACTGCTGCATCCAAAAAATAAATACACTCCCTGGGGCCCCTCAGGAACTATATTTAAATGAATTTTTCATTTTTATTGTTTCACTTTAAGTGTAATTAAAATCACTTGCTCCTTTAACCACTTAAGGACCGAGCCATCAATGGCTATTTTTAGCACTGATCGCTGTATTAGTGTCACTGGTTCCAAAAAAGATCAGTCTATCGCAATGTAGCAGTCCTGCAAAAAATCTCTGAACCACCATTACTAGTAAATAATAATAATAATAATTAAAATGTCATAAATATATCCCATAGTTTATAGACACTATAACTTTTGCGCAAACCAATCAATATACGCTTATTGCGTTTCTTTTTACCAATATGTAGAAGAATACATATTGGCCTAAACTGTTTTTTTGGGATATTTATTATAGCAAAAAGTAAAAAATTGTTTTTTTTTTCAAAATTTTTGCTCTTTTTTGCCTTTAGAGCAATAGAAAAAACGCAGAGGCGATCAAATACCACCAAAAGAAAGCTTTATTTGTGGGGAATAAAGGGACACCAATTTTTTGGGGGTTCAATGTCACACGACCGCGCAATTGTCAGTTAAAGTGATAAAGTGCCATATCGCAAAAAACGACCTGGTCATTAAGGGGGTAAATCCTTCCGGGGCTGAAGTGGTTAAAGTGGAACTTCACTCTCTCAATCAACACTGACTTTATTGAACCCTTATTCTGTTAGATTTAGCAAATAGACAGGAAAGTATATTATACTTACTTGTTTTAAACTGTTCTTTACATTCCTTTAGTTCCTTCCTTGTTTTCAGGCCTGGGCAAATGATGTCATACATCCCAGGAGTCTTCAGGAGGGGAGGAGGGGATTTCTCAGCTAAGCACACCCTCCTGCCTGCATGCCTGGGCTAAGGGCAGATGGATTTAATTTGTTCATTAAATCATCTGCCCTTACTCAACATTACCACAGTCAGAAATGCTGGGGGGGGGGGGGGGTTTCAAATTGATTTCTCAGCAAAATAAAACATGGAGACATGGATGGATGGGGGGAGTTTGCTTTGAATATTAAAAATAAATTAAATAGCGTTTTTAGATTGTGGTGCTCAGATACAGTGTAGTTCCACTTTAAGTAAAAACTGTATAAATGTATAATAATAATAATAAAAATTGGGTGTGACTGTGGTTACATAGTTACATAGTAGGTGAGGTTGAGAAAAGACACAAGTCCATCAAGTCCAACCTATGTGTGTGATTATGTGTCAGTATTACATTACATATCCCTGTATGTTGCGGTCGTTCATGTGCTTATCTAAGAGTTTCTTGAAACTATCGATGCTCCCCGCTGAGACCACCGCCTGTGGAAGGGAATTCCACATCCTTGCCGCTCTAATGCCCCGTACACACGGTCGGATTTTCCGATGGAAAATGTGTGATAGGACCTTGTTGTCGGAAATTCCGACCGTGTGTGGGCTCCATCACACATTTTCCATCGGATTTTCCGACACACAAAGTTTGAGAGCAGGATATAAAATTTTCCGACAACAAAATGCCGTTGTCGGAAATTCCGATCATGTGTACACAAATCCGACGGACAAAGTGCCACGCATGCTCAGAATAAATAAAGAGATGAAAGCTATTGGCTACTGCCCCGTTTATAGTCCCGACGTACGTGTTTTACGTCACCGCGTTCAGAACGATCGGATTTTCCGACAACATTGTGTGACCGTGTGTATGCAAGACAAGTTTGAGCCAACATCCGTCGGAAAAAATCCTAGGATTTTGTTGTCAGAATGTCCGAACAAAGTCCGACCGTGTGTACGGGGCATAAGAGTAAAGAACCCTCTATGTAGTTTAAGGTTAAACCTTTTTAGGTTAAAAAGTTTTCTCCCTATTGTGGGGTCACCAGTACGGTATTTGTATATTGAAATCATATCCCCTCTCAAGGGTCTCTTCTCCAGAGAGAATAAGTTGTAGGTAGGACATTAGAGTGTAAGCTCCTTTGCTGTAAAGACTGATGTGAAGGGCTCAGTGTTCATCATACAGAACTATGTAATGTGTTAGAGATATGTACAGTAAATGTATAATAATAGGATGTGGTGTGTGTATCCTTTATCACCAACAATTGTTCTTCTGTAATCTAAGTTTTTGTTTAAGGTAAAGAAGTGAATAGAAATACCTAAACCAGATTTGTCTAGATCAGTGAGGGAGAACCTTGGCCCCCCAGATGTTTTGGATCTACATTTCCCATGATGCTTATCTCCTGACTATCCCTTGTTGTCCCGGTCTGTTGCTTCCTCTCTATCCTCCTGTAGCCTACCGTGAGAGTGAGCTGGGAGACCCTGGAGGCCGCGACCTGGAGCCAGTTGCAGCAAAGTCCATCCTCACCACTAGAGGCTCTGGTGAACACCTGCTGGCTCTTAGACTCCGCGCCCTTGGAAATCTCATGCTCTAGCTCCCAGTGGGATCTGTGTTGGTGCTCCAGAGGACCTGCTTTCCTGAACCACCCAGAGTTACATCCACAGCAGTCAGCTGTAGGGTCCACTACCTTAGCGGTGCACTCCTGACCCCAACGTGGTGCATCTGTCACCTGGACTCAGGTGACCTGATAACGTAAAGCAATTGTTCTTAAAGGGGTTGTAAACCTGGTTACACCACTTGTGTCTAAAATAAGACTTACCTGTAGGTACTGTAAATATCCCCTAAACCTGCACAGTTTAGGAGATATTTACCATATACGGTTGCCCCGACGTCGTAGGTTTTTTATTTTATTTTATTTTATTTTTTTATATATGGGTTTACAACCACTTGTAAATGGAAATCTTCCTCAGCCCCCTCACTGAATTTTTGGAAGCACCTGGTAAATTCAGCCTTAGAATTGTACAAAGCAACCTATTTAGCTCCTGACTGTGCTAAAAAGTTTCATACATTTTGGGATATATGGATAGATTCCCCATCTATGAACACTGACTCTGCTTCGCCCTACTAATTCTAGTTCAACTCCCTGTGAAGTTGGTGTATTGGTGGTGACATGCCTATTTGCATTCTGTGAATGCCTTAAAGGGGTTGTAAACCCTCATGGTTTGCATTCTATGCATTAAGGTGAAAAACCTTCTGTGGTGCTGCAGCCCCCCCAGCCCCTGTTTTACTTACCTGACCCCGATCTTTCTCTGGCCGTCCGGCCGCTGCTGTCAATCAAATCCAATGATGCGGCACTGGGGGGGCAGGGCCCAGTCCTGCATTCTGTGTGAATGGACACAGATGCTGGACTCGGCAATGTGCCCGTACGGGTGTCCACCTTAGGAGAGCCTTCTCCAACATGGACACTCGATGCGGGGAGGAGCCACCAGCACCGCTGAGGGACCCCAGAAGAGAAGGATCGGGTCCACTCTGTGCAAAACGAACTTCACAGTGGAGGTAAGTATAACAGTTTTGTTTTTTAATGTTTTTTTTTAAACAAGGGTTTACAACCCCTTTAACTTAGTTTAGTGCTAATATTTAGGATAGTGCCATATATACAATCCTTCCCTTTATAATATCTCCACCCTGAGTTTTGATCTATGAGTACTGTCTGTGATTTATTTTGCTTTTGTGATCTAAGAGTATTTGTTGCTTTATTTATTCACTGTTCTTTATTGTTATGTTTCGCGAGCCTGGGTATGCCCATTAGGCTCTGTATTGTATGTAGAGGTCGACCGATATATCGGCCGATATTTGGTGTTTTTTTCTTAATCGGCATCAGCTGATTGTGCTGATAAAAAAGGCCGATATAACTCAGCGCGACTTGCAAATGACTTCTGAAGTCAATACAAGTTGCCTGTATTCTTCTGTGAAGCACTTCTCTCCCCTCTCTGGGCAGCCTGCCAAATCTGATAAAAAGAACCTGAAGGATACAATGTTTACAATTATGAATGAACTGAGCTCTGTGTGTAGAAGTTCTCAGTTTAACCATTTAAAGACTAAATCTTTTCTGACACTTGTTGCTTACAAGTAAAAATCCTGTATTTTCTGCTAGAAAATCACTTAGAACCCCCAAACATTATATATATATATTTTTTTAGCAGAGACCCTAGGGAATAAAATAGCGGTTGTTGCAATATTTTATGTCACACGGTATTTGCGCAGCGGTCTTTCAAACGCAATTTTTAAAAAAAAAAATACACTAATAAATTTAAAAAAAAACTAAGCAGTAAAGTTAGCCCATTTTTTTTCGTCCAAAAATTTTGATTACCTGTTTTTTGTGTATTTATTTTTCAGATATAGTTTTTTTTTATATATTTTTTTATCTAAATTCTACATACAAGTGAACTGATTGGAGGTTTGTTTTGTTTAATAAATGTTTAAATGTAAAAAATTTTCTGTATCACTTTAGGTTGCTTTCACACTGCAGCGGGCATGCGTTGACGGTAAAACGCTGCTAGTTTTAGCGGCGCTTTACCGTCATTTTAGCGGCGCTATTCGACTGCTAGCGGGGAGCTTATAACCCAGCTAGCAGCCGAGGAAGGGGTTAAATGCGCCCCTGAAGCGCCACTGGCGAAACGCTTTGCAGGCGCATTGGCAGCAGTGCGCATTCATTTCAATGGGCAGAAGTGGTGGAGGAGAGGTATACACCGCTCCAAAGATGCTGCTTGCAGGACTTTTTTTTAACATCCTGCCACTGCATCGCCTCGGTGTTAAAGCACTCGGGATATCACACTGAGACTGCAGGGGAGCCGTTTTACAGGCACTTTACAGGTGCTATTTTTATCCCAAAAGCGCCTGAAAAACGCCCCAGTGTGAAAGGGGTCTAACTGTTAAATTTTATGAGATGAAGGAAAAAAAAAAAAAAAAAATAAAAAAAAATCGGCCTAATATATCGGCCCAAAAAAATCGGCATCACATATCGGCCATCGGCCACCGAGATTTCTAAATATCGGCATCGGCCAGAGAAAAACCCATATCGGTCGACCTCTAATTGTATGTTTTAAACCCTTTAAATCTGAATAAAAAAAATCTTCAAAAAAAGAAGTGAATAAAAATGTGATAACATCATATTAAAGTAGAACTCCGGGTATTTCCTTCTGTTGATTGAAGAAAGATGTTTTGGATCAAAATCAGTTCTTACAGCTGTCTATATTCCTGACTGGAGACATTCTGCTCTAAGTTTCCAGATATTTCTCTAGACCAGTGGCTGTCCTGTGATTGTCAACTTGGGAGATATAGGGGGCTTTGAGTGTGGCCACTGACATCAACAAAGGGCCACATATCAGCCAAGATAGACCTTGTTCCTAATGTTTAATAGAAGCAGAATCCTCAGGTGCAAATGAGACACAATTAAATGTTCTCAGGCTCTATTTGTTGAAGATCAAATTGGAAAAATCCTGCAGTTTGGCCACTAGATAGAGCCGAGGATCATACTTATTTCCTATCATAGTCAGCACCATCTAGTGACCATAATGTGGTACTGTATTTCCCCATTCACACATTTGATCTGGAGAATATAACCTAAAAATATAAAATGTTGTCCCATTCGAGCAGAATGAATTTACATGCAGCTCTGATGGAGGAACAGTTATGTGAATTATTTGTCAATACCCCTCATAGTGTCTCTATAATATGTAAGGTAGAAGTACCAACACTGGTCCCAATATTTCTTATTATACAGACTTCACAAGTCTGCATCAGTACAATCCTGGCAAGACACAAAACAGCAAAATCATTTTTCAGATTACCTCCACCTTTATCATTAAAAATCCATCCTTGTGCTGCAATCCAGTGACTTTGTCTAAGTTGAGATAATATCAGTCTGCTGCAAGAGGAAGGAAGCATTTCCTCAGTCTCCTCTCCTCCAGTGTACAGACTGCAAAATTGTAACTTTGAAGCAAGTCACAAGGTAATAGGCTGAAGTATGGACTGAACTGTGTCAGATATTTGTGAACACAGCCATGAACCGCACAAGCACAGGATTTACATGATTGTGTCAACTCTGAGGCAGATGGTGCCGTCCTTTTAGAGAGAAAAGCAGATGAAGGTATTGTCAGGGGGAGTAGTGTGATCTCTGTGAGAGGTAATACAGTGGGGAAAATAATAATTTGATCCCCTGCAGATTTTGTAAGTTTTCCAACTTACAAAGAAATGAAGGGTCTATCATTTTTATCATAGGTGTGTTTTATATGATAGAGACAGAATATCAACCAAAAATCCAGAAAAAAAACCCCACATGATACAAATGTTATAAATTGAGTTGCAGTTCAGTGAGTAAAATAAGTATTTGATCCCCAAGCAAAATATGACTTAGTAGTTGGTGGAGAAGCCCTTGTTGGCAATCATAGAGGTAAAACGTTTCTTGTAGTTGGTGACCAGGTTTGCACACATCTCAGGAGGGATTTTGGTCCACTCTTCTCTACAGATCTTCTCTAAATCCTTAAGGTTTCTTGGCTGTCTCTTGGCAAATCGAAGTTTCGGCTCCCTCCTTATATTTTCTATAGGATTAAGGTCTGGAGACTGGCTAGGCCACTCCATGACCTTAATGTGTTTCTTCTTGAGCCAGTCCTTTGTTGCCTTGACCCTGTGTTTTGGGTCATTGCCATGCTGGAAGCTGACAATGACCACTATGTGGTGGAAAGCTGTTCCAGATACAACTCTTGCCAGTCCATATGGTACTGGACACATTGTGGAACCCTTCTTGGTTTACTTGAAAACAACAGAGACACTCATAACTGTAGTTCCACAAGGAAAAAGATTACATTATCCATGCATTAAGCATAACATACACTACCACCTAGTGGCAAAACCAGAAATCACAGTATATTATGTGAGATTAGTTGTTGCACCCATGTCTGCATTAACAGCATGCCAACACAATGAAATGTCAGAGACTTGATACTTATAACTTATGGTCAGCAAAGTAATGAATTCGAAATTGATAGGAGAGAGGAAAAGCTGGATTAATCATCATCAGGCTCAAAGTGGACGATCTCCTCTTCCTTCGTCTTGCCCAGCTGGAAGGTGGTGAAGCGTATTCCATCCTCTTCAGACGGGAGCTCCCAATATATCCACAGATGTATAAACTGGTCACCTCCTACATGGATCTGAGGAGGACAACACAAGGAAAATAGATGATCACACCAATAACTTGCATTATCTTGTGTTTGGAGAAGACTATTTTGGCTTTTCATTTTTCCCACTCATATCGGGATCATTGTAAAGTTCATACAGGGGAATATACGTAGATGTTAACCCAATCAATAAAGTCTCATATAAGTTTTAACATGTTCATGTGATTTCAAAAAGATGTTGTCCATCTGCAGATTTAATTTAACTAAACGATCAAGGGGTTAATATTGTGCACAATGGAGGTAGCCGAGTACATGTAACTAAAAATGGTGGGGGGAAGGGGGTGGGTTGGGGGTTCCTGAGAGAGGGAACTTGGTGGTGGTAGTTAATGTTTCACAACAAGTTCAGGTATTAGTCCATGTAAGGATAAAATGATGCTGAATGAATGGAAGGCAGCCAGTCTATAAAAGCTAGAAGAAGCTCTGGAACAATAAAAAAGAAAGAAGGATGGCGCCCTCTAAGTGCAGCATGTATGTTAAAAATATTTATTACAATAAAAACACTCACATTTGAGTTGCTAAAAACCAGCATGTAAAGTAGTTTCATCTGCGTGCTCTCGGGGGATGTGGGTGTCACGGGCCAGTGGGGGGGTTCCTGGGATGTGAGTCCTGTGACCTGGTAGCTGTTCCGGTGGTGCTGAGGGTCCTCGGAGCGGCCAGGATGTCGGTCATGGATCCTCCGTGGAGCTCAGCATAGCCTGATGACCCCGCTCCCGAAAGTGAAGATGCAGGTCAGCACGGCGCTCCACGGAGGATCCATGACCGACATCCTGGCCGCCCGGAGGCTCTGAGGACCCTCGGCACCACCGGAACAGCTACCAGGACCCAGGTCACAGGACTCACATCCCAGGAACCCCCCCACTGGCCCGTGACACCCACATCCCTCGAGAGCATGCGGATGAAACTACTTTACATGCTGGTTTTTAGCAATTCAAATGTGAGTGTTTTTATCTATTGTAATAAATATTTTTAACATACATGCTGCACTTAGAGGGCGCCGTCCTTCTTTCTTTTTTAGATTTAATTTAACTGCTTGCCGTCCGCCCACTGTCAAATGACTGTGGGGCGGTGCGGCTCTTGTTCTGGGACGACGTCATATGACAGCGTCCCAGAACGGCCGCTCTCGCACGCCTGCGGGGGCATGCAGCGCGGCGATCGCAGGCACGCTGTGTTGCTAGGACACAGCGCGACTCCGATCTCTGTAAAGAGCCGTGTCCGCTGCTCTTTAACCATGTGATCGGCTGTGTCCAATCACAGCCGGTCACATGTAAATAAGGAAGTGGCGGTAATCAGCGTTCCTCGCCTCACACTGACAGAGTGTGTGGCGAGGAGAGACGATCAGTGGCATCTCCACGCAGGGGGACATGTAGGAATGTAATCAGAGCACTGATTATCAGTGTCCTGATTACAATATTGCAAAATAGTGCACCAATCAGTGCCCACCATTGCCCACCAGTGCCAGCTATCAGTGCCCACCAGTGGTAGCCATAAGT
The DNA here is from genome assembly GCA_037953035.1 of Aquarana catesbeiana. NCBI lineage: Eukaryota > Metazoa > Chordata > Amphibia > Anura > Ranidae > Aquarana > Aquarana catesbeiana. The sequence continues at coordinate 100,614 of JBBHAA010000999.1, forward strand.
GCCCACCACTGCCCACAAGTGCCACCAATAAGTGCCATTAGCGATGCCAGTCAGTGCTGGCAATCAGTGCCGCCTATCAGTGCTGCCCATCAATGCTGTCAATCAATGTCCATCAGTAATGCCCATCAGTATCGCCCATCAATGCCACCCATCAATGCCCATCAGTACCACCTATCTGTGCTGCCTATCAGTGCCCAGCAGTGCCGCCTATCAGTGCTCATCAGTGCCACATATCAGTGCCACCTATCAGTGCCCAAAGGTGCGGCATATTAGTGCCTCCTCATCAGCGCCACCTAATCAGTGCCCATAAGTGCCGCCTCATCAGTGCCCATCAGTGCTGCCTCATCAGCGCACATCGGTGAAGGTGAAAAATTTACTGACAGAAAAAAAGTTTAAAAATTTTTTTTTTCAAAATTTGTGGTCTTTTTTTTTTTTTGTAAAAAATAAAAACCCCAGCAGTGATTAAATACCACCAAAAGAAAGCTCTATTTGTGTGAAGATGATAAAAAAAATTTTTTGGGTACAGTGTAGTATGACCACATAGTTGTCATTCAAAGTGCAACAGTGCTGAAAGCTAAAAAATGGCTTGGGCAAAAAGGGGGTGTAAGCGCCCGGTAGGCAAGTGGTTAAAGACTACATGGTGCTACATAGTGCTCCTGAGTTGTCACCTTGTCACAAGTGTCCCTGTTGGAGGTTACCAGCCACCGTGTACATTGTTGTCAATATCAGGATGCGGATCCAGAACAACAATGTGCAGATGACAGTGGAACAAATAAATGGAAGTGGCTGAAAGAAAATTGGTAAAAGGATAAACTATAGAACTGCCTGCCTATGGCTCCTGGATCTGGAGGATAATAGGCAGAGAAAAGAGGGAGGGGGAAGAAAACCCCCCTGGTAAGGTCTGGTAGATGGACAAAGATTCTAATTAACAAGTGCCAAATGGAGTAAATATGGTGCTTCTCCTCTATAACAGGTCCTGAGTATCCTAATGCACAAATAGACAGTAGACAAAAAAGGTTTAATGAAAGAAGCAAACAAAAAAGTAATGCACTTGTTGCATGTGATGTTTGATAGGCATATCAATGGTGTATAAGATCTCCAAAATGCAGATTTGGCCTTGCAGAATTTCGGCAGGTAATGATGTCACTATGTTGGGGGCGTGGCTAACATGTTTCTGGGAATACCGGGCACACGTCTTGCCCACAACAAGCTACTCTACAGGGTACCTCCAAGGACGACCCCTCTGCCACTCTAATCTCCTGGACCAATCAACTACAGAAGGTGGTAACCAGTCATGTAGTCCCACCCAATCTCTCCTTATATAATAAAAGCTCCCAGTATTGCCCCTATCCTTGGCTTTGACAAAGGGGTGGTGCTCGTGCCTTGAAATGCGTTAACTATACCTCCAATGTAGTGATGTCCTTAAAGTGACTCTCAAAGATTGCTAAAGCTCCTGGAACCACTCTGCAGCCTGACATTTCCAGCAGTACGCTCCAGTTGCTTCCCTGATGATCTCTGCAATTACCAGCACTTGCCTGCCGATCGCTGCAAGGTTAATTAGCATTCTGGAGATCAAACAACACATGCAGTGAGTGCGTTACTTTTTTGTTTGCTTCTTTCAATAAACAGACTACATTTAAATGTAGGCTGCTCTCTTTTTGTCTACTCACTATGCCTATCCAGACACGGACCATCACCCCGCTTCCAACACAAATGGTCATATTTCATTGCTATTACAGTATCAACGTCTGACCATCCTGGTACCCCATCCCTCTCTTCTGCATGTACTGGAACCCCCATTCTTCCTGCAGATTTTCACTCTCCTTAAAGTGGACCTTCAGTCAATTTTTCATCTTTCCATCTATTAAATCTTTTGCCCTTGTTGTTGTTTTAACTTTGGATAGTAAAATATTTTTTTTTTCTGCGAGTAAATCCCTTATACGTACAGCCCACTTCCTGTTTCTTGTCTGGTCTTTAGCCTAGGTTTTTGACATCATGCACAACTCTCTCTCTCACTCTTGTGAGAGTTTGCCAGGAAGGGAGCGGGATGAGTCATAAGAGGGCCAATGAGAGCTGCAGGGCTGCAGAGCTGGAGGTGTGTCTCTGTATAAATCCAGGAAGTGAATGGGCAGCAGCTTCAGCTGCCCACAGTTAAAATGGTTGCAGACAGACTCAGTGGAGGGAGATTTCTGCAGCATATTTGGCAAGTACAGAATCACAGTAGATATAAAATAATATGCAAAGTGGTTGGAGGGAAGCTTCAGAATGGCAAAGATATTTTTATTACAAATTATGTGAGCAGACAGCAACTCGTCTTTAAGGTCAAGCTATGGAATGCACCAGCGTACACCACAACTCAACAGCACCCATACCCCCTGGTATCTTCACCCTTCCAGCTCCTAACCTCAATGCGTGTTCGTCCTCCTACTTCAATGACACAGAATCTTGTACCACCCCCTGGTCACCCCCACCTTCTTCTCACTCCACTTTTAGGGTAACCAACAGCAATAGGGGTTGATCACTACCCCTCCCCCCCATGATTCTCAGTCAACATTATTACCATGGTACAATGTTGCAAAACTGTATATGTGCTCCTCTTGAGCCTTTTGATCCATCCACAGTCTCTGAGCCATGATCTGTACCAAAATGTGTCCCAACAAGTCCCCTCTGGGTCACGGTCTCGATGCCTGCCCCCACACCCCCCGCCCCCAGGGATGTATGAGACCAGAGCCCCCATCACACCTGCCTCCCCCCTTTTCTCTCTCCTGATTGGAGCCGAGGAGGGGGGGCTGCTGAAGAGATTGGAGTATTATCACCCCACCCCTCTTATATGCACCAGTATATTATTCTTTCTCATTTGGTAGTACACCTTAAGCCGCGTACACACGAGCGGAATGTCCGACAGAAAAAGTCAGACGGAGTCTTTTCATCGTCTATTCCAATTGTGTGTAGGCCTCATCGGACTTTCTTTTTCAAAAATTCTGATGGACCTAGAAATGGAACATGTTCTAAATATTTCCGACAGAACCAATTCCTATCGGGAAAACCGCTCGTCTGTATGCTGATCCGATAAAAACGACGCATGCTCTGAAGCAAGTATGAGACGGAAGCTATTTGCCACTGGCTATTGAACTTCCTTTTTCTAGTCCCGTCGTACGTGTTTTACGTCACCTCGTTTTGGACGGTCGAACTTTGGTTTGACCGTGTGTAGGCAAGACCGCTTGAATAGAATTCTGTCGGAGTTCCGTCAGAGAAACCTTCGGAGTTTATTCTGACGGTAAAACCGGTCGTGTGTACGCAGCATAATAGTATACACCTTGTATTACACCTTGTATTAATATACATTTTTCTGTATTAACCCTGTTGAACTTATCCAGTATTTTGCCTGTGTAAACATAAGTTTACCTGTTATTGGTTCTACCTATTTCTTCAGGGTAAAGCTCAACATGTTTATTCTGTCTGCCACATTGTCCTTTTCTTGTTGAAAAAAAAACAATAAAATGTTTAAAAAAAAAGTGGCTGAAAAAGACTGGAGGATCACTGGGGTGTGACAAGGACTGAAAACAAGGGTTTTTCCCTATTTGAGAGATGGAATACAGAAGGGGATTTTATGTTGTTTTCCAATAGACTGGACTTTTTGTTAGTTACCAAATGTAGGTATTTGTTCTCTCTTCCTGGTAATGATAACATGCACCATGAAGAATTGATTACACTGTGAAAGAAGGATGTGCTGGAGCACCATTTGCACCGATAAAGAAATGGACCACTTGTTGAATTTGTACCAAAATCTCTTTAAGTAAAGAGCACACCATTTAATCATTATCTGGTCTGGACATTCCAGTTATTGAGAACATCTTCCCTATGCAAGAACCTTCAAGAGGTGGAAAGTGAAGTTGTTGGTTATGGAGTGGGCTTGGAGTCATGGTGTAGACTAATCTGACTTCATCAGGCTGGAGGCTCATCATAAGATGGAAGGAGGGAGAAAGGCGTCAAGTGACCACTTGGTGTAGTACAGTTTTTATTGTGAGTAAATAAAAAAATCACATAAAAGTTTCACTCACAAAGGTGTCAGATGTACACGTGTGAAATCAGAGAGAGCTCTGTACAATCGTCCTGCCAGTTGGGCTGTCAGACAATGCCGCTGGACCTAGGAGAGGAGGCTTGATGGTATCAAAAGCACCAGAGAAGGAAAAAACATTACCCTCACTGTGCTCGCTGGCTTATCCAGGTGTGCATACATGCGATTTAGTAGAAAGATGATAGCATCCAACTCCAAATCTAGCCTCATAGGCGAACCGCAGTGGTTCTAAATAAGTACTAACCATGGGCCATAACTGATAAAAAAAATTTCTTCAAGGTCTTCATGACATGGAAAGTCAAAGCCACCGGTCTGTAATCCTTGGAAACTCCAGTACGTGATATCTATGGCACAGGGACAAGGCAAGATGTCTTTCACAACACAGGGACCTTTCAGAGACTCAATCTCAGGATAAAAACCCGTTGAAGGACACCCTTCAACTGATATGCACATGCCCTACAGCTGCATACACTGTCACACACACACTCACTTTTTGTATCCTTTTTATAAAGTCTGTATACTGGAACTTGTAGTACAACAAGTATAATGCTTGTCCTTATCTGGCCTTTGGGACACCATTCCTCCCACAGACACCAATGATGGGGCACCATTCCTCCCACAGACACCAATGATGGGGCACCATTCCTACCACAGACACCAATGATGGAGGCACCTTTCCTCTCACAGACACCAATGATGGGGGCACTATTCCTCCCACAGACACCATGGATGGGGGGGCGAGTTTATAGATAGGGGCAAGTGGCGCTACCTGTGTTGGATACCTAGTCGGATATATAATCTCTACTGGGTGCGCAAATGTGCACTCTACTCAAAATAAAAGTAAAAATAAATGATAAAATGAATATGTGCCAATTGGGATTAATGTCCCGTGCCAGTGTGTACAAACAAATAAATCCAAAACCAAATGATGAGGTACTGTTTGCTCTCACTGACAACATTTTCTAATCCCACTGGCCACAGTCCAGCCCCTCTAAAGACTCAAGGACAGTAAACTGGCCCTTTGTTCAGAAAGTTTGGAGACCCCTGATCTATGATTTAGGTACACCCACATCAGTGACAATTGATCAAAATGTATAAGTAATGTGGTAAACGTCCCCCCTAAATGCGTTGAGGGGATTAAATGAATAAATAAATAGAAATCCTCCTTCCAACTAATGTGATCATTGACCATCAATCTGTTTACAATTATTAATATAACATCTGATATACGTGTTACCACATTATCTCCCCAGCAGGCAGCTGAATACAGCCTTAACACAGTTCAATAGCGTTAAGAAACACCATAGTAATAAGAAAAAAGTGTAAAAAACTTGTGAAAATTAATTATTTAGAACCACATTAAATGTAAAAAATGTAATATGAAAAATGAAAAAATGAAAAAATTAATTGTGAAAGTCCCAGCTTAAAAAGTTCCATATAGTTCCACCAAATTCAAATATTCTGTGTAAAGTGACTTTTGTGACAGCGACAGTTGATATCCAGTGACTCCGGTGCTCCCCCTCAAGGATCCCCACTCACCAGCTCCATGCACCCCTACAGGGGTAATCGGCATATACTATCCAGCACTCGATGGCGTCTAGGGTTCCAGTGAAGTTGTCCTTGGGGGCTTCCACTCCAAATACGGTATATCCTTCAAACCTCCGGGTTCCCCTCAGATGAAAGAGACAGGGCTCCCATAGTGTGATAACGTAATTAAAAAAATGCTGAATGACAGCAATCAAATTAAATAAAAATAAGTAATAGAAAATGTTAAAAAAATTTTCGTACTCCTAAAGGAGTCAGACTATCACACTGCGTAATGGGAGGTCAAGCCTGGAGAGAAGCTCGTGGATGCAAGCTAACAGCCGAGCGGCTTGCGCCTCAGCTGCTCTCCACACTCTCTCCGACTTCCGCATGTGACGTAGGTACGTAGCTCTGCCTTACGCGTTTCGTCATCAACGTTGTCAAAGGCATGGTGACGAAACGCGTAAGGCGGAGCTACGACACCAAGGATGGAGGGCACCATTCCTCCCACAGACACCAAGGATGGGGCACTTTTCCTTCCACCAAAACCAAATGATGAGGTACTGTTTGCTCTCACTGACAACATTTTCTAATCCCACTGGCCACAGTCCAGCCCCTCTAAAGACTCAAGGACAGTAAACTGGCCCTTTGTTCAGAAAGTTTGGAGACCCCTGATCTATTTCATAGATAAGGTGTGTAAGCAATCACTTTAACACATTTATAGATATTAAAAGTAACCACTAGAGGTCCTCGTGGTACCTATGTAACCTGACCAGCACCAGTGACACAGATATCTGTTACCCAACTCATTTTTCTCAACGTAATAGTGAAAAATAACCACTAGATGTCCTCGCCCATCTGTTTTAGCTGTGCTGGGTCAATGGGCATTTCCCAGCCAGTTTAAATACATATTGTATATTTGAATCGTAAAAGTAGATGTATACCCTACCTGAATGTCATTACGTTTGCTAAAGCACTAGGTATTGTAAATATTTGCCATTTTTTAATACTTGTTTTCACAATATTTCATCCTTCATTGCAACTCCTGCAGCCACTTTCTGTCCACATACACTCCAGCAATGGCTGCATGGTATTTCTCAGGGAGGGTTTCCTGATGGTAACACTTGTAGTCTCCATTGGCAGCCCCTGTGACAGGGTGACAACACTGGACACAGCACAACTGGGAGATGGGGACAGGGCATTATCATGCTAAGAAGTGCTTGAAGGAGGACCTTAATGACAGGATCACCATGGATTTTCCTTTTAGCAAAAGCTACAGAAATTAAATGGTTGAAAATTAAATTTGAATCATAAAAATATGCTAAAGCTCCCATGAGAATTTAGTGGTTGGGTTTACATCTACATTAAATTGACTGTGGTGGAGACGAGTGGTGCTTTTAAAGTTGATCTATGCTCACCTTCTCTCTAGTGATGTGGTGTCCAGAAGCTCCCTGCCGGTTGCCGACACCTTCTTCCGGGATCTTCGGTCATTTTTTTTGGCCATGTCAAGATGATGTCACTCCTGTGCATGGGCAGGAGTTCATTCATCTTGGCACATAAGAACAGGTGGGTAAAAATTATTTAATGCAGAAGAGATAAAGCATTAAAAATCCTTTCTGGAATTTTTTTAATTAAAGTTCCACTTTAACCACTTACAGACCGAAAGATTTGCCCGTTTAATGACCAGGCCATTTTTTGTGAAACGCCACTGCGTCCCTTTTTTTTTTTTTTTCTTTTTTTTTTGTCACGTTCAGTTGACCATCTAGAGAGGCATTGAATCAACTTTGCAGTTCATTTATCTTCCAGCCCGCTCTCTTTTGTCTCATCATTGTGACTCTTGCCATATAAAAAAAAAAACATTAAAACCACATGTGTAACGTATCTGATATCATGCCTATATTGTCTACGGAGATCTTTCAGTAACTGATTCAACAGAATTACCTTCTTATCTATTCACCCCCCCCTCCCTCCCCCCCTCCCTCCCCATCTCTCCAAGGTCTAATTTTCCCTAGACCCCTACTCTGATCCAGGCATTAATTCTTAAATGCTACACCACGTTTTTTTTTTAAATTTCACCCAGCGTTCCCACTCCGCTGAGCTCGCATTTCTCGTTTCCTCTTCCAAGCTTGTCCTAGTCTCCAAGTAGTAAGTTTCTTCTACTGCATCTATCCATTCCCATATCTCAGGACTCTCCTTCCTCTGCCAGTTCTTTGGGTATATTCGCTTTGCGGCGTTCAGGAGGTGGGGAACCAATGATTGCTTTTTTTTTTATGTCTCCGATGTCAGGCTAGAGCATATAACAGGTAACAGTTCAGGTGTTCTGATTATGCAAAGAGTTCAAAGAACAAGAGCACATACCATGAGCAGGTCTGAGTAGAGCAGGTCAGCTGGGACTTGTAGTTCACCGCTGTAGATGTAGGTAGATGTTTGCTGGACCTTGTAGTTCACCGCTGCAGGTGAGGATAGATGTCTGGTGCTTGTAGTTCACCGCTGCAGATGAAGGTACTAGTAAAAACGTAGTCTAGGTAAGCTGGGTCATACACAGGAAGATCAGAGTCCAAGCGGTACCGAATCAGAAGCAAGCAAACAGAGTCAAACGAGCCGGGTCATACACGAAATACACAGAGCAGATATCAACTGGATCAAACACAAGGTAAACTCTAACACGAGCAATGATTGAATGCTGATGCAAGTTATTTAAAGGTGAGCTGGCCAATCATTGTTGTTTCCCAGGTAAAGGCTGTGTCAGCTGAGTTGTGCTGGCAGTAGTACTGACAGTACCCCCCCTTTCTCGAGGGGTTGCTCCTGCACCCCCAGGCTTACTTGGGTAACGAAGATGAAACTTCTTCTTAAGTCGCTCAGCATGAAGATCACGAGCTGGGACCCAAGATCGATCCTCTGGGCCAAAACCTTTCCAATGAACGAGATATTGTAAGGAATTGCGCACTCGTCTGGAATCAAGAATAAATGCCACTTCATATTCCTGACTGTCCAACACATCCACAGGTTCTGGTTCATTTAATTGCAGGCTGGAATGAACAGGCTTCAACAATGAAACATGAAAGACATTTGGAATGCGCATGGATGGGGGGAGTTTTAGTCTATAGGATACAGGATTAACAATCTCCGAAATTTCATAGGGCCCGATGAATTTTGGGCCAAGTTTTTTAGATGGAACATGCAGGGACAGATTCCTAGATGATAGCCACACTTTGTCACCAACTTTATATACTGGTGCCTTTGAGCGCCTCTTGTCCGCCATTTTCTTAAAAGCCAGCACAGAGCGAGAAATAGCATGATTAACATCGGACCAGATTTTGGAGAAATTTTCAATTGTGGTGTTGGCATCTGGCACATCAGAGGGTGGAAGATCAAAGGAGCACACACGAGGATGCAACCCGTAAACACAGAAGAAAGGAGAGGTCCCTGTAGACGTGCTGGCACAATTATTAAAGGCAAACTCTGCCCATGGCAGGACGTTGACCCACTCCACCTCATCATTGGCCATCAGACAACGTACCATCTTCTCTAGAGTCTGATTAGTCCTTTCTGTTTGGCCGTTTGTCTCAGGATGATATGCTGAAGAATATGATAACTTAATCCCCAGCTGAGAGCAAAGGGCCTTCCAAAACTGGGCTATAAACTGAGAGCCACGGTCTGAGACAATGGAACATCCCTGGGACGGAGGCAAGTCAGTGATAAAGTCCATAGATAAATGGGTCCAGGGACAGGTAGGTATTGGTAGAGGACGTAGGAGACCGGGTGGCTTAGAGGTACTGCTCTTGCTTCTGGCACAAACTTCACAGGCCTGGACGAAGGCTAACACATCCTGCCTAATCGATGGCCACCAGAGGTTGCGAGAGATAATCTCAAAAATTTGTCTAAACCCTGGATGTGCTGCAGGTTTTGATGCATGTACCTGCTGCAATACCTGCAAACGAAGAGCCAGGGGCACAAAAAGCATACCGGAGGGAGTGGAGGGAGGGGCTTCAGCCTGTGCAGGTAACAAGGCCTCAAAGATGTCAGTCTGGGTGAAAGCCAAAATCCTATCCTCAGAGATAATGGGTTGTGGAGGAAGCGGAGGAGGAGACTCTGAAAGAAAGCTGCGAGACAAGGCATCAGCCTTAATGTTTCTTGGTCCTGGTAAATATGAAATTGTGAAGTCAAATCTGGAGAAGAACAATGACCACCTGGCTTGACGTGAGTTCAGTCTTTTAGCAGAACGGATGTATTCAAGGTTTTTGTGGTCAGTCAGAACTATGAATGGATAGCGAGCTCCCTCCAGCCAATGTCTCCATTCCTCCAAAGCGAGCTTTATGGCTAGAAGTTCTCTTTTGCCTATATCATAATTGCGCTCTGCTGGGGAATATTTCCGAGACAAGAAGGCACAGGGGTGGATGGCAGCATTTACAGGATCCTTTTGTGACAAAAGCGCCCCTACCCCTACTTCAGATGCATCTACCTCCACAATAAAAGGTAGCTCAGGAACAGGATGGCGTAGGATTGGTGCAGAGGTAAAGGCTTTCTTTAACTGAGTGAAGGCTGCCTGGGCTTCAGTAGTCCATTTAAAGGTAGTCGGAGTCTTCCTGGTGAGAGAGGTGATGGGATGTGCAATGGTGGCAAAGTTCTTAATGAATTTTTGATAGAAATTTGCAAAGCCCAGGAAGCGCTGAACTGCTTTCAGGTCTGAAGGTGGTGCCCAGTCTAAAATGGCTTGAATCTTGGCTGGATCCATGGTAAGGCCTGTGTCAGAAATTAGGTAGCCTAGGAAAGGTACTTGTTTAACATGGAATGAACATTTCTCAGGCTTTACAAAAAGGGAGTGAGTCTTTAATCGGGCCAATACTGAGCAGACATGTTCCTGATGTGTTTCAAGATTGGGAGAATATATCAAAATGTCGTCTAAATATACAAGCATGAAGCGACCCAACATGTCACGGAAAATGTCATTCATAAAGTTCTGAAAGCTGGTGCATTTCTGAGACCGAAAGGCATGACAAGACATTCATAATGACCATCCTTGGTGTTAAAGGCTGTCTTCCACTCGTCGCCTGCATGGATGCGAACCAGATTATAGGCTCCCCTTAAGTCCAGTTTGGAGAAGATTTTGGCTCCCTGGATTTGACAGAACAATTCTGTGATGAGAGGAAGAGGATACCGATTGGGAACAGTTATTTTATTTAGACCTCTGTAATCAACACAAAGTCTCAGTCCCCCATCCTTCTTTGGGACAAAGAAGCATCCTGCTCCTGTGGGAGAAGCGGAGGGACGGATGAAACCCTTAGCTAGGTTTTCCTGGATGTATTCTTGCAAGGCAAGATTCCCTGGCTCAGACAGTGGAAAGACTCTCCCTCGAGGAGGTGTAGTGTCAGGCAAGAGGTCAATGGGACAATCATAACTGCGATGAGGTGGTAAAGTGTCAGCAATCCCTTTAGAAAACACATCGCAAAAATCCTTATAACAAAGTGGAATCTGTTCCATACCCACTTGACAGGTAGCCAGTCAAACAGGGTGCTGAATGCAGTTCTTTTTACACTGATTGGACCAAGCCAGAATATTTCCTGTTCGCCAGTCAATTACAGGATTGTGCTTCTGAAGCCAAGGAAGGCCTAGGATCAAAGGAGTGGATGGAGAGTCAATGACAAGACATGAAATCTTCTCCCAATGCAAAGCCCCCAATTGTAACTGGAAAAGGTTGGTGGCTTGGAGCACTAGATCTTGTGAGAGAGGACGATTATCCACGGAAATCAGGCGGACTGGGCAATCTAGAGCATGAGTTTCCAGGGACAAAGAGGTAATCAGAGTCTTATCAATAAAATTCTCAGCGGCTCCAGAATCTACCAAGGCCAGCAGTTCATGAGCCCCTGTCCCAAAGTGAATGACAGCAGGTAAAAGAATATGATTGTCCCCCTGGGGAGATGAGAGCAGACCTAAGGTAACCTCCCCGCAATTACCTAGGTCCTGGAGTTTCCCGGACGTGTAGGGCACGAACGGAGCATATGACCCTTGAGGCCACAATACAAGCAGAGTCCCATGTTACGCCGGCACGTGTGTTCCTGGGCAGATAACCGGGTGGAGCCTAACTGCATAGGCTCTTCCTCAGATTTGGCACTGGAGGTGGAATAGTCAGGCGGCAAGGGAGGTATATAGTTTGCCACAGCTGTAGTTTGTTTTCGTCTCCTCTCTCGCTGGCGGTGGTCAATTCTAATGGCTAGACTCATAGCCTCCTCCAGTGAGGCTGGGTAGGAGAAGTTGACCAGAGCATCCTTAATTGCATCTGAAAGGCCCATTCTAAACTGGCTGTGGAGTGCTGCATCATTCCAGCCAGATTCCGGGGCCCACCTGCGAAACTCTGAGCAATACATTTCAGCTGTGGTAGTTCCTTGCTTTAAGTTACGCAGGGTTGATTCTGCAGTAGCAGCACGATCTGGATCATCATAAAGCAACCCTAGGGCTTCAAAGAAGGCATCTACTGTTAGCAAGGCTGGATGGTTTGGTTCCAGGTTAAAGGCCCAAGCCTGGGGGTCACCCTGTAGTAGAGAGATAATGATTTGAACCCTCTGAGTTTCAGGGCCAGATGAGGATGGCCTTAACTTGAAATATAATTTGCAGCTGTTTTAAAGTTGCAAAACCCTTTACGGTCACCAGAAAACCGGTCAGGCAATGGAATTTTTGGTTCAGATGGAATTTTTGTAGCAGTGGTAATAGAAGGAGATTGCACCTTGGTGAGCTCTGTGGCCATTTCCTGAACTTGATGGGATAAGCGGCAAAGTTCCTGTGCAAACAACTGAGCCTGCTCAGGATCCATGGTAGGTTTCCTTTATTATGTATGGCTCGTGTTAATGTCAGGCTAGAGCATATAACAGGAAACAGTTCAGGTGTTCTGATTATGCAAAGAGTTCAAAGAACAAGAGCACATACCATGAGCAGGTCTGAGTAGAGCAGGTCAGCTGGGACTTGTAGTTCACCACTGTAGATGTAGGTAGATGTTTGCTGGACCTTGTAGTTCACCGCTGCAGGTGAGGATAGATGTCTGGTGCTTGTACTTCACCGCTGCAGATGAAGGTACTAGTAAAAATGTAGTTTAGGCAAGCTGGGTCATACACAGGAAGATCAGAGTCCAAACGGTACCGAATCAGAAGCAAGCAAACAGAGTCAAACGAGCCGGGTCATACACGAAATACACAGAGCAGATATCAACTGGATCAAACACAAGGTAAACTCTAACACGAGCAATGATTGAATGCTGATGCAAGTTATTTAAAGGTGAGCTGGCCAATCATTGTTGTTTCCCAGGTAAAGGCTGTGTCAGCTGAGTTGTGCTGGGTCCTAAAGGGATCCTAGTACTGACATCCGACTCCCCCATGAAACAGGACCTCCCATGGGTCTCCTGGTACTTCTATCCCTGTTATTTTCTTTACTAGGTCCAGTATCTTACTCCAAAATTTTTTTATTTTAGGGCATGTCCACCAAAGGTGCGCCATTGTTCCGATTTCATAGCAGCCCCACCAGCAAAGAGCCGACCTATTTTGATATTTACTTGTTATCTCTGGAGTAAAGTAACTTCTACTTATACATTTGTAGTTCATTTCTGCTGTCCGTACGTCGACTGCTGAGTTACAAATCATTTTAAGAATTCTTTTAATTGTGTTTTCCCCTTTCTTTGTGCCTAATTCCCTCTCCCATTTACTTATAAATGGGGGCATCTCCAGCTGGTCAATCTTCATCAGAGCTTTGTAAATTTTTGAGACAATATTTCTCGGGTCTTCTGTGTCGCATAGCCTTTCAAAGTCCGTCAGATTATCCCCTTCCCTGATCGGTGCTGGAAGCTTACTCACAAAGTGGCACACCTGGAGATACCGCCATTCATCCAACCCACGTGCCTCCCTCCGGTTCCTAATTTCTTGTAGTGTCATAATTTTACCCTCCTTTATAATATGTCTTAGTTGTGTCTTTCCCCAAAGTGCCTCTTTTCCTCCCATGGTTTCTAAGCCTGGTGGAAAAAAATTGTTATCTATAAGTGCCAATAATGGTGAATTATAGTTCCCATTTAATTTCTTATACACCCCGTCCCATATTTTAAGTGCATTAGGTGTTATTGTGTGTGTGTTTTCTCCTAAAATTCTAGCATGAGGAGGGTTCCATATCAAACTTCCCAGTGATGCTTTGCTAAGATATTCTTCTATTCTTACCCAGCGTTTTTCATTTACTCTCTTTGCCCATTCTACTAATCTGGCCATTACTACCGCCTTGTAATAATTCTGAACATCTGGTACAGCCAGACCACCGTGTGTTTTCTTTTGTTTTAGAATCTTGAAAGAGACTCTCGGTTTTTTATTTTTCCATATGAAACTCATTATTATATTTTTTAACTTTCTCAGATAGTATAGAGGTAGTGGTAGTGGTATCATGTGGAACACGTATGTGATCTTAGGGAGTAGTACCATTTTAATAACATTAATGCGACCGATCCATGAGATAGCTTTCTTTGCATAGTTTTTACAGTCAGCTCTAATTATATCTAGCAGGGGTAAGTAATTTATTGTGAATATTTTTTTTGTTGAGTTGGCTAACTTAATTCCTAGGTACGTTAGTTCTTTAGTCCACCTGAAACTATATATTTTTTTCAGTATACCAATTTCTGTTTTCTTTAAAAATATGTTTAATATTTCCGATTTTACCATGTTTATTTGAAAGTTAGACAGCTCCCCGTACTCCCTTAGGGCCTTGACTAGCTTGGGCATGGTGATTTCAGGGTCCGAGATGTAAAATAATACATTGTCGGCATAAGCTGCAACTTTATGTTCGTCTTCTCCGATCTTAATACCCCTTATATCCGGGTCAGCGCGTATTGTTGCCAAGAGAGGCTCCATAGTAAGAACAAAGAGCAACGGGGATAAGGGACACCCCTGCCTCGTACCATTTCCCATTTCTAATGGCTGAGACATGACTCCATTCACTCCCACCGTTGCCGTCGGGTGGTGGTACAAAGTTTTAATCCTCTGATACATTTTGGGGCCAAGACCCATGGTCTCCAAGGTCTGGAACATGAACCCCCAGTCTACCATGTCGAAGGCCTTTTCGGCATCAATCGACAGTAGTAGCCCTGGGGGTCTGCTCTCCTTCATTTTTTGTAGCAAGAGTAATGTCCTGCCCCTGTTGTCCTTCCCTTCCCTTTTAGTGACAAAACCCACCTGGTCTGGACTGACCAGGGCGTTCATTGATCCCTTTAACCTCTCAGCCAATATTTTTGCATAGAGTTTTGTGTCAGTATTGAGGAGGGAGATGGGACGATAACTTGAGCAAAGTGTTTTTTCTTTTTCCTCCTTCAAAATAACCATGATAGAAGCCTTTAAGGCCTCCTTGCTCATATTGTAATCCTCTCCCATCCCATTAAAATACTGGCACAACCTAGGAATCAATATTTCTCTAAATTTCCTATAGTAGGTTAGTGTAAATCCATCTGGGCCTGGACTTTTCCCGGATGCCATACCTGCTATTGCTTTTCTTATTTCTTCTTCGGTAATTGGAGCTTCCATACACTCTCTTTCAGCTTCTGAGATGTTGGGTAGTTTTGCCTTCTCTAATTATTTATTATTTCTCTCTCTCATATTATTAAGCAAGGTGTCCTGTTTGTGAACTAAGTATAGCTCCTGATAATAGTTTTTGAAAACCTCCGCTACTTCTTTAGAAGAATACTTTATATGGCCCTCTTTAGTCTGGATTTTTTCTATAAAATTCCTCGCTTTCCGCTTTTGCACTATATTCGCTAAGAGTTTACCTGGTTTATTGGCCCAACGATGCCTGTCCCCTATAATCTTACTATATTTTGCTCTTACTTCTTGTTCCATTAAAGTTTTTAGCTCTGCCCTTTTAATGACTATGTGTTTGTATAGCACTTGGGGGAGTTGTCCTATTTGTACCTTGTGTTTCTGTTCTAGGCTGGCCAGTTCCTCTATTAATTTTTGAGTTTTCTCACCTCTCTCTTTCTTCTTCCTTGTCCCTATCTCAATTAATACCCCTCTGATGAAAACTTTATGGGCCTGCCACAAGGTAGACCCGGATACTTCTCCCGTATCATTGCTCATAAAATAGTCCTTCAGTTCTTTACTGATTCTATTGAACCCTTCGTCCCCGCTTATCAGCTCTTTGTTTAAGCGCCACTGCCCTGGAGGTCTACTCTTTTCACCTATTTTTATTTCTATGGTCAATGGTGCGTGGTCTGAGTAAATTATATTTCCTATCCAGGAGTCTACCACCTTCTCAATTTCTCTATGGTCTATCAATCCATAATCGATCCGGGAGTACGACTCGTGCACAGGTGAATAGAACGTGTAATCCCTTCCCCTTGGATGTTGCACTCTCCATATGTCTACCAGCTGTAGGCTGGCGAGCTTTTGCTTAATCTTGCTTAATTGAACACTGTTCTTCACCTGTGCCCGAGTCGCACTATCTAAACCCGGATCCATGCAAAAGTTGAGATCCCCCATTAATATCAAATGCCCTTGTCTAAACTTCGTTAATTTCTCCAAAGTTTTTGCAACATACTCTATCGGGTTCTTATTTGGCGCATAAATATTAGCCAATGTATATTCTTTTTCATATAATCTACCTCTCAGAAATATGTATCTATCTTCTGTATCAACTAGTCTCTCTTCCAGCACAAACCTAGTTCTTTTTGCAAATCCGATGGCAACACCCCGTGTTCTACTTGAGATAGTATCTCCTTGATACCAGATCGGGTACTCCCCTGAAAATAATCTTAGTCTTGATTGATGTGATATATGTGTTTCCTGGAGGAATACCACCTCTGGTCCTAGCAGTCTAAGCTCATTAAAGATACTTCTCCTTTTGTTGGCCATATTTAGGCCTTTGACATTATACGTTATACATTTTATTGTATTTGGTGTCATTTTTCTACCTCCACATCGCCCCATTCTATCTTAGACCTTGGAGAGATACCCCATACTTTAATTATAGAGGTTATTCCAGAACCCCTCCCCTTATTCCTCCCCCCTTCCCTACTGTCCCTCCCTCTCAACCATATCCGCTCCATCCCCTTTCTGGTCATCTCTAGACCCTTAGACCAATGTGGATCTCGTATATCGTAACCCACCATTGGTCTCCACCTCTAAAGGTGGAGCTGTTGGCGTGCCAGCTATTCGGTCATCACTGCCTCGGCAGCCAGATATTCTAGTCAGCTCCTCACTGCCCTCCTCCATCCCTCCCCCCCCTCCACTCACACCACCCCTGTTCCCAGATCTATCCATCTTTCGTTGGACCAATCCAAAGTCGTGGGCACCTGTAGGCCTAATTTCCTGCAGAATTCTACCAGCTCATCAGGGAATCTTAGCCTAGCTGTTCTGCCATCTTTACTGCCGATTAGGCAGGCTGGAAATCCCCATGAATACTTTATATTTTGGTTGATCATTTGTTCTAGGAGGGGTTTCAGCAGGTGTCTTCTGAATAATGTGTCTTTGGCTAAGTCTGCGAATACCTGAATCCTAGTCTCTTCGTATTGGAATGGGGTTTGCCCCCTCAATTTTATCAAAATTTTCTCTTTGTCTGTGTAGAATCTAAACCTCACAATTATATCGTGACTTCTTTCTGTTCGGCTAGTATCTAGCCTGCCTATTCGGTGCACCCGTTCAATTTTTGGAAAGTCCTCTCCTCTCAACTCCAGGAGTGGGGAGAAAATGTCTGCTATCATTTTCCTCAAATCTTTCCCCCTTTTTTCCGGAACTCCTCGGATTCTCAGGTTCTGTCTGCGATTTCTATTCTCCTGGTCCTCTATTCTATAGCATATTTTTATCTGGTTTTGTTGCGTTGTTTTAATTTGTTCTTTTAAATCAGAGATTTCTCGCTCTTGTTGCTCCATTATATCTTCTGCCCTTTCGACTCTGGCCAGAAGGTTTCCTAGGTCTGTCCTCAACATGCTTATTTCAGTTTTAATCAATGCTTCGAGTGCTTTAAACATCTCCGCGATTTCATTTTTTGAGGGGAGTTCTAGGTCTTATCTGGGTTCCGTCATTCTGGATGTCTCGTGTGTGTTTTCGATTAATGAAGACTCTCTTGATTGATTGGGAGTCTGATCCCTCTTCTCGTTCTGACCTTTTTTCCTCTTGTCGAGAGCAGTAGACGTTTGAATTTCTTGGTGCGCGCCCCCCAGGCTCCCCCCGTGGCTAAGTATTGTTTAATTGAGCTCCCACTTATACTGCCGGAGAGGTTGTCCTTTGATGTCTTCGGTGGGCCCCCTTTCCCTGCTTTAGTTGTGTTTCTGCTCATTATTTATCTCAGGAAGCTCTGTAGGTGGGGTTTTGAACACTTGCACTATCAGTGCATATAATCTACGTTGATCCTGTGCTAGGACAATTTTTATGTGCTTGTAATTGTCTTTTCAGAGTTTGTGTTTTCCCCTCCAGGCCCCAGCCCCTTTAGATAGAGGCAGGCTAAATAGCCTATTCTCTATATCAGAGCTACTGTAAGGGGACTGATGTTCACCACTTCCATCTGGTTTTATTTCCCTCTCTTTTAGGAGTTAACTGTTTTAGAGGCTTTGTTTCCCCTTTCCAGTGTGCATAAACTTAGGTATGCTTATAGTAATGAGAGAAGGAGAAAAATAATGCAAGATGAAACGTGTGCTGCCTCCCTTATGCGGATATTTCGTAGCGTTGCACAACTTTATTGAGGGGTTATACTAACAAGTTTAACCCTATGCTTGTAGGCTATATCTACTGTTCCGCCTATCTGCAGAAGAACAGAAGGATAATAATGATAAACAGTTTCAGGTACTATAGTGTGGTCAATATTCATCCAAATATTTTTGATACATTTAAGTCCAGTATTTCAGAAGCAGGTGTCCTATCTTCATGATGTATTTGAGTATTATGTCCTTAAAGAAAATGAGTGTCCCTGGTTGTGGCAAAAGTACTGCGACAGCACTAAGAGTACCAGAAATATCAGCCAGCCCCCGTGTTGGTATTTGTGATCGATATTTTGGGTCCTTTTATTCTATCCCATCATAGCATCAATATAGCAGAATCCCCTTTATAGGCCAATAGTACTTGGAACTAGTGTTTGTTAGTCAGAAATTTTAAGGCATTGTCCGGGGGTGTATAATATATATTTAGAATGTTTATTCTTGTGACCAGGTACTACCTTGGTGCCACTTATAACTTTCCCAATAAGTGTCCAGTATACCTGGGGGCTAACCAAGCATCCATGAGTTCTTTACTACAATATATATTATCCCTTCTGTATGGCCCAGCAATTACCACTTCGAGATTTCCTTGAGTAATTACTTTGCAATTATCATAGGGAAGATGTAATCATATGACGCAGGTGTACTAAGGTACATCGGTCAAGATGGTAACCTGTTACTCTTCCCTATTATATGTACACAGTATGCGGTTTTCACAGGTGCTGTTATGCCTCCAATTTACGGTAAATTTTAGCTCCAGCGGGGTCAGCGGAGTTTACAGAGTTTTATAGAGCATCATATAGTTTATAGGTGTATAACGGCCAGAGTAGTAAATACAACAGGTATCGAGATTAGCTCGCGATCGCTATACATACAATGTTTAACACCTCTATTTCTAGTTATATGTAGTATCACCTTCTATACAGTTCAGCCACTGTCATACCTTGATGTTCCACTCTGGCAATATTTCCTCCTTTCCAAGCGTCAATTTCTAGTGTTTTCTTACCTCTGGAGCCCGAGGGGAAGGCGTATCTCTTACCAATTCACGTCCATCTGTTTAGCCTTGCTTTGAGAGAGGCGTTCCTGCTGCCGGCTGCTTTTGCTTTCCGTTGTGGGGACCACCTTTGGAGCTCTGCAGGCTTAGGGGGATTTTCGGTCTGAGAGGTGAGTGAAGTGGGTTAGTTGGAACCTCTCCTTCCCGCTACAATCTCACCATCGGTTCAGAGGGAGAGATGGGGGGGCAGAGAGGAGCGAGCAGGAGTCACCCGGGGAGAGCACCACCGTCTCCCTATCTTCCAGGGCCGTGCCGCTGCAGCCCGATTCTCACCGGGATCGGGGCTCCAAGCGCATAGTTCAAGCGCTGGGCACCACGCTCTTCATTTCCCCCATCCTCGTGGCTGCTCGTCCTGCTGTCGGAGCTGCCGAGACGCCGATTCACTGACACACTGCCGGCTCCTCCCCTCCCGGCTGACGCCTCATGTCATCCCCATACCCACTGTGTCCCTTTAACTGACAATTGCGCGGTTGTGCAACGCTGTACCCAAACAAAATTTGCGTCCTTTTTTTTCCCACAAATAGAGCTTTCTTTTGGTGGTATTTGATCACCTCTGTGGTCTTTATTTATTACACTTTAAACAAAAAAAAAGCAACAATTTTAAATAAAAAAAAACAATATTTTTTTACTTTTTGCTATAATTAATATCCAAAAAAATATATTTTAAAAAACAAATTTCTTCCTCAGTAGGGATGAGCTTCGAGTTCAAGTTGAACACATGTTCGACTCGAACATTGGCTGTTCGCCAGTTCGCAGAACAGCGAACAATTTGAATGCCACGGAACGCCCTTTAAAAGTCTATGGGAGAAATCAAAAGTGCAAATTTTAAAGGCTTATATGCAAGTTATTGTCATAAAAAGTGTTTGGGGACCCGGGTCCTGCCCCAGGGGACATGGATCAATGCAAAAAAAAGTTTTAAAATGGCCGTTTTTTCAGGAGCAGTGATTTTAATAATGCTTAAAGTCAAACAATAAAAGTGTAATATCCCTTTAAATTTCATAGCTGGGGGGTGTCTATAGTATGCCTGTAAAGGGGCGCATGTTTCCCATGTTTAGAACAGTCTGACAGCAAAATGACATTTCAAAGGAAAAAAGCCATTTAAAACTACTCGGGGCTATTGCATTGCCGGTCCGACAATACACATAGAAGTTCATTGATAAAAACGGCATAGGAATTCCCCACAGGGGAACCCCGAACCATAATTTAAAAAAAAAATGACGTGGGGGTCCCCCTAAATTCCATACCAGGCCCTTCAGGTCTAGTATGGATATTAAGGGGAACCCCGGCCAAAATTAAAAAAAAAAATGACGTGTGGGTCCCCCTAAATTCCATACCAGACCCTTCAGGTCTGGTATGGATTTTAAGGGGAACCCCGCGCCAAAAAAAAAAAAAAAACGGTGTGGGGTCCCCCCTAGAATCCATACCAGACCCTTATTCGAGCACGCAACCTGGCAGGCAGCAGGAAAAGAGGGGGGGACGAGAGAGAGCCCCCCCTCCTGAACCATACCAGGCCACATGCCCTCAACATTGGGAGGGTGCTTTGGGGTAGCCCCCCAGAACACCTTGTCCCCATGTTGATGAGGACAAGGGCCTCATCCCCACAACCCTGGCCGGTGGTTGTGGGGGTCTGTGGGCGGGGGGTTTATCAGAATCTGGAAGCCCCCTTTAACAAGGGGACCCCCAGATCCCGCCCCCCCCTGTGTGAAATGGTAAGGGGGTACCCCTACCATTTCACTAAAAAACTGTCAAAAATGTTAAAAATGACAAGAGACAGTTTTTGACAATTCCTTTATTTAAATGCTTCTTCTTTCTTCTTTCTTCCTTCATCTTCTTCTTCCTCTTCTTCTTTTGGTTCTTCTGGTTCTTTCTCCGGCGTTCAAAAACTGTCTCTTGTCATTTTTAACATCTTTGACAGTTTTTTAGTGAAATGGTAGGGGTACAAGTACCCCCTTACCATTTCACACAGGGGGGGACGGGATCTGGGGGTCCCCTTAATAAAGGGGGCTTCCAGATTCCGATAAGCCCCCCACCTGCAGACCCCCACAACCACGGCCAGGGTTGTGGGGTTGAGGCCCTTGACCTCATCAAAATGGGGACAAGGTGTTTTGGGGGCTACCCCAAAGCACCCTCCCAATGTTGAGGGCATGTGGCCTGGAACGGTTCAGGAGGTTCTTTTCCTGCGTTCTGCCAGGTTGCGTGCTCGGATAAGGGTCTGGTATGGATTTTTGGGGGGACCCCAGGCCGTTTTTTTTTTTTGGAGCGGGGTTCCCCTTAAAATCCATACCAGACCTGAAGGGATTTTCCCCTGTGGGGAATTCCCATGCCGTTTTTATCAATGAACTTCTATGTGTATTGTCGGACTAGCAATGCAATAGCCGCGAGTAGTTTTAAATGGCTTTTTTCCTTTGAAATGTCATTTTGCTGTCAGACTGTTCTAAACATGGGAAACATGCGGCCCTTTACAGGCATACTATAGACACCCCCCAGCTACGAAATTTAAAGGGATATTACACTTTTATTGTTTGACTTTAAGCATTATTAAAATCACTGCTCCTGAAAAAACTGCCGTTTTTAAAACTTTTTTTTGCATTGATCCATGTCCCCTTGGGCAGGACCCAGGTCCCCAAACACTTTTTATGACAATAACTTGCATATAAGCCTTTAAAATTAGCACTTTTGATTATTCATGTTCGTGTCCCATAGACTAACGGTGTTCGCGTGTTCGAACGAACTTTTTTCCTGTTCGCATGTTCTGGTGCGAACCGAACAGGGGGGTGTTCGGCTCATCCCTATTCCTCAGTTTATGCCGATATTCTTCTACATATTTTTGGTAAAATAATCGCAATAAGCGTATATTTAAAATTCTGGAAATGTGGCGCTCGCAAATGTTATTAAACATGTGTGACTAAGTGTAGATGAGTGCAGATGTGAATATACAAAGCAAAAAACATATAAATAAAGTCCAAATAAATGTGCTGAATGTTCTGATCTGCAATGGAAAAAAACTTTTGAAGTGCAATGGACCACAGACGCTGCAGGACTTTTCAGGTGCAGAAACGCCACCCCCATATGTGTCCCCACTCACCAAATGGCGATGACCCCCAGCTTTGCAGTCTGGGGGTCACTTCAGGCTTATGTGATGGTATCCAGAGAAGCTCAGGAGTGGTGTTGTGCACATCAGATCCAAGGATTTCTTGTTGGAATTTCTCAGCAGAATCACCAGGCACCAAAAAAGGATAAAAAAATAGAACTAATAGTGAAAAATATCATTTGAAAAGGGATTTATTCCATATACAAATGGGTACTTACAAAATAGTTGATAAAAAACAGGCATGTAAAGGGATTAAAGATAGATCCGGATGCTGCTTACGGCATGCGTTCCAGAAACCAGGAAGTGCGTTCCAAGGAGCAGAAAATGATGTCAGTGCCACCGGAAATACGTTGACATGTTTCACCCACCTACAGGGCATTATCAAACCTTTGTGAGCAGCGTGGGGGGTTTATCGGAATCTGGAAGCCCCCTTTAACAAGGGGACCCCCAGATCCCGCCCCCCCTATGTGAATGGGTATTGGGTAAAAAAAGTGGCAAAATGTTAAAAATGACAGTAGACAATTTGGGACCTTCGATAACAGCGTGTCCGATGACCCGAGAAAAGAAAAACAACTCTGCCTCCGTGGGAGGCTCCCGCGGACTGTATCCCCTTTGCGATGACAGCTGTTATATAGCTGAGGGCAGGGCCACCCTGTGACATAAAGCGGTGACCCCACCCTCTTATGATGTCATGTGACATCACGTGATGTCAGAAGGGGGCGGGGTCACCCATTTACGTCACCTGGTGGCCCCACCAGTTGTTGCGTTTTGTTTTTTTTTCTCGGGTTGTTCGACACTGTGATTGAAGATGAATGGACATTGCGGGACAGTTTTTTTTTTAATAAAGGACTTGTCCCAAATAATCTCCTGTCATTTTTAACATTTTGACACTTTTTTGGGGAATGTGTAGGGGTACAATATACTGTGATGGAAATATTGGATATCATATTTATATCAATGAGATTCAAGTGGACCATTGCAAGGACTCCAATTTAAACTGCCTTGCCCCATGGGATATATATGTATATATATATATATATATGTATATATGTATATATGTATATATATGTATATATGGGTATCTATGTGTGGGTATATATATATGTTTCATATATGGGAATATGTTTCTTAATATCATGATAGGACAAAGCTCATCTCATGAAATGTAGTTACCTTGATTTGAACCCGAGAAGCCCTAGAGGTGTTGATTAGATCAAAGAGTATTGGCAGACTTTAAGGCATTCATTCTTCAGGGGGCCATTAACATGCTTCCAATACACTGATGGGAATCAGGAAAGGTCCCCTAGGTGGTAATCAACTCACCAGGGGCCATTAACATACTACTGTCGGGACTGTTTGGGCTGGGAGATCAAAGGAGATTGTTCATTAATTCATAGACTGGTAGGCACCGAGGGGGTCGCACTGTAACAGCAATGTCCGAGCATGAATTTTGAGACATCTCTTTCATTTGTGGCATCTTCTGATTGGTGGAGAATGCATATAAAAGGAAGTGGGCTAAATGGTTACAGGCAGTCCAGCCCGAGAACATCTGAGGGACATGCTGTCTGTGTAAAGTATCTATGTCTATCTTTCTTTCTAACCTTTTTTTAATCCTAGGATTTATCTTATCACTTTGTATATCTTGTATATGTCCATTGCATACATTTATGAGTTTATGCCTAAATTGACTTTGCAGCCTAGAGCCAACACTACAGAGATATATGATAAATTCTAATTATTCTAACCTTCTTTTTCTGTGTAAATAAATGTAATTGTTTATCTTTTTTCCCTGTTATCGCTCGTTTTTATTTTTATATAGACAAAGGTTTAATCACTCATATTTGTATCGTTAATCGTTTAAGTGAGGTATAAATATTTCCGAAACAAATGGTGCCCCGTGTGAGGAAGCTTCACGTTTGAGTGATTTTGCGGGTGGAGGACAAGTCTAACTCCAGAAACAGTAAGCATTTTTATGTCTTTGTATGTCTGTCTCCCCTGTATGAACACCCAAACTAGCAAGCTTCTTTGAACATTGTTTATCTATATTACCTTTTGTCTGTACTAATACTTTGATGAGACTGATATGAACAGTATAAGTGAAATAAAATTGTACTGAGAGTGTATGAGAAGGCATCCTGCTCGGTTGGGCCAACACTGCAGGAGGGTGTCTGCGTGAATGATAAGGGGTTCTGATTGGACGTTTGAAGGCAGTGGAAAGAAGTAGGATCTGGGCCTTTCTGCCAACAAGCGCTTCTGGTTGACCCTTGCATGAGTCTAGGTCAAGACGCTTCCCGGTCTTTGAGATCGAATTGCACCTGTGGGCCTAGTACACACTGAATGATCTTCGATGTATGTATCTATCTTTCTGTGTAAACTACTAACTGGGGATCGTAAGCTTTGTGATTAGATCTGTAATGTTGTAACTCCTACAAATCGTATTGCAATTAGGTGTGCATCAGTTAACTACCTCCTGTACTACAAGCACGCATTAGTAATAACCTTTCGTTAAGCATTTCTTTTAGAGTACTTCAGAAAAGTCCACGGGGGAAATTAAACTCTTATAGTTTGGAAAATCTCCAGGCTATTTCTTTTTGAAGGACTATAGTCAGAACAGGGAAACTAATGACCCCAAGGGAAGAGATGATAGATAGATATGGACCTTGAGTTGTCAAAGGCAACCTGTAAAAAGGTTGGGGAATCAGTTCAAGGTCCGGAGTCCGTAAAGGATGGGTAATCGAATCGCTTCAAAGAGGGCGTCTAACCGTGGGGAACCATACCACTTGACCCCGAGGGAAGAGATGATAGATAAATATGGACCTTGGGTTGTGAAATATTTGCAAGATTGGGATAGTTGGACTGGGAAAAAGTATTCTAAAAGAGGTACTTTTAAGCCGAACGCTTGGGAAGCCCTGTGGTACAATCACCGCGGGAAGATGACACGAACAAATGAAAGAGATGCGTGGAGCGCGTGGATGGTAGAATCCATGCATAGAACTGATGATGTGAATATTTTTATGGTGGGAGTTAAGGAGAAAAAACACCAGATGATGCTGCGGAGTAGGGACAAGCAGGGACAGCCACTAGAGCCACATCCCCAGAGTAGTGACAGCGATGAACAGGGGGATGATGAGGAATGGCCAGGATTGGGGCCTCATACAGTCGCCCGGTCCTTGTTGGCCAGATACTCAGAAAGTGATAGGAATTGTCATCTATCAACAGATGAAAAAAAGGGGAAGCTACAACTTGCTGCCAAGTTTAACACCCCAGTTAAAACCCCCAATGAATCACAGAAAAACTCTTCCTGTGAAGCATTGAAACCACAGGAAGGAGATAGCACAGCAAACCAGGGGGAGGGAATGCTGGAATCAGGGGAGAAAAGTCTCCCCAGTTCCAGAGACCAGATACCATCAAAAGGGAAACTTTCTTCCCCTCGGACGGAAGACCCTCCCGAATATAGTAATCCCCCATTTACGGGCTGCGAGCCAGCCTTCTCCCCTAAACGGCAGTTAACTAGCAACCCTGCTGCTGTAAGCAATACTGGCAGTTCTGCTACAGAGTACACAGCCCATGTACCTTTATACCCCCAAGTAACTAGCATCCCACAGCAAGGACCTGTGTGGTGTCACTCTGATGGTGAAAGGATATCACCCAATGTGGGCACACTGGTGTACCATGGGACTGTTAATGCCACCCTTCAGGGCACTTTGCAGTTGGATAAAGTGCCCCCACCTGGCAGAAACAATCTTCCACAGTCTTATTGGGATTCTGTGACAGAATCCCAAAAGACCAATCCACAACTGATATCTTTTTCAGATGACTTATCTGTCTATCCTGTAAGAGAACAATAACCAAAGAATGTCCAGCGCTCTGAATGTCTCATAAACAGTTACCAGCAGTAACTGTTTATGAGACATTCAGAGCGCTGGACATTCTTTGGTTATTGTTTTAAATCTGTATCTATCAGTTACGGTTAGTCCAGCTGCACTGATTTCCCTTTCCCTTTCCCCAAAACCCCCCCCCCTCCCCCATTTTAAGTCTTGTCAATCTACTCAGTACATGTTATGTGTCACATGGATGACTGACTATAAGGTATATGGTATACATTTGTATTATTTGTTTATTTTCTACATGCCTTGATTGAGGTCCCTGGGTTTACACACATTGGCGCTGGATTAGTATTGTGTTTTTGCCTGTAAGAGAACAGGTGGTTTATGACAACAGTGGGAGATCCACGGGAAAGATGACACATCACGTGCCGTGGACTCCCTCTGAGATGAAAGGATTTCTGAGTGTTATCCCCCATCCAAGGACAGATCCCATTAAATTTGCCAAAGAGCTTCTGGACATCCAGGCAAGCTACAATGCAAACTGGGGTGATATGCTTCAAATAATGAAGAGGGTTTGTGAAGAAGGGGACTTGGATGAAATTCTTAGTAAAACCAATATTCCAAGAACCCTGTATGTGGACTCCAGCCATCAAGGAGATATACTCACTAAACAATTAGCACAGTTGATTAAAACAGTCTACTCTCCCCAGTCTTGGACCAAGGTGTCAGGAGTGATCCAAGGTCCAAAGGAAGATTGTATGACATACTACAATCACTTTAAACAAGCCGTGGAATCAGCTGGTGAGGACATTACTAACAGTGCCCTATCACCCGTATTGATACATAGCTTCATGACCGGGTTGAGAGGAAACATCAGAGAAAAATTGATGACTGCAAATCCAGACTGGAGAGATAAACCCCTCTCCTCTTTGTTGTCACTTGCAACTGCGATTGAAAGCAATATAGCAGATTGGGAGTCACAGAAACCTCAAAGGATCTGCATTGTCACTGATCAGTTGAACAGTGCAGATCTCGGCCAAACACCAAAAGGGAAACCAGTTTGCTTCAACTGCCACAGACCCGGACACTTCAAGAAGGAGTGTACAGCTCCAAGACAGAGTAGGCCACCACGACATGGAGAGGAAATGGCCATGCTGGCATTAAGGGAGGAAAGTTTCCAGTCAGAAGGGATACTTTCTGTCCCGCTTACGGGAGAGGATGTGGAATTAAATTTCACTGAAAGAAGCTGTAGTAAGAGCACGGGAAAAACACCGCAAATCTTTGTGGCCAGGTGGTTAGCTAATCAGTATGAACATTTGAAAGTGCAGATTACATCCCTGAAAGAAGCGCTAGAAATAACCAAAGGTACCATCCGTACTTTAGAAGCTTCTATGTTAAATTCTGAGGCTACCCACCAGCAATTAGTACTAGAAAACAAAAGATTACAGGAAGACGTTCATCAGTTGGGAAAGAGACTGAAGGATGTAGAAGGTGGGGCGAAACCATTATCTGTCAGCTTCCAGGAGCCGTTGGATCAGTTTTTAGATAGAGAAGATAACAAGGTAACTTATTTGGGTAGGTCTGAATTCAGGGGGACGTCCTCCACACCTAGGGTATGTATCAACAAGAATAAATCCCAGGAAGGTAAGGGCTCTTTAAAAATTGCCCCTATATTTTGTAAGCCGCAGGTAAAAGCTACGAGTGCAGAAAAGTCCATCCCACAGTCATCTAAAACAAAGCCCTTTGTTAAGAGATGTTGTACCACTTTAAATAAGATAAAATGCCACTTATGCGGATTACTGGGTCACATTGCGAGATTCTGTCTATCCAGTTCCAGTCAAAAAGTCGGTAAGCATAATCCATATAGGACCACAAGACGTGATTTTGAAGTGTACTCTGCACGCTTCGCCACATGGCCTAGAGGTAGGAAGTATGGACCACCTGAGTCAGGGGTCCCATTCCAAACTCATGAGAAGGGGCTAATGAAATGGGATGGATCTCTGAAAGAATTTCAACCTTACCAAACAGATGTTATGGGTTTAAGAAGAAGTACAGGGTATTACAGGAAACATGCTGATATGTGTGATGTCTAGAGTTCATCTATAACCTAGCCATTTGTGTGTGTGTGTGTGGAATATGCAATATATTTTGTATTGTGTGACGTTTGTTCTCAGCTGCTGACAGCCCACCCAAATGACCCCCCTTCTTTCTCACCAGGTCTGTGAAAAGGTACAGCGAACTGTATTGACATGCAAATGACCTGAGCCAAGATAATTATCTGTACTAGTGAATTGAAAGATACATGTATTAAAATGACTTTGTTTTTCAGGAAAACAGTACTGGAGAGGTTCTTTGTGATGAGGTATTATGATCTGCTGACAAATGGTACTGCTAAAAGGTTTTTTACGGATTGCTAATTTTTTTTTCAACCATGGTGAATACATTCTTTTTTTTTGGAATTATTGGTATACCATAAAACAAAAAATCCACGTGGTATTAATGTGTATTAAGTAATACATATTAATGATAAGTTGAGCTCAACAATTTTTTGGTATCTTAAAAAGAAAGTGCACTGTTTATGTAATGTAATGTATATTTGTGTTTCATATGCTAATGTATTGTTACAGGTATATAACCATTGGATTATTTTGTTTCTAGGAGGAAAATGGAATATTTATTACTAAATTTTATTGGTGTTTTATTTCTCAGATTTGATAATTGGGTTTCCTGGCTTTAAAGGGCACATCGGTCGGCTCATGTACCCACTACTGTTCAGTGATCCCTCAGTGCTGCAAGGGATATTTCTTTGCCCTTTGGCCAGTTGTGTTTGGTAGCAGAAGTTCCTTGAGTTGGATACACATTATGCAATTTTTGTTTTCCAATTTCCTTCAGATGTGTAGTATGAGGGCCTGCCGGATGGCATACAAGTTGAGAGTGTATAGTTTTGGGAGAGCCTGGAGAAGAGTTGTGCAGGAAGATTGTGTAAGATATTGCACTCTGTGTTCTGGATGGAGAGGTCATTGCTGGGAAGGAAGCACCTGGGTATTATTTGGGACATAGACGAGTTTGTTTCTGGGTCCTAAGGAATACCAATGTAACGTTAACCAGGGAACTAGAGGGTTCCTTGAACCTAACCATAGGTAGAGGTGCATTGTATACCCTGGGCATGGTCTCTGAAATCCAGGCACAGGGATGGAGTTGTGTGGGCACGCTGTATTCTCCTCAGTGGATACCCATAGGTGTCTCCTTCCTGTCCTAGACTCCTCGGTACCTTAACTAGTGGTCTGTGTCCTGCATGACAGGAAGACCAGTGCCCCAGAAGGTGTGCAGCCTCTATAAAGAAACTTGTGTACCTGGTGGCAGGTGGTTTTCAATCCGGGTATTCTGACTATTTCCCATCCTTAGGAAAGAGAGGCTTAATGGAGACTGGTACCTTGTTGAGGTACACATTCTCATGTCTTTGGAGCTGGAGGTGGGGCACTGGGTACCCTAACACACTATGGAGCTGGAGCTATTCATGATCACATTGGGGGGGTCTTGTGCTACATATCAGGGAAGGGGTTAGGAAAGCCAACTTGCTCTGTCCAGCATCACTTTGCAGGGACAGACAGGTGGGGGTAGTATCCAGGTTGCCTATGAGTCGTAATAGATTGGTGGATGACTCAGTTCCAGGATCGTCAAAAATCTTACTTGCACTGTTCTCATCCCTAATGGCAGGGATGGAACATTGTGCAGATATCACGGTCAGTCTGGATACTATCCTATCAGACTCTACTGGATTACACCCCGGAGTCCATCTTGTTCTGATGGTTTGAGTCTGGACAGCCTCAGATGACTGGTATTTGGGGCTGAGTTAAAAGCTTGGCTGGTGGATTTCGGACAACAGGATGAAATATTAAATGTACTAAGGGATGCTGAGAAACAAGCCACCATACGACTCACCCATGATCAAAATAGACTGATCCAAGTATCCCACGCTTTAGACGCAGACGCTAAGATTTCCTGGTGGGAAAGTTTATTTGGGTATAGTCCGAACGCTACAGCTTTCCTAAACATTTTGCTACACCCTGTTGTTGTCCTAACCTGTGCAGCCTTATTGCTTTTCCTGATGCAGGTAATAATGTGCGTTACTATCAGGAGAATGAATGCCAAAGCTATGAGAATGTGCACCTCAACGAGGTATCTTCTCTCAAGGAACAGAAAGGCCACTAACTCAGAAACAAATCTCTGAGGAAGCCAGATCCAATCCAGACCAGTACAAAGACGTTGCGCATTTAAGAGAGGATCCTAGAACTATATTTTTCTTGTTCCAGGGATAAGCCTCTTCAATTTTTAGTAATAAAGTGCAGTCAGGTTTACCTAAATTCCAAAAGTTTTAATCATTTTTTTAATTATTTTTATTTTTTTTTCTCTCCCTTTTGTTGTTAATATCTGTGTACCTGACCTGCAAAAATACTGTTAATGGGAGAGGAGGTTTTTTTTTTTAAGAAAAACATTTGTTTTGTTTTTTTGTTTTTTATTTATTTATTTATTTTTTTATTATGTTTTTTTTTTAACCAATGTATTCATTTTTTTTTATATACAGATTCAAGGCTCTTTAACAGTCTTGGTTGGAGCAGCGTTCAATCTGTAGTTTTTTTCGTTTTTTGTTCTTTTTTTTTCATTTCCACTATTTTTCCTGTTCATTTTCATTACTCGCCTCTCTTCCATTCCTTTTTCTTCTTTAATATTATGCTCTCTGAGTTTTTTCCTTTGATTTCTATCATCTATCTTCTCAAGATAATGTAACTAAGACATCAGTCATATCATTTTTGGTTTAAAAAAGACTTATTTTGACCATATTGTTAACTAAAGTATCCCTGAACATCCAGTTTTATGTCTTAATGTAATTTCACCTCCCCTAGTCTACCTACTACCTTAACCTGAGCCCCGTGAGCAGGTGTGGTGAACCCAGGGACCTGGCAATAACAGACAGTATTGTCTATCCCTACCATCAAGGGCCATGGATGATACTGGCTGTTGCTCAGACTCTGTACCCTGTGGGGAACCCACTCTACTCGTCCACATTACACCCTTTATGAGTATTTAGTCTTAATGGCCAACACTCTGCTCCTGTCCAGCATTTCTCCAATATCTGTACACTAACGTTCTCCTCTCTCTTTTTGTATTCATGCACGACTGTCTGGAGGTCTGCCCGACTCCACCTGAAGAAGCAGCGACCACCAAGTTATTTCTTGAGATAAATGTGTCATGAATAAGACTTTCCTGGACTTTCCTTCACCATGCTGAAAAGTGCTGTCTCGCGGTCCGATCCAATCAATGCAACCATTACATGGTCTTACAAAGATACAGGACTAGATATGCTAGGATCCCGCCATCAATGTTGGAGTTCCGCTCCTCCAAGGCAGAGGAGTGATGAAACATTGCAATACAGACACTCATGGTTTGGATGTGAAGTCTCCAATGGACCTAGATTTCTTTGCTATCTTAAGCCTACTTTGTTCCGGCGTGTTCAAGAAAGGAAGAGGAGGCCGCAGTGGTGGTGGAGAAGGGTCGGGGCTTCTGGGCTGTTGTGGGTGGGTGCAAGATCATTGAAGGAGGACATAAGTTCAAGAATGAACTTCAGGGGGAAATGTGATGGAAATATTGGATATCATATTTA
Source organism: Aquarana catesbeiana (assembly GCA_037953035.1). Classification (NCBI taxonomy): domain Eukaryota; kingdom Metazoa; phylum Chordata; class Amphibia; order Anura; family Ranidae; genus Aquarana; species Aquarana catesbeiana. The sequence goes on from JBBHAA010000999.1 coordinate 132,550, forward strand.
TATCAATGAGATTCAAGTGGACCATTGCAAGGACTCCAATTTAAACTGCCTTGCCCCATGGGATATATATGTATATATATATATATATGTATATATGTATATATGTATATATGTATATATATGTATATATGGGTATCTATGTGTGGGTATATATATATGTTTCATATATGGGAATATGTTTCTTAATATCATGATAGGACAAAGCTCATCTCATGAAATGTAGTTACCTTGATTTGAACCCGAGAAGCCCTAGAGGTGTTGATTAGATCAAAGAGTATTGGCAGACTTTAAGGCATTCATTCTTCAGGGGGCCATTAACATGCTTCCAATACACTGATGGGAATCAGGAAAGGTCCCCTAGGTGGTAATCAACTCACCAGGGGCCATTAACATACTACTGTCGGGACTGTTTGGGCTGGGAGATCAAAGGAGATTGTTCATTAATTCATAGACTGGTAGGCACCGAGGGGGTCGCACTGTAACAGCAATGTCCGAGCATGAATTTTGAGACATCTCTTTCATTTGTGGCATCTTCTGATTGGTGGAGAATGCATATAAAAGGAAGTGGGCTAAATGGTTACAGGCAGTCCAGCCCGAGAACATCTGAGGGACATGCTGTCTGTGTAAAGTATCTATGTCTATCTTTCTTTCTAACCTTTTTTTAATCCTAGGATTTATCTTATCACTTTGTATATCTTGTATATGTCCATTGCATACATTTATGAGTTTATGCCTAAATTGACTTTGCAGCCTAGAGCCAACACTACAGAGATATATGATAAATTCTAATCATTCTAACCTTCTTTTTCTGTGTAAATAAATGTAATTGTTTATCTTTTTTCCCTGTTATCGCTCGTTTTTATTTTTATATAGACAAAGGTTTAATCACTCATATTTGTATCGTTAATCGTTTAAGTGAGGTATAAATATTTCCGAAACAATACCTGATACCAATTCACATGGGGGGCCCGGGATCTGGGGGTCCCCTTGTTAAAGGGGGCTTCTAGATTCCAATAAGCCCCCCGCCCACAGACCCCCACAACCACCGGGCAAGGGTTGTGGGGATGAGGCCCTTGTCCCCAAAGCATCCTCCCCATGTTGAGGGCATGTGGCCTGGTACGGTTCAGGAGGGGGGTGCTCTCTTATCCCCCCTTTTCCTGTAGCCTGCCAGGTTGCGTGCTCTGATAATGGTCTGGTATAGATCTTGGGGGGACCCCTATGCCATTTTTATAAATTTTGGCACAGGATTCCCCTTAAAATCCATACCAGACCTTAGGGGCCTGGTATTGATTTAGGGGGGACCCCCACACATTTCTTTTTTAAATTTTGGTGCGGGGTTCCCCTTAATATTCATACAGACCCATGCCGTTATTTGCAATGATTTTTATCTATATTGCCGAGATCCGACAATACATTACAGCCGCAAGCAGTTTTAAATTAGATTTTTTCCTTTAGAAATGTCATTTTGCTGTGGTACTGTTCTAAAAATGGGAAAGATGCGCTACTTTACAGGCATACTATAGACATCCCTAGGCATGATATTTAAAGGAATATTTCATTTTTCTTTTCATTGCTTTTATTAAGATTTCCACTTTAACAACAGTAGGACATTACAGTATATTTTAACAGTTAGAAGATACAAATTACATTTGCTTTCTTGGTTCTTACTGTAAACATATGAGAATTTAGTATGTGGATTGTATATCTTAATGTACTCTACACAATAATTTGCTAATAAGGGAGATGCGAATAAGTATTCCGGACTACATCCGTTATTTAACAGGAACAGGTCAGGGATATGGGTCACCCCCTTAGACACCCCAGCTGGGAACAAACTGTGTCCGTGAAGGCGCCCCCCCCCCCATTCAATAACACAATCAAACCAATGATCAATTATGCAGAGTACATAGAAAAGAGAGACTTAGAAACAGAAATTATTCTAAATTAAAGAGAAGAACAAAAAACAAAACGAAAAATTATAATGTTAACATCCTACCACTGACCTTTAATTTAGTTAGGTTGGTTACGGCAAGATCTTAATGAGAAGCCTCTGGAAAACATGCGCACCATGGAGCCCATTCGTTTTGTGCTTTTGTTAGTTCATTATTTGAGTAGGCGAAAAAGATTTCATATTTGTAGTGGGTTTTTACTCTATCTATTACTTCACTAATGTTTGAGATATTATCTGATTTCCATTTTGAAGTAATAGATAAGCGTGCAGCTATCAAAATGTGGGTAATTATGGTTCTGTGCTTTGTGGGTATTTTATCTATCCCCAAGTTGAGGAGAGCTAATGCAGGGTTGGGGGAGATGACAGTTCCTGTGATTTTTGCTATTAGGGAGAAGACTGTATTCCAGAAACCTCTTACAGATTTACATTCCCATAAAATATGGTATATCGTTCCCTTGATTCCACATTTTCGCCAGCATAGTTTATCAGAGCTACCAAAGATTTGAGAAATTCTCATCGGTGTTAAGTAGCTTCTGTATAGTATCTTGAGGGAGATATCCCAATGATTAGTACAATGTGAATATAGGTAGGTGGATTGAACAGCTTTGTTCCATTCAGATAAAGCAAATTTGCTTTTTAGATCTTTTTCCCAATTTATCATGCCAACCGACTTAGCTTGGTTTTGCGTATTGGGTATATTTTTATAGAACCACGAGAGACCTTTGGGTTTGTTGTAAGATGTGGTGAGGTATGTCCATACTTCTGGATCATGACTGAGATAGGTATCTGGATATTTTATATGATAATGGTGTAGTTGAATGTTTGCAAATGAAAGTGTCGTTGGGCTTTGGTCTTTAAGTTGTGCATATGTCGTATTGTTCGGAAGGTGTTTTCCAGTCAATTTTAAGGAGGGAAGAAGGAATTTGTACATGCCTAGGGTGATTGTTCTCTTTTGTTTAATTTTGTTACTATTGGTATGAGCGTTAAAGAGTTGCCAAGCTTTGACTGTTGCAGTGATGGAAGGAAAATTAGGATAAAACAATGGTCTGTTTGTTAATGTAGCTAAAAGAAGTGATGGTAGGTCCCTATGGTGAACCATTGCTTTTTCAATTTGTACCCATAGTTTATCTGTTGTTTGATGAAACCAAGATTTGGCTTGGTCCAATATGGCAGCTATATAATAATTTCGTATTTTAGGAAATCCTATTCCGCCTTTGTATTTTGGTTTTTGTAGTGTGGAGTATGAAATTCTTGCTATTTTCCCAGCCCATATGAACTTCCTTAAAAGTTTGTCAATTGTAGTGAAAAAGTGGTCGGGCATTGTGATGGGGATTGTGCGAAAAAAATATAATATTTTTGGTAGAGCAATCATTTTGAATGCTGCTATCCTCCCTATCCATGAAAGTTCATGTGAGGAGATATGTGTAAGGTCATTCTTAATGATATTTATCAAAGAAGGGTAGTTAAGATCGTATACAGAGTTAGAGGGGAACGCTAGGTTTATCCCTAAATATTTTAAGTATTTATGGGCCCATACGAAAGGAAACTCAGCTTTTAGTTTCTTAAGGTTAGCGTTGTTAATGTGTATAGGAAGGATTGAGGATTTGCCAATATTCAATTTATAGTATGATATTTCCCCATATTCGTTGAGTATATGTTGGGTTCTTGCAAGAGATGTGGTTGGTGTGGTTAGTGTTAGTACCACGTCATCGGCAAATAGACCAATTTTGTGGTCTATGTCTGAGACCTCAATACCCTTGATGTGTATATCTTTTCTAATGGTCTCCGCCAGGGGTTCCATCACCAGAGAAAAAATCAATGGCGATAGAGGGCAGCCCTGGCGGGTTCCGTTTGTTATATAGAATTTGTCAGACATAGCATTTGAAGTGTATACTTGTGCGGTTGGGACTGTATACAGTGCTGATATTGCGGAGAGGATAGGACCTTCAAGACCAAATCTAGCAAGTGTTGCCAGAAGGTACCCCCAGTGGACCCGATCGAACGCCTTTTCGGCATCTAATGTCAGGAACACTGTGGGCACCTTCCTTAATTCCGCTATTTTAAGGAGATTGAACATCCTACGGGTTCCGTCTGGAGCTTGTCTACCTTTAACAAATCCTACTTGGTCTGCTTTGATTAGGTGGGGGGTTACTTCTGCTAGGCGATTAGCTAGAATTTTTGAGTAGATTTTTAAATCAGTATTAAGTAGGGATATGGGTCTAAAGTTTTGTGGGGCATCTGGTTTTTTCCCTGGTTTAGGAAGGGCTACTATAATGGCTTGGAGCATTTCTTCTGGGAATATGCTATCTACAGTAGCTTTATGGAACAGTTTATTCATGTATGGCACTAAAGTCTCTGAAAAAGCTTTATAGTATTCGGCAGAAAAGCCGTCTGCACCTGGTGATTTGTTTTGGGGTAGGGAGCTAATTACCTGAGCTATTTCGTTTTCTGATATTGCTGAGTTTAAATAATTTAATTGGTCACTTTTAAGGGTGGGGAGATTAACTGAGTGGAGAAATTTATTGATCCCTGTATTAGTAGGTTGTGGTGTTGCTGGGTCTGTGTTTAGATTATATAGTTGTTTGTAGTAATTGCAAAATGCATTTGCTATATCTTTAGGTTGGTATACTATCTGTGACGTAATAGGGTCTTTAATATGTGATAGTTTGGACTTTTGTTGTTTTTTACGGATATAGGCGGCTAAAAATTTGCCCGCTTTGTTTCCTTGGGTGTAGCATGTGGCTTTGAATTTCTGTATGTGATACTGATGTTCTGAAATGAAATGGGTTCTAATCTCTTGTCTTGTTTGGTTTAGTTCTGTGGTTGTTTGGGAGGAGGGATTTGCTTTGTGCTGTTGTTCTAGAGATGAAAGCTTATTCATAAGTGTGGTAAAACTTTTTAATCTCTTTTTTTTTTCCCTTGATGCTGTCTGTTAGGGATGAGCTTCGTGTTCGAGTCGAACCCATGTTCGACTCGAACATCGGCTGTTCGACCGTCCGTCGAATTGCGAACGTTATGGGCCGTTCGCGCCAAATTCGTGTGGCGCGTCACGGCCCATAATTCACTGCGGCATCGCAGTGCATTGCTGGCTGATGATTGGCCAAGCATGCACTATGACCCGCATGCTTGGCCAATCACAGCGCCGTCAGTAGAGAGAGCTGTAATTGGCCAAAGCCAGGGTGGCTTTGGCCAATTATGGCTCAGGGGATTTAGTACACGCCCCACACTATATAAGGCCGCCTGCACGGCGGCCCTGTGTAGTGTGTTCCGGTGTGCTGATAGAGAGAGAGACAGACAGTGTCATTTGATTTGAGTTAGCTAGATTAGGCTAGATCTGTTCCTGCTATTTACATTTAGTGCAGTGCGTCCTGCTCACAGTGTTCAGCTAGATCCATTCCTGTTATTTACATTTAGTGCAGTGCGTCCTGCTCACAGTGTTCAGCTAGATCCGTTCCTGCTATTTACATTTAGTGCAGTCAGTGCGTCCTCCTCACAGTGTTCAGCTAGATCCGTTCCTGCTATTTACATTTAGTGCAGTCAGTGCGTCCTGCTCACAGTGTTCAGCTAGATCCGTTCCTGCTATTTACATTTAGTGCAGTCAGTGCGTCCTGCTCACAGTGTTCAGCTAGATCTGTTCCTGCTATTTACATTTAGTGCAGTCAGTGCGTCCTGCTCACAGTGTTCAGCTAGATCTGTTCCTGCTATTTACATTTAGTGCAGTCAGTGCGTCCTGCTCACAGTGTTCAGCTTGATCCGTTCCTGCTATTTACATTTAGTGCAGTGCGTCCTGCTCACAGTGTTCAGCTAGATCTGTTCCTGCTATTTACATTTAGTGCAGTGCGTCCTGCTCACAGTGTTCAGCTAGATCTGTTCCTGCTATTTACATTTAGTGCAGTGCGTCCTGCTCACAGTGTTCAGCTAGATCTGTTCCTGCTATTTACATTTAGTGCAGTGCGTCCTGCTCACAGTGTTCAGCTAGATCCGTTCCTGCTATTTACATTTAGTGCAGTGCGTCCTGCTCACAGTGTTCAGCTAGATCTGTTCCTGCTATTTACATTTAGTGCAGTGCGTCCTGCTCACAGTGTTCAGCTAGATCCGTTCCTGCTATTTACATTTAGTGCAGTGCGTCCTGCTCACAGTGTTCAGCTAGATCCGTTCCTGCTATTTACATTTAGTGCAGTCAGTGCGTCCTGCTCACAGTGTTCAGCTAGATCCGTTCCTGCTATTTACATTTAGTGCAGTGCGTCCTGCTCACAGTGTTCAGCTAGATCTGTTCCTGCTATTTACATTTAGTGCAGTGCGTCCTGCTCACAGTGTTCAGCTAGATCCGTTCCTGCTATTTACATTTAGTGCAGTCAGTGCGTCCTGCTCACAGTGTTCAGCTAGATCCGTTCCTGCTATTTACATTTAGTGCAGTCAGTGCGTCCTGCTCACAGTGTTCAGCTAGATCCGTTCCTGCTATTTACATTTAGTGCAGTCAGTGCGTCCTGCTCACAGTGTTCAGCTAGATCTGTTCCTGCTATTTACATTTAGTGCAGTCAGTGCGTCCTGCTCACAGTGTTCAGCTAGATCCGTTCCTGCTATTTACATTTAGTGCAGTGCGTCCTGCTCACAGTGTTCAGCTAGATCTGTTCCTGCTATTTACATTTAGTGCAGTGCGTCCTGCTCACAGTGTTCAGCTAGATCTGTTCCTGCTATTTACATTTAGTGCAGTGCGTCCTGCTCACAGTGTTCAGCTAGATCCGTTCCTGCTATTTACATTTAGTGCAGTGCGTCCTGCTCACAGTGTTCAGCTAGATCCGTTCCTGCTATTTACATTTAGTGCAGTGCGTCCTGCTCACAGTGTTCAGCTAGATCCGTTCCTGCTATTTACATTTAGTGCAGTCAGTGCGTCCTGCTCACAGTGTTCAGCTAGATCCGTTCCTGCTATTTACATTTAGTGCAGTCAGTGCGTCCTGCTCACAGTGTTCAGCTAGATCTGTTCCTGCTATTTACATTTAGTGCAGTCAGTGCGTCCTGCTCACAGTGTTCAGCTAGATCTGTTCCTGCTATTTACATTTAGTGCAGTCAGTGCGTCCTGCTCACAGTGTTCAGCTAGATCTGTTCCTGCTATTTACATTTAGTGCAGTGCGTCCTGCTCACAGTGTTCAGCTAGATCTGTTCCTGCTATTTACATTTAGTGCAGTGCGTCCTGCTCACAGTGTTCAGCTAGATCCGTTCCTGCTATTTACATTTAGTGCAGTGCGTCCTGCTCACAGTGTTCAGCTAGATCTGTTCCTGCTATTTACATTTAGTGCAGTGCGTCCTGCTCACAGTGTTCAGCTAGATCCGTTCCTGCTATTTACATTTAGTGCAGTGCGTCCTGCTCACAGTGTTCAGCTAGATCTGTTCCTGCTATTTACATTTAGTGCAGTCATTGCGTCCTGCTCACAGTGTTCAGCTAGATCAGTTCCTGCTATTTACATTTAGTGCAGTGCGTCCTGCTCACAGTGTTCAGCTAGATCTGTTCCTGCTATTTACATTTAGTGCAGTGCGTCCTGCTCACAGTGTTCAGCTAGATCCGTTCCTGCTATTTACATTTAGTGCAGTCAGTGCGTCCTGCTCACAGTGTTCAGCTAGATCCGTTCCTGCTATTCACATTTAGTGCAGTCAGTGCGTCCTGCTCACAGTGTTCAGCTAGATCCGTTCCTGCTATTTACATTTAGTGCAGTGCGTCCTGCTCACAGTGTTCAGCTAGATCCGTTCCTGTTATCTTCCTACTGACAGGCAGGCTTGTCTGGTTACAGTATATAAAGCTACCTGAAGAAAATTACAGGTGTTCTATCCCAGCTTAGTGCAGCTACAGGCCATTAGTATGTCTGGAAGGCCAAGAAGGAGAGGCAGACAGTCACAAGCCAATAAGAGAGGGCAAGCAGGCTCTGTGTCTAGTGCTGGTCGTGGAGACGGTGCATCCTCATCAGCCCGTGGCCATGGGACACGCTTGGCCTTTTTTTCGGCAGCTGGCCGTGTTGAGCCGCAACATGCAGAAAACTTGGTCGAGTGGATGACCAAGCCGTCCTCATCCTCCTCATCCTCTCTCACCCATGCCCAGGGTGCTTTGTCTGGCAAAGCAGCGGCCTCTTCCCTCAGCTCAATGTCATCAGTGACTCCTTCCCTAGCTCCACCATGTCCTCATGAGGATTCCCTCGAACTGTTTGACCACAGTGTTGGGTACATGCTCCAGGAGGATGCCCAGCGTTTGGAAGGCTCTGATGATGATACTGAGCTCGATGAAGGCAGTAACATGAGCACGGACAGAGGGGGTGCCCAAGAAGGACAGCAATCTGGCAGTCATGCTCCCCCTGCTGCAGCATACTGCCAGGTTTGCTCCAGTGATGAGGAGGGAGGGGATGATGAGGTCACTGACTCAACGTGGGTGCCTGATAGGAGAGAGGAGGAGGAGGAGGAGGAGGAGGCGGCACATCACCAACGAGGCAGGATGCCCTCCAGGGGCCAGCCTAAGGGCAGCACATTGACTGCATCACACCCCAAAGCTCCACATGTGCAGGGCGCTGCAGTCTCTGCGCGTTATTCAAAAAGTTCTTTGGTGTGGGCCTTTTTTGAGACGAGTGCATCAGATCGCACCGCTGCTATTTGCAACATATGTCTCAAGCGTATCTCGCGTGGCCAAAACATCTCCCGCTTGGGTACCACATGCTTGACCAGACATATGTTGACCTGCCATGCAGTTCGTTGGCAAGCATATCTAAAAGACCCACACCAAAGAACAAAGAGGATCTCTCCTTGCTCCTCATCAGCTGAGATTTCCAACCCCACTAGACCTTCAGTCCTCTCTGAGACCTGCAGTAAGAGGAATGAAGGTGTAGAATTAGGTGTGTCACAGCCAAGTACTTGTGGGCAATCTGCTTTTGGTACACCGACGTCAGATTGTACCAGGCAAATTTCCCTGCCCCAGCTGCTGCACCGCCGAAAGAAGTTTGCTCCCAGCCATCCACATGCCCAGCGGTTGAATGCTAGCTTGGCAAAATTGCTTGCACTTCAACTGCTGCCTTTTCAGTTGGTAGACTCTGCCCCCTTCCGTGAGTTTGTGGAATGTGCGGTTCCTCAGTGGCAGGTACCCAAACGCCACTTTTTCTCACGGAAGGCGATTCCGGCTCTCTACCGGCATGTGGAAGGCAATGTCCATGCCTCGCTGGACAGGGCGGTCAGCGGTAAGGTGCATATTACCGCTGACTCATGGTCCAGCAGGCATGGACAGGGACGTTACTTAAGTTTCACGGCGCATTGGGTGACTCTGCTGGCAGCTGGGAAGGATGCAGGACAAGGTGCAGTAGTGTTGGAGGTTGTTCCGCCACCACGCCTCCAAAATGCTGATTGTGACACACCTCTCTCCTCCACCCCCTCCTCTTCTTCTTCCACCATGGCCTCTTCCTCGGAACCAGCGGTGCTCCGTAGGCGTTCAAGGGGCTACGCAAGTACGCAGGCCAAAAGATGCCATGCGGTGCTTGAGCTGGTGTGCTTGGGGGACAGGAGCCACACTGGGGCAGAGGTTCTGTCAGCTCTGCAGGGGCAGGTTCAGAGGTGGTTGACGCCACGCCAACTTAAGGCAGGAATGGTGGTTTGCGACAATGGCACCAACCTCCTCTCTGCCCTCCGACAGGGACAACTGACCCATGTGCCCTGTTTGGCTCACGTCCTTAACTTGGTGGTGCAGCGGTTCTTGGGCAGGTACCCGGGCTTACAGGATGTCCTGAGGCAGGCCAGGAAAGTCTGTGTGCATTTCCGCCGGTCATATAATGCCAGTGCTCGGCTGACGGACCTCCAAAAGGAGTTTAACCTGCCCAAGAACCGCCTAATCTGTGACATGCCCACCAGGTGGAACTCGACATTAGCCATGCTGCAGCGGCTGCACACGCAGCAGAGGGCCATCAATGAGTACCTGTGCGACTATGGCACCAGGACAGGGTCAGGGGACCTTGGTTTTTTTTCCCCACGCCAGTGGGCCATGATCAGGGATGCATGCACTGTCCTGTCACCATTCGAGGAGGCCACGAGGATGGTGAGCACTGACAGTGCATGCATCAGTGACACTGTCCCCCTTGTCCACCTGTTGGAGCACACGCTGCGTGGAATAATGGACAGGGCACTTGAGGCAGAACAAAGGCAGGAAGAGGAGGACTTCTTTAGCTCTCAAGGCCCCCTTTATCCAGACAGTGTTCCTGCGTGCCCGCCGATCACACAGGAAGAGGACGAGGAGGAGGAGGAGGAGGAGGAGGAAGATTGTGTCAGTATGGAGGTGGAGCCTGGCACTCAGCATCAGCAGTCTTTAAGGGATCAGTCCCAAGGAACACATGGACTTGTACGTGGCTGGGAGGAGGTGGCTGCGGACGTTGTTGTCCTTAGTGACCCAGAGGACTCCGGACCGAATGCCTCAGCAAACCTACGCTGCATGGCCTCCCTGATCCTGCAAAGCCTGCGTAAGGATCCTCGTATTCGTGGTATCAAGGAGAAGGACCAATACTGGCTGGCAACCCTCCTTGATCCACGTTACAAGGGTAAGGTTGCGGACCTTATCTTGCCATCGCAGAGGGAGCAGAGGATGAAACATCTTCGGGAGGCCTTGCAGAAAGGTCTGTGCAACGCGTTCCCAGAGACTGGGAGGTTACAAACTCCTGTTTCTGGACAACGTGTTGCTGAGGCTTCGGTCAGTCAAAGAAGGAGCGGTGGAGAAGGTGGCCGTCTGACCGATGCGTTCAGACAATTTTTTGTTCCGCAGCCCCAAGGTATGATCGGTTCCAGCAACCATCGCCAGCGTCTGTTTTACATGGTGCAGGAATACCTAGGGGCAAGATCAGACTTGGACACCTTTCCCACCGAAAATCCTCTGGGTTACTGGGTCTTGAGGATGGATCACTGGCCAGAGCTTGCACAGTATGCAATTGAGCTACTGGCCTGTCCTGCATCCAGCGTTCTTTCGGAACGCACATTCAGTGCTGCTGGAGGCGTGGTAACCGATCACAGGGTGCGTCTGTCCACTGACTCGGTCGATCGGCTGACCTTCATAAAAATGAATCAGTCTTGGATCACCACCAGCTACCAAGCACCTGATGCTGATGTAACTGAATAATTTTTTTCAGATCCCTTCAAAGACTGCCTATGCTGATGCTGAGTGACTATCCCTGAGTAATTATCCTCTTCCTCCTCAATCATCACGCTGATAGCTTGTAAGAACATTTTTGGTTCTGGGCGCCACCACCAGTGCCTAAGGCACAATTTTTCAGCCCCTGTTTAACAGGGGCGTGTAATTACAATTTTTGATGTAATACTTTGCAGCAGGGCTCGTTCCTGCATTCCAACTAGAGTGTCTGTGAGGGGTTGCAGTGTTGTGGCACCAGCACCAGTGCCTAAGGCCTAATTTTTCAGCTCCTGTTCAACAGGGGCATGTAATTACAATTCTTGATCTAATATTTCACAGCAGGGCCCTGTGAGGGCTTACAGTGTTTTGGCCACAGCAACACCTAAGGCCCAAATTTCTGCTGAGTATATAGGGCAGGACCCTACTTTCAAACATCTAACTTACAAACGACTCCTACTTGCAAACGGAAGGAGACAACAGGAAGTGAGATGAAATCTACCCCTAGGAAGGGAAATTCTCTCATGTAAGAGTTAATATGGGAAAACAATTTCTCCTTTCCACTGATGCTTTCCAATCCTTGTTCCACAAAAAAACCCAAATTTTCAAAAAACATTTTTCATTGGGATAAAAAAGTGAGGTGAAATCTTCTGAAGAGGAGGAAAGACGCAAAACAAATGTCACAGGGGTGATAACCCTTCCCTATGTTTTCCAAAAAGCTTAGAAAAGATTTTTTGGCTGGAGCTAAACACGTTAAAAATGTTCAAAATTACAAACAGATTCTACTTAACAACAAACCTACAGTCCCTGTCTTGTTTGCACCGCCTGTATACTGCTGTTCAGAGTATATAGGGACCTTTCCTTATTTTAATTTGGGTGCGGGGTTCCCCTTAATATCCATACAAGACCCAAAGGGCCTGGTAATGGACTGGGGGGTACCCATGCCGTTTGTCTCACTGATTTTCATCCATATTGCCATGACCCGACATGACATTAAACCCGCAAGCAGTTTTAAATGAGATTTTTTCCTTTAAAAATGACATTTGGTGCAGGGACTGTTCTAAACATGGGAAACACGCGTCACTTTACAGGCATACTATAGACACCCCCCAGGTACGATATTTAAAGGAATATTTCACTTTTTTTTTTTTACTTTAAGCATCATTAAAATCACTGCTCCCGAAAAAACGGCCGTTTTTAAAAGTTTTTTTTGCATTGATACATGTCCCCTGGGGTAGGACCCGGGTCCCCACACCCTTTTTAGGACAATACCATGCAAATTAGCCTTTAAAATGAGCACTTTTGATTTCGAACGTTCGAGTCCCATAGATGTCAATGGGGTTCTAACGTTCGTGCGAACTTGCGGTCCGTTCGCGGGTTCTGGTGCGAACCGAACCGGGGGGTGTTCGGCTCATCCCTACTGTCTGTATTAATAGGCCTCTACTAAAAGCTTTGTGTGAACACCACAGTGTAAAAACATTCATTCCCGGAGTCTCGTTAATTCGAAAGAATTCCTTGATCCGATCACGCAAACCCTCCCTGTGTTTAGGATTTTTCAAGATTGATATATTGTTCCGCCATAGGTGTGTAGGCGGTGCAACATTATTTTCTTTGATGGAAAGGGACACGGGAGCGTGATCAGACCAAGTAATTGGATGGATTTTAGCTGAAACTGCATTGTTCAGGCATTGTAAATCAGCTACAAATAAGTCGATTCTGGAATAAGACTTATGGGGAGCTGAGTAGTAGGTAAAATCTTTTTCACTTGAATTGACACAACGCCATACGTCATAAAGATCAGAGGAGTGTAAAAAGTGTTGGAGTTCAATTCGTGTAGCTTTCGATTTATGCGGAAAGGAACAATCTAGTTGTCTATTAGGAACACAATTGAAATCCCCACAGTACAATACAAATCCTTTCTTGATGCTCCCAACCTTTTTGCTGAGGGCACCCAAAAAGGACAGTTGCCCCTGATTTGGAGCATATACATTGATAATAGTATACCAGGTATTGTTTAGTTCACACACTAAAATAATATATCTTCCAGCCTTGTCATATAATACATCCTGTAATTTAAATGCTACATTTTGATTTATAGCTATCATTACACCAGCTTTTTTTTTTGGGCCTGAGGCCATGAAGATGTGCGGAAATTGTTTGTCTTTGCATAAGGGATGCTTCTGTTGGGTAAAATGAGTTTCTTGGATACAAAGTACATCGCTCTTCAGGGATTTCGCCTGCTGCCACATTGCCCTTCTTTTGAATGGTATATTAAGACCATGTGCATTGATGGTCACGAGATTAAGGACCATTTGAGCGGTGGGCTAAGTGCTTGATTGTAGTTTCTATCAAAATTTGATATGTGGTGTAGAGTATAAAAGTACCTGCAGTTAGAGGTGTCTTTGATTTGCTTGTAGAAAGCTCGCTCAGGTGGGATGCAGTTGTAGAGAGGTTATACTTCAGGTTCTTGCCATCAGACTTGCCGTAGATGGTTGCCAGTGGTAGAGTAGAAAATAAAAGGTAGAAAATGTCAACATTTAAACAAAAAACAAAACTTAAAAAAGTGAGGAAGTTTTCCTCAAAGTGCGAGTAAAATCGCATAAGAACACTTGGGGGTACTTGCTCCTTTGAACCAGCTTCGGCCCTAAAGATTAGTGGGCAAACTATGAGTAAGTTGTTTCTTTATGTAGACAGTCAGTCAAGTGATTTTGGTTGACTCCCATTCAGGGGATATACTCCTTGGGGGTTTGGTAGTAGAAGTATCTTCCTCATCTATTGGGAGAAGCCCCCATTTTCTTGACAGCTGGATGCCTTCTTCTAAAGATCTTTAGTTACCAGAAGTTTTGTAGGGAAGCCCCAGGAATATGGGAGTTTGTTGTTGCGCAGTATTTTTGTCAATGTTATTAGTTTCTTCCTTGCTAGCATTGTATGCTGGGAGAGGTCAGCGTAGATGTTTATGCCTGAATACGGGTTGGGTAGAGGGGAGTTTTGCCTTGCAAAACGCATTAAATCGTCTTTGACGTGAAAAAAATGTATGCGAGCTATAACGTCGCGGGGTACTTTCTCTGGTAGGTATTGTGGCTTTGGTAATCTGTGGGCTCGGTCTACCACAATTTCCCCATCTGGCGTGTCAGGAAGTAGCTCTTTAATTAGTCGCTGTACATAATTCCGGAGTTCTGGGGGGGGTACAGACTCCGCCACCCCCCTCAGTTTGACATTGTTCCTGCGGGACCTGTCCTCCAGGTCCGCCATTTTGTTTTTTAAAGCTTCTATCTCCTCCTCTTTTTCATTATGTGCATCCACTAATTCATTGTGTGCCGTTGAAAAATCTGCCATTTTGTCCTCCACGTGGCTAACTCTCTCCCCTATGTCATTAATGTCGGTTTTTATTTGCGATATACAGTCCATGAGGTCCCTATGCATGGACCCTCGTAAAGAGACCAGCATCTCTTTCATTGTAGTGTCGCTCAGGGGTTGTCCTGATGTTGGGAACTCCTGAATCTGGTCTATGAATTCGGTTGTGCTATCGTAGGATGTGCAATTATCCTCGTTCCTTTCCCCAGCATATGTGTGGGCAGCTGAACGTTTGGGTGCCGCTTTCTGTGGGCTCTGGGATGGGGTAATGCACGCTGAGGAGCGGCTGCTGTGACCCGGAGAGAAGGACGGGGGTCTGCTATCTTCTCTCTTATTTCCCCTGGTGTCAGACTGCCTGGCGCGCTGCTGCCTGTGTGCGGCGGCGCCATCTTGGATCTCCGGCGTGCTTGCGGAGGGGTAAAAGTCCGTTAGTTTGCGGGGTCCCCCCAAGGGTTTTCTCTTACCCATCGCAGGCTGTGTGATGCTGGGACTCCTGGAGCTCTCTGCTGTTAGTTTGCAGGCTTCTATCGTCGCTTTGTACGGGCCGTTACCGCTGGTTCTCACGGAGCTCTCTCCTTATGCGGCCATCTCCTTCCACTGCCGGCCACGCCCCGGAATATTTCATTTTTATTGCTTCACTTTAAGCATTATTAAAATCACTGCTCCTGAAAGAACAGACGTTTTTTAAAACTTTTTGTTCCATTGATACATGTCCCCTGGGGCAGGACCTGGGTCCCCAAACACTTTTTAGGTCAATAACTTGCAAATAAGCCTTTAAAATTAGCACTTTTGATTTTTCATGTTCGTGTCCCATAGACTTTAACGGTGTTCGCGTGTTCGAACAAATTTTTTGCCTGTTCGCACGTTCTGGTGTAAACCGAACCGGGGAAAATTCGGCTCATCCCTAATGTACACTATATTACCAAAAGTATTGGGACACCTGCCTCAACCCGCAAGAACACCTATAGGATGAATTAGAGCAGAGACTGCGAGCCAGGCATTCTCATCCAACATCAGTGCCTGACCTCACAAATGCATTTCTGGAAGAATGGTCAAACATTCCCATAGACACACTCCTAAACCTTGTAGACAGCCTTCCCAGAAGAGTTGAAGCTGTTATAGCTGCAAAGGGTGGGGCCAACTCAATATTGAACCCTACGGACTAAGACTGGGATGCCATTAATGTTCATGTGTGTGTAAAGGCAGGCATCCCAATACTTTTAGCAATATAGTGTATATATTTGGTACTATAAGCATTTGTTTACTCGTGTACTCGCTGTAAATCTGAGGGGAAAGAACTGGTGATTTTATCATCCAATCATGTAGAAGCAAAGATGCTGTTTTTTTCTTTTCCTTGCAGGTCCCCCTTTTGTAGGGTTGCCACCAGTCCAGGATTCACCTGGACAGTCCGGGTTTTGAATCATGTGTCCAGGTTTCAGTCCTCCTGAAACCCGGGCACATTATTCAGACAGAAATGTGGCTTTGAAAAAGGCTTAACAGGAAGGTGAGGGGGCACTATGTGCACCATGTTACTAGTTGTCCCAGGTTTGTATATCCCAGGTATACAGTTCTATAGTGTATACTAAAAAAAAAAAAAATGACTGTGCTGCTAAAGTGTTCGGGTTTGGCTTGAAGCAAAAGTGGCAACCCTACCCTTTGGATCTCCAGCAACGGCACTTCCAAGTGCACTTGTAGTGCAAAGTGGATTTGCCTTTAGTAAATAAACCCCAAAGTCCAAGATACCTAATAATTTGGGGTGTACACAGCAACATGCTAGAGTGCAATTTACCTAATGGGGAAGCTATTTAGATTGACCTGTGTGTCCCCAGGGAAAGACATTGGTAGGATTTTACCCTCACTTCCTGTT
This sequence comes from Aquarana catesbeiana, assembly GCA_037953035.1. Taxonomy (NCBI): domain Eukaryota; kingdom Metazoa; phylum Chordata; class Amphibia; order Anura; family Ranidae; genus Aquarana; species Aquarana catesbeiana. The sequence goes on from JBBHAA010000999.1 coordinate 148,855, forward strand.
TGGCTATGTGACAGGAAGTGAATAAATTTGAAGGAGAAACTGGCAAAACTTGGGAGGTGTCTTCTCCCTATCAGGGGTGCAGACATCCCCAAAAACTGACAAGACTTCTAATCCCTCTGCACTCTATCCCCAAGCAAAAATAAGAAAGAATTTAATTTAGTTTAACTTTGCAAAGACACATTCCTAAGTTCAACTGTGATGCATGTCAATGGTTTATTTATCCCTTGTTTAATAGAAATCACCAGTTGCCTTTCACTAGAAACATTTGTTAGTCCAGTCCTGGAAATCTGCATCTGCTTTACTCTTTCCACTTTTCATTATTATTTACTACACTATTTTCATAAAAATTGGGTTCCTGCAGCTAGATGCGCGACCGCTGTGTATGTGAGATGCACAACTGCTGTGTGGGCGGAGTTATGTACCGTGGCGCACAACGTTCCCAGAAGCGGTGACCAGCACACAGGAATAACATCACGCCCCTACAGGAAGTTGCTTGTACTGCTGCTAATTTCTTCCCACCACCATGTCCCGCTCACTGTTCTCTGAGGAAGAGATGATCCTTATTTGCAAATTAAGATCATTTTAAATTTATTTTTACATTGGGTAAAAAGGCTGATGCCCCGGCAGATGCCACAAACCACGAGATGTCGCGGCGCCGTGCACACGCCGAGGTAACTCGCACATGCGCACCTCGCCGCGGCTCATCCGGAGGTGATCAAGGGATGCCGCCGGCAGAGTGGAGCTCACATCGGCGGACGATGGATACAATTCTCCGTCAATCAGAGCATGGGGGGGGAGAGCTTGGATCCTGCATCTCCCTCACATTCTCACCCTGCCGGGAAGCCTTCAATTGGACCAGGACTCACCCCCATGAGGCCGACAGGGAGCCACATGTGGGCTGCTCATTAGCGGCCCGGGCGTCATTACTCTGGGGGGGAGGAGATCAGCACCTGTGCCTACTCAATTAATTGCCTACTATAGGCATATATCCATGATCGGCTGCCTGTGAGTCTTACTATGACTCCACGCAGACCGTAATGAATGGCACTGCACAAATCCTTTTTGGCTCCAGCTTTTTACCTCTTTCGCTTCATTGCAATTTGGTTCATACAAGTGAAACTTTACCATACTACATCAGCCACATAGTGGCACAAGGTAAATTATAATACTATATATATATATATTCCTACTCCTATAATATCACAACACTACACTCATACTCCTATTCCTATAATCAGTTTAGATCTTTCACACATGTTTTTGATTGTTTCAATTTGGTTTTACTCATTCACATACTCTCCTCTTCTCTCTCCTCTCCTATAACCTTACAATGAGATTTATGATGACATGTTCTTAAATTTTGAAGATATTCAATGTATTTTATAGAACCAACTATCCCCCTGATGATGACCGTACACAGGTCGAAACGCGTCGGGGATTTATACCGTCAACAGCCCGGAAATGTATGACTGTATATAATTTTGTGTAAAGATGTGTCGATTTTATATTGTGGAATATGTATTGTACTACTTGGCCAGCGCCATGTTGTAATGCCAATTGAATTATAACATTACAATTGTTCATGGTTCAAATAAATGCACTTACTGGTTATACATTTTCTATTATTCTGGATTTCAAGATATTGCTGTCTAAAGCCCCACCGGGGAAACTGTCCATTTTTTACCAGGTTTCTCTCACTAACCTAGCAGCCAGTACGCAGCACGAACAAAAGTCTCTGCCACAGACTTGAATGAACTAGAAACCCGTACGATCCTCTGCCACAGGATGTAATGGTTTACGATGAATAGCAAACACAGCACTAGAACCTTTAAGCCGACCCGGCAGTACTATGCGGTAGAATTACCTTAGGATGTGTCCTCCAACTGAGTCACCATGCCCCTCTCCAGACCAGCACTCTGCTTGATCCTTCCATGACGGGTCCTCCCCTGGGATCTTCTCAGTTGTTCAGCTTCTTCCCGTAGGACAGACAGCCCAGGACCATTCCCTTGCCACTGTGGTAGGCCCCAGACAGGCTTTTGGGCCCACCCACACGCTGCAGCAACGTGGGCCTCCCGATCGGAGGACCACGAGTTAGTACTCCTAACACATACCTGTCAGCCAGGAGGGCCAGCAGGTGGAATGAAAGAACCCCTAAAACATGATGTCTATCCCATAAATACCCTCTCCCAGAATGCAACTCGGAGGACCACCTCCGCCGAGTTATCTCCGGGACAGAGAAGCACTTATACACTTCAACGTGTTGCCTTTCCAACACTGGCCCATAGTAACAACGACAACCACAGGCAAAGTGCGAAATTACATGCAACTCAGCGGATCTGGAACAGAGGCAAATCTGACTATGTATGAACAGCTAACCCACTAAATTTACCTATCAGCAGTAGATTAAAAATCTACCAGCACTACATACTCCCCCCACTACAATAGACGTTGTCCTCGACGTCTGTCAAAATAACTCCCAAGCCTGAGAGTAGGTATTTGAACTTTAAAAAAAACTTGGATGAAGAGGAAGAAAGCACAGTATAGAAATATTACAGCTTGAACATTTATAGAATAACACATTCACATCCATGAAAGAAATCACATTTGGAACTGTTACAAGCCCCACTATCTATCTAGCTAAAAAGCCTAACAGCTTAATAGGAGGTCCAGTTGTTCCTGTAAAAAAAACAAAGTTAGACACACGCTAAATATGTACAATGTCCTCAATAAACAGTTTAGGAGCAAAGCCTCATTCCAAAAGAAGAATGACACTCTCTTCCCATAGATTTTCCTTTTAATAGAAACAAACTAGAGTAACTTAAAAAGTCCATCCCTATCTTTGAAGAAAATCCAGCTGGCAAAGAGTCTTTGGATTTGGAAACGCTGGGATAAATATCATTTTTTGACCACGAAGATCTCTATGTACTGACACTCTCTAACTATATACCCCAAAGTTCTTCTTCACAATCACCAATAAAACCGGGGATCTGGCAATGTCAGTTTCTTTCCCAGTTTATCCACTGTAGTGATAAAGTACACAACATCATCTTTTCCAGGTCTGCAAATGACCACTTTGTCAGCATAGATGTGCCGACCATAGTTCCAAGGTAAGAAACATCCACTGAAACATTCATCCATGGCAACAGAACACCCAATTCTCCGGAAAGGTTTTTGGCACAGACAAATAGTCCCAAACAGCTTCACTGTACTACTGTTCCCGGTTGGCCTCAATTTCCTGCATAATTTCCTAAGTAACATAGGGAAATTCCAGACCATATTCTGTGGCAACTCGTTTAGTGAGCATTCTCTGCAAATGGGCAAGTTTAGGCAAAGGTCTATTTTTCCCCAAACCAGGAGGCATACAATAGTGCGGTGATTTGCTCACCATAGACCCGACGGGTGTCGGAAGCAAACTAGCAACTTTAGACAATGTCTCTTTGGTAGTACTGTGCGGCTCCACACAAGGTCATGTCTTCCCAGAATCCAGGGCTGTCCACTCTGAGAAAGTTAAGGCAGAAGCAACATCTTCACCCTGGGCCCACAATAGTTCTTGTGACATAGTCTCAAACAAATCATCATCACCGGAGAGATCCGACATGGAATCTATCTCTGAGTCTCTCAACTCTTCTGCTGGCAAATATTTACAAAGAGTCCCAGATATGTTCCCCTTTGATCTCTCACCCGTTCCTGACGTAGACTTCTCTGGATCCATATATTTCTGGTTCGGGTAGTCTCTGGGGTAGGCCTCGACCACGGCCGCGGGAAGCATTCACATATCCCACCTTCCTCTGGACAGGTGCAATGGGGATAGGTGTAGTAGATGCGGAAATCAAAGTAATGTCCGCTAATGAATCGGTAACAGCGACATCTTCCTCGGAAGCACTCACGGTAACAGGCGAGATCACAGCCTGTTGCTCTCTAGCAGCAATGGCAGCAGTTTCCACTGTGGCAATTCCTGTAGCCCAATCCACTCGATAAGCATGGGGCGACACGGTAGGTTGCTCCACTGTGAACAAATATTCTCCGCACTGCAAACAACGGACAAATGGATGGAGATGTTTGGCCAGTCCTTCACACTTATATATATATATATATATGTAGGTTCTTGTGTCCACCAGCAGCAGGGCCGGATTAACATAGGGGCTGATGGAGCTGCAGCTCCAGGCCCCTGCCTTAAAATCGGCCCTCCCAGTCAGCAGTAAAAGGCCGATTTTCTCCTGTCCATAAACTTCTATGGGACAGGAGAAGCTGTGTGTAAATGTAGGGGTGTCTGGCTGCATCTGTGTTTGCTCACTGTGTTTATTACATTGTCACAGTGCACAGTTCCCCCCTACACAAATGGGAGAGGCTGAGTCGGCTCTGCCTTTCCCCTCCCCTCTCTCACTCTGTGAAGTCTGTGGCTGTGTAGTGAAGAAGGAGCCGTGTGGGTGGGAAATTATGAACAGAACAGCGGCAGATATCTGAGTGATGAGCCTCCAGGGACCATCCAAATGTGAGCTCAGTGACTCTTATCTCCCTTCCCCTCGTTTTTAACTTATTCCTCCAGCAGTAGCTCTTATAACTGCAGCCAAAGTGTTAAGAATTGTGTCCTCAGCCTGTGGTAGTACTCGGTCCCTTGTGCTTTTAGGAAGGGTTCACACTGGTTTGCTATGTTTTGGCCCATTGCTGGTGTATCCACAGTTTTCCTGCGTTTTACTCACAGTCCTATTGATTTCTATTAGGTTGTGTGTTTTTTTCTGAAAGTGCACCAAAATTCCTGCATGCTGCATCTTATCTTTGGCGCACTGTCAGAAAATGCAGCAAAAACCTGCAACCTAATACATATCAATAGGACTGCAGCTAAAACTGCAGATACACAAGCAGTGCGGCCGACTGCAGCACACCAGTGTGAGCCCAAAGGCTTGTACACACAACCCCCTGTAGAACTTGGTCTAATCAATACTCCTGGCATACACACACACGGCCATACCATCCCAGCTCAGGAGGGGTAGGGGCTCCAGGGATTTGATTGACTATGCAGGCCCTGTCCCTCCTATCTGTCTGGGCAGAGTTCTGGAGGCAGTGGCAGGCTGCTGGTGGCAAGTGGCACACTCTATCTGGTTGCATGCTGCTGGTGGCAAGTGGCACACTGTGTCTGGTGGCAGGCTGCTGACTGTATCTGGTGGCAGGTGGTACACTGTATCTGGTGGCAGGCTTCTGTTGGCAAGTGGCACACCATATCTGATGGCAGGCTGCTGGTGGCAAGTGGCACACTGTATCTGGTGGCAAGTGGCACACTGTATCTGGTGGCATGCTGCTGGTGGCAAGTGGCACACTGTATCTGGTGGCAGGCTGCTGGTGGCAAGTGGCACACTATCTGGTGGCAAGTGGCACACCATATCTGGTGGAATGCTGCTGGTGGCAAGTGGCACACTGTATCTGGTGGCCTGCTGCTGGTGGCAAGTGGCACACTGTATCTGGTGGCAGGCTGCTGGTGGCAAGTGGCACACTGTGTCTGGTAGCAGGCTGTGGGTGGCAAGTAGCACACCATATCTGGGGCAGGCTGCTGGTGGCAAGTGGCACACTGTATCCGGTGGCATGCTGCTTGTGGCAAGTGGCACACTGTATCTGGTCGCAGGCTGCTGTTGGCAAGTGGAACACCATATCTGGTGGCAGATTGCTGGTGGCAAGTGGCACAGTGTATCTGGTGACAGACTGTTGGTGGCAAGTGGCACACTGTATCTGGTGACAGGCTGCTTGTGGCAAGTGGCACACTGTATCTGGTGGCAAGTGGCACACTGTATCTGGTGGCAGGCTGCTGGTGGCAAGTGGCACACTATCTGGTGGCAAGTGGCACACCATATCTGGTGGCATGCTGCTGGTGGCAAGTGGCACACCATATCTGGTGGCATGCTGCTGGTGGCAAGTGGCACACTGTATCTGGTGGCAGGCTGCTGGTGGCAAGTGGCACACTGTGTCTGGTAGCAGGCTGTGGGTGGCAAGTAGCACACCATATCTGGTGGCAGACTGCTTGTGGCAAGTGGCACACTGTATCTGGTCGCAGGCTGCTGTTGGCAAGTGGAACACCATATCTGGTGGCAGGCTGCTGGTGGCAAGTGGCACAGTGTATCTGGTGGCAAGTGGCACACCGTATCTGGTGGCATGCTGCTGGTGGAAAGTGACACACTGTATCTGGTGGCAGGCTGCTGGTGGCAAGTGGCACACTGTATCTGGTGGTAAGTGGCACACTGTATCTGGTGGCAGGCTGCTGGTGGCAAGTGGCACACCGTCACTGGTGGCAGGCTGCTGGTGGCAAGTGGCACACTGTATCTGGTGGCAGGTTGCCGGTGGCAAGTGGCACACTGTATCTGGTGGCAGGTTGCAGGTGTTAAGTGGCACACTGTATCTGATAGCAGGCTATGGGTGGCATCTGGCGGCAGGCGATGGTGGCAAGTGACAAGCTCAGGTTCCCACTGATTCTGCATCATGATGAGTTGAACTATTTCACTATATATTACAATGTAGTAATAGAAATAATGGAATTTGATCATCCTGACGCCATATCAAGCATAGTGTTAGGATGATTTTAAGTGCTAACACCAGCCATTTGCCCGAAAAATCACCCCCGCCACCTATTTCCCCATCAAACCCAAGACTACATCCCCCCTCATCTTTTTTTTGGGAAGGGGGGGATGTCCCTGAATGGCAGTTTGGAAATGTGGTCGCCCTATGTTGCTGTTAGTGAGAGACTGCATAGCAGGTGGTATTGGTGGTGTTGCTGCTGCTCAGAGGCTGCACGGCTGATATTACTGGTGAGAGTAGATTTAATTTGTTTTAGCAAAAAATGTTTGCACTTTCATATTGTTTCCATAAAAAGGCCCACCAAAATCCTCAGCACCAGGCCCATGATGCTCTTAATCTGGCCCTGACCAGCAGAGAGAAGTTGGGTAGATGCCACACTCCCAATTCTTGAGGCATAATAATGGTCTAGCACAGGGGTTTTCAAACTACGGCCCACCAGTTGTTCAGGAACTACAGTTCCCATCATGCCTAGTCATGTCTGTGAATGTCAGAGTTTTACAATTCTTCATGGGATGTGTAGTTCCGCAACAGCTGGAGAGCCATAGTTTGAAGATTCCTGATCACTCTAGCATGTCTTGAAAAAAGGTGTGTTCTCATGTGCCTTGTATAATGCCCAAAAATATCGTTAGGAAAATACAAGTGGGTCATGGCACATCTACTTTACAAATTTGGCACTTAAGATGGTCATGCACTATGCAATCTGGTCAATCTCTGTACAACTCGATATTTAGGCAAAATAGGTAATAGAAAGACTCACTTGAACAATTAATTCAAATTATAGGAAATCAAACAGGCTCTTGCACTAAATCTAATTTATTTAAGATCTAACTGATTGCAGTGTATGGTCACCTTTAAAGATCAAGATTTGAAAATAATAATTTATTGGGTTTAGAAACACTTCTCTGTTCTTTGTAATGTATTGAAAAATTTGGGTAAAAAAAGAAAAAAAAACACATTTCAAAGATATATTAGAAGTAAGAGGAATGAGATTAGTATCAAAAGATTTAATTCACTGAGAACACCTACTAATTGCCTAACAAGACATCCAATGAGATGAAATTAACTAATTGTATTGGACGTGCGCTTTTATCAATAAGAAAACCCCAGTTACCCTAGCGCCAGTTGCAGTTTACATATGCCGGTATTTATTATCGCTATTTGCGCTTCAATGTGTGCTGGTTCGCACGTTCAATTAATGACTTTTCTGGCACACCAATTAATGTATGAACTGGTGCAGTGCCTTCTTCTTAGTAAATCACCCCCACTGTTTTCTATTATTTATATGAAACGTATTTGTTGTTTTATGTATCATATTATACAGTAGATTCTGAATTTTGCTGCACCTGAAGAATTAGCTGAGTAATGCCCTGTACACACATTAGGATTTTCTGACAACAAAATCCATGTTTTTTTTCCAACGGATGTTGGCTCAAACTTGTCATGCATACACACGGTCACACAAAGTTGGTCCAAAATTCCGAACGTCAAGAACACATTGACATACAACACGTACAACAAGACAAGAAAAATTAAGTTCAATAGTCAGTGCTGCTCTTCTGCTTGATTCTGAGCATGCGTGGAACTTTGTGCGTCGGAATTGTGTACACACGATCAGAGTTTCCGACAACGGATTTTGTTGTCGGAAAATTTGAGAACCAGCTCTCAAATTTTGTGTGATGGAAATTCCGATGGAAAATGTCTGATGGAGCCTACACACGGTCAGAATTTCTGACAACAAGCTGCTATCACACATTTTCCATCGGAAAATCTTATCGTGTGTACGGGGCATTAGACCGTGAAATGGGTAGAACCATTTGATGGTCTCTTTTTTATTACCATCTGTGACGGGAGGGCCCGTGGAACCCAGAATCCCTTGGAAAGGTTGGGAAACCCTTGTTTCAGCTCCCCATGCACCTCTTATGTCTAAGTCACCCTGTGCCATCCTGGCACAGGGTGACTGAGGAAATATATCTTGGATTACCTAAAATGGTACATTAATATTTATCCACAATATCTCCCTATCAGGAACCATGAATCAGACCTAGACAGAAGTATAGTTAAATCTCACTTGTTTATTAATAATAATAATAATAATAATAATAATAATAATAAGGTAAACAGAGTAAGCATAGTCAAAACAAGCCAGAGTTCAGTAACCGTATCGGGTAGTCAGCCAAGCAAATGTCAGAGAGCCAGAGATAAACGTAGTAGTACAGCAAGCAGGATCAGGAGCCAGAAGGAAATTCAGCCGAACAAGTCTTCAACAGGAACGCAGGAAAAGTCTCTGTGATGTTGACAAAGGCCAAGGCAGAGATCAAGTGAGCTGGATGACTTTAAGTAGGCAGGACTGACAAGCAGAATCAGCAACAGCTGGGTAACTGTGGAGAGAGATGGGAGCTGGCAATTAGCCGACAGCTGAGCAGCCAGCTCAGAGAAGGAAGGCTGAGTCCAGCCCTGACACTCCCAGGATATATGTAAAGACTATTCTTAGTTTGTTTGATTCTGAACTCAACATGTTAGTTGAAAGAGCTGATCACATTGGCCTCTGTACAATGTAGGAGACAGGCCGACTCCTGCTGGAGCTTCTGCTATTGTGAGGAGGTGTCCTGTGTTTATACTTATAATAATGTATAATCTACTATGTAAAAGCTCGGTGACAACAAGTCTGACCTGTAGTGAAATCCTGATTAATCATAACAATGCTCAGGAGGGAACGGAGTCACATCAGCTGCTTTAAGGGATTAGTTGATTAGCTCACGATAATTAGGTTTCTAGTAGGGATGAGCCGAACACCCCCCGGTTCGGTTCGCACCAGAACCCGCGAACGGACCGAAAGTTCGCACGAACGTTAGAACCCCATTGACGTCTATGGGACTCGAACGTTCGAAATCAAAAGTGCTCATTTTAAAGGCTAATTTGCATGGTATTGTCCTAAAAAGGGTTTGGGGACCCGGGTCCTACCCCAGGGGACATGTATCAATGCAAAAAAAACTTTTAAAAACGGCCGTTTTTTCGGGAGCAGTGATTTTAATGATGCTTAAAGTAAAAAAAAAAAAAGTGAAATATTCCTTTAAATATCGTACCTGGGGGGTGTCTATAGTATGCCTGTAAAGTGACGCGTGTTTCCCATGTTTAGAACAGTCCCTGCACCAAATGTCATTTTTAAAGGAAAAAATCTCATTTAAAACTGCTTGCGGGTTTAATGTAATGTCGGGTCCTGGCAATATGGATGAAAATCAGTGAGACAAACGGCATGGGTACCCCCCAGTCCATTACCAGGCCCTTTGGGTCTTGTATGGATATTAAGGGGAACCCCGCACCCAAATTAAAATAAGGAAAGGTGTGGGGCCACCAGGCCCTATATACTCTGAACAGCAGTATACAGGCGGTGCAAACAAGACAGGGACTGTAGGTTTGTTGTTAAGTAGAATCTGTTTGTAATTTTGAACATTTTTAACGTGTTTAGCTCCAGCCAAAAAATCTTTTCTAAGCTTTTTGGAAAACATAGGGAAGGGTTATCACCCCTGTGACATTTGTTTTGCTGTCTTTCCTCCTCTTCAGAAGATTTCACCTCACTTTTTTGTCCCAATGAAAAATGTTTTTTGAAAATTTGGGTTTTTTTGTGGAACAAGGATTGGAAAGCATCAGTGGAAAGGAGAAATTGTTTTCCCATATTAACTCTTACAGGAGAGAATTTCCCTTCCTAGGGGTAGATTTCATCTCACTTCCTGTTGTCTCCTTCCGTTTGCAAGTAGGAGTCGTTTGTAAGTTAGATGTTTGAAAGTAGGGTCCTGCCCTATATACTCAGCAGAAATTTGGGCCTTAGGTGTTGCTGTGGCCACAACACTGTAAGCCCTCACAGGGCCCTGCTGTGAAATATTAGATCAAGAATTGTAATTACATGCCCCTGTTGAACAGGAGCTGAAAAATTAGGCCTTAGGCACTGGTGCTGGTGCCACAACACTGCAACCCCTCACAGACACTCTAGTTGGAACGCAGGAACGAGCCCTGCTGCAAATTATTGCTTCAAAAATTGTAATTACACGCCCCTGTTAGACAGGGGCAGAAAAATTGGGCCTTAGGCACTGGTGCTGGTGCCACAACACTGCAACCCCTCACAGACACTCTAGTTGGAACGCAGGAACGAGCCCTGCTGCAAAGTATTGCATCAAAAATTGTAATTACACGCCCCTGTTAGACAGGGGCAGAAAAATTGGGCCCTAGGCACTGGTGCTGGTGCCACAACACTGCAACCCCTCACAGACACTCTAGTTGGAATGCAGGAACGAGCCCTGCTGCAAAGTATTACATCAAAAATTGTAATTACACGCCCCTGTTAAACAGGGGCTGAAAAATTGTGCCTTAGGCACTGGTGGTGGCGCCCAGAACCAAAAATGTTCTTACAAGCTATCAGCGTGATGATTGAGGAGGAAGAGGATAATTACTCAGGGATAGTCACTCAGCATCAGCATAGGCAGTCTTTGAAGGGATCTGAGATTTCAAAAAAAATTATTCGGTTACATCAGCATCAGGTGCTTGGTAGCTGGTGGTGATCCAAGACTCATTCATTTTTATGAAGGTCAGCCGATCGACCGAGTCGGTGGACAGACGCACCCTGTGATCGGTTACCACGCCTCCAGCAGCACTGAATGTGCGTTCCGAAAGAACGCTGGATGCAGGACAGGCCAGTAGCTCAATTGCATACTGTGCAAGCTCTGGCCAGTGATCCATCCTCAAGACCCAGTAACCCAGAGGATTTTCGGTGGGAAAGGTGTCCAAGTCTGATCTTGCCCCTAGGTATTCCTGCACCATGTAAAACAGACGCTGGCGATGGTTGCTGGAACCGATCATACCTTGGGGCTGCGGACCAAAAAATTGTCTGAACGCATCGGTCAGACGGCCACCTTCTCCACCGCTCCTTCTTTGACTGACCGAAGCCTCAGCAACACGTTGTCCAGAAACAGGAGTTTGTAACCTCCCAGTCTCTGGGAACGCGTTGCACAGACCTTTCTGCAAGGCCTCCCGAAGATGTTTCATCCTCTGCTCCCTCTGCGATGGCAAGATAAGGTCCGCAACCTTACCCTTGTAACGTGGATCAAGGAGGGTTGCCAGCCAGTATTGGTCCTTCTCCTTGATACCACGAATACGAGGATCCTTACGCAGGCTTTGCAGGATCAGGGAGGCCATGCAGCGTAGGTTTGCTGAGGCATTCGGTCCGGAGTCCTCTGGGTCACTAAGAACGACATGGTCCGCAGCCACCTCCTCCCAGCCACGTACAAGTCCATGTGTTTCTTGGGACTGATCCCTTAAAGACTGCTGCTGATGCTGAGTGCCAGGCTCCACCTCCATACTGACACAATCTTCCTCCTCCTCCTCTTCCTCCTCGTCCTCTTCCTGTGTGATCGGCGGGCACGCAGGAACACTGTCTGGATAAAGGGGGCCTTGAGAGCTAAGGAAGTCCTCCTCTTCCTGCCTCTGTTCTGCCTCAAGTGCCCTGTCCATTATTCCACGCAGCGTGTGCTCCAACAGGTGGACAAGGGGGACAGTGTCACTGATGCATGCACTGTCACTGCTCACCATCCTCGTGGCCTCCTCGAATGGTGACAGGACAGTGCATGCATCCCTGATCATGGCCCACTGGCGTGGGGAAAAAAAACCAAGCTCCCCTGACCCTGTCCTGGTGCCATAGTCGCACAGGTACTCATTGATGGCCCTCTGCTGCGTGTGCAGCCGCTGCAGCATGGCCAACGTTGAGTTCCACCTGGTGGGCATGTCACAGATTAGGCGGTTCTTGGGCAGGTTAAACTCCTTTTGGAGGTCCGTCAGCCGAGCACTGGCATTATATGACCGGCGGAAATGCACACAGACTTTCCTGGCCTGCCTCAGGACATCCTGTAAGCCCGGGTACCTGCCCAAGAACCGCTGCACCACCAAGTTAAGGACGTGAGCCAAACAGGGCACATGGGTCATTTGTCCCTGTCGGAGGGCAGAGAGGAGGTTGGTGCCATTGTCGCAAACCACCATTCCTGCCTTAAGTTGGCGTGGCGTCAACCACCTCTGAACCTGCCCCTGCAGAGCTGACAGAACCTCTGCCCCAGTGTGGCTCCTGTCCCCCAAGCACACCAGCTCAAGCACCGCATGGCATCTTTTGGCCTGCGTACTTGCGTAGCCCCTTGAACGCCTACGGAGCACCGCTGGTTCCGAGGAAAAGGCCATGGAGGAAGAAGAAGAGGAGGGGGTGGAGGAGAGAGGTGTGTCACAATCAGCATTTTGGAGGCGTGGTGGCGGAACAACCTCCAACACTACTGCACCTTGTCCTGCATCCTTCCCAGCTGCCAGCAGAGTCACCCAATGCGCCGTGAAACTTAGGTAACGTCCCTGTCCATGCCTGCTGGACCATGAGTCAGCGGTAATATGCACCTTACCGCTGACCGCCCTGTCCAGCGAGGCATGGACATTGCCTTCCACATGCCGGTAGAGAGCCGGAATCGCCTTCCGTGAGAAAAAGTGGCGTTTGGGTACCTGCCACTGAGGAACTGCACATTCCACAAACTCACGGAAGGGGGCAGAGTCTACCAACTGAAAAGGCAGCAGTTGAAGTGCTAGCAATTTTGCCAAGCTAGCATTCAACCGCTGGGCATGTGGATGGCTGGGAGCAAACTTCTTTCGGCGGTGCAGCAGCTGGGGCAGGGAAATTTGCCTGGTACAATCTGACGTCGGTGTACCAAAAGCAGATTGCCCACAAGTACTTGGCTGTGACACACCTAATTCTACACCTTCATTCCTCTCACTGCAGGTCTCAGAGAGGACTGAAGGTCTAGTGGGGTTGGAAATCTCAGCTGATGAGGAGCAAGGAGAGATCCTCTTTGTTCTTTGGTGTGGGTCTTTTAGATACGCTTGCCAACGAACTGCATGGCAGGTCAACATATGTCTGGTCAAGCATGTGGTACCCAAGCGGGAGATATTTTGGCCACGCGAGATACGCTTGAGACATATGTTGCAAATAGCAGCGGTGCGATCTGATGCACTCGTCTCAAAAAAGGCCCACACCAAAGAACTTTTTGAATAACGCGCAGAGACTGCAGCGCCCTGCACATGTGGAGCTTTGGGGTGTGATGCAGTCAATGTGCTGCCCTTAGGCTGGCCCCTGGAGGGCATCCTGCCTCGTTGGTGATGTGCTGCCGCCTCCTCCTCCTCCTCCTCCTCCTCCTCCTCCTCCTCCTCCTCTCTCCTATCAGGCACCCACGTTGAGTCAGTGACCTCATCATCCCCTCCCTCCTCATCACTGGAGCAAACCTGGCAGTATGCTGCAGCAGGGGGAGCATGACTGCCAGATTGCTGTCCTTCTTGGGCACCCCCTCTGTCCGCGCTCATGTTACTGCCTTCATCGAGCTCAGTATCGTCATCAGAGCCTTCCAAACGCTGGGCATCCTCCTGGAGCATGTACCCAACACTGTGGTCAAACAGTTCGAGGGAATCCTCATGAGGACATGGTGGAGCTAGGGAAGGAGTCACTGATGACATTGAGCTGAGGGAAGAGGCCGCTGCTTTGCCAGACAAAGCACCCTGGGCATGGGTGAGAGAGGATGAGGAGGATGAGGACGGCTTGGTCATCCACTCGACCAAGTCTTCCGCATGTTGCGGCTCAACATGGCCAGCTGCCGAAAAAAAGGCCAAGCGTGTCCCATGGCCACGTGCTGATGAGGATGCACCGTCTCCACGACCAGCACTAGACACAGAGCCTGCTTGCCCTCTCTTATTGGCTTGTGACTGTCTGCCTCTCCTTCTTGGCCTTCCAGACATACTAATGGCCTGTAGCTGCACTAAGCTGGGATAGAACACCTGTAATTTTCTTCAAGTAGCTTTATATACTGTAACCAGACAAGCCTGCCTGTCAGTAGGAAGATAACAGGAACGGATCTAGCTGAACACTGTGAGCAGGACGCACTGTACTAAATGTAAATAGTCTAGCTGCCTGACCGTGGTACTAATAGGATCAAATAGAACACCTGTAATTTTCTTCAGGTAGCTTTATATACTGTAACCAGACAAGCCTGCCTGTCAGTAGGAAGATAACAGGAACGGATCTAGCTGTACACTGTGAGCAGGACGCACTGTACTAAATGTAAATAGTCTAGCTGCCTGACCGTGGTACTAATAGGATCAAATAGAACACCTGTAATTTTCTTCAGGTAGCTTTATATACTGTAACCAGACAAGCCTGCCTGTCAGTAGGAAGATAACAGGAACGGATCTAGCTGAACACTGTGAGCAGGACGCACTGTACTAAATGTAAATAGTCTAGCTGCCTGACCGTGGTACTAATAGGATCAAATAGAACACCTGTAATTTTCTTCAGGTAGCTTTATATACTGTAACCAGACAAGCCTGCCGGTCAGTAGGAATTTAACAGGAACGGATCTAGCTGAACACTGTGAGCAGGACGCACTGCACTAAATGTAAATAGCAGGAACGGATCTAGCTGAACACTGTGAGCAGGACGCACTGCACTAAATGTAAATAGCAGGAACGGATCTAGCTGAACACTGTGAGCAGGACGCACTGCACTAAATGTAAATAGCAGGAACGGATCTAGCTGAACACTGTGAGCAGGACGCACTGCACTAAATGTAAATAGCAGGAACGGATCTAGCTGAACACTGTGAGCAGGACGCACTGCACTAAATGTAAATTGCAGGAACGGATCTAGCTGAACACTGTGAGCAGGACGCACTGCACTAAATGTAAATAGTCTAGAAGATAACAGGAACGGATCTAGCTGAACACTGTGAGCAGGACGCACTGCACTAAATGTAAATAGCAGGAACGGATCTAGCTGAACACTGTGAGCAGGACGCACTGCACTAAATGTAAATAGCAGGAACGGATCTAGCTGAACACTGTGAGCAGGACGCACTGCACTAAATGTAAATTGCAGGAACGGATCTAGCTGAACACTGTGAGCAGGACGCACTGCACTAAATGTAAATAGTCTAGAAGATAACAGGAACGGATCTAGCTGAACACTGTGAGCAGGACGCACTGCACTAAATGTAAATAGCAGGAACGGATCTAGCTGAACACTGTGAGCAGGACGCACTGCATTAAATGTAAATAGTCTAGATAGAAGATAACAGGAACGGATCTAGCTAAACTGAATACAGTGTATATATATATATCTAACACCTGGGATGCATATATATACACAATACACTGTAAGTGCAGCTAACTGACTGACTGTTCTGCCTAATCTATCTAACTCAAATCAAATGACACTGTCTCTCTCTCTCTCTATCTCTCAGCACACCGGAACACACACTACACAGGGCCGCCGTGCAGGCGGCCTTATATAGTGTGGGGTGTGTACTAAATCCCCTGAGCCATAATTGGCCAAAGCCACCCTGGCTTTGGCCAATTACAGCTCTCTCTACTGACGGCGCTGTGATTGGCCAAGCATGCGGGTCATAGTGCATGCTTGGCCAATCATCAGCCAGCAATGCACTGCGATGCCGCAGTGAATTATGGGCCGTGACGCGCCACACGAATTTAGCGCGAACGGCCCATAACGTTCGCAATTCGGCGAACGGTCGAACAGCCGATGTTCGAGTCGAACATGGGTTCGACTCGAACACGAAGCTCATCCCTAGTTTCTAGTTACAGGTGTATTATTACAGTAATATGAGCAGGAGGGGGGACCTCCTCTTCTACTGTATATAAGACTTGTATTTTGGTTCTAATAAACAGTCCATGTTCAGCAACTAAACAAGTATCATCTTGTTTTGTGCTTGTGAGCAGTTGGAATATCTGATATCTATATTCAGACTGGGAGGAAGTGGTATATGATGAAGCATTCAAGCTGAGTATGGGACATTTCGTTACATTGGTGGCAAGCAGTGGGATGCTTCCTGCAGTCTGGGACATCCAAACCTACACCTGGATCAAAGGTCCGGATAGCAGGAGAGGATAGGAGAGGTACAGATACCAGCCGCCATGGAAGAGGAATTCAGAAGGAGGTTGCAAGAGATGCAGATACAGCACAGAGGACCAGTATCAGAGCAGGTCCTGCTGGGATGGTTTGATTCTATCTGCTGCGAACTCTGAAAGGAAGCGCTAGCCTGTGAGCAGCAATATCAGGCAAAAGTTCTCCCCTCCATCCAGGAAAGGTACTGGTGGCAGTATGGATTGCGGGTGCCGTTTTTGGGAGAAAAACTGCACAAGGAACAGACAGCTAAATTAAGCAGGTTGGTCTGGGAAGAGATGCAGCTGGATGAAAGCTACAGTAGGTGACCATGATATTGTGTCAATCTCGCCGCTGTTATCGGCGAGATTTGACACCTGCGAGCCCTATCGTGGGAGCCAGCGCTGAGCTGGCTCGCTCATCGGGAAAGGAAAACTGTTTTTTTCGTTTTGCGATGAGCGACAGGCATTGCTGACAGCTGTCTGATATGAATCATGAGGGGGAACACCACGCTAAATTTTAAATAAAAAACCAGCATGGGTTCCCCCCAGGGGCATACCAGGCCCTTAGGTCTGGTATGGATTTTAAGAGGAACCCCCTACGCCGAAAAAATGGCGTGGGGGTCCCCCCAAAATCCATACCAGACCCTTATCCGAGCAGGCAGCCCGGCCAGTCAGGAAAGGGGGTGGGGACGAGCAAGCGCCCGCCCCCCTCCTGAACCGTACCAGGCCGCATGCCCTCAACATGGCCCCCCCACCCCAAAGCACCTTGTCCCCATGTCTTCCCGACAACCCTGGCCGTTGGTTTCGGGGTCTGCGGGCGGAGGGCTTATTGGAATTCAGGAGCCCCTTTAATAGGGGGACCCCCAGATCCTGGCCCTCCCACCCTATGTGAATGAGCATGGGGTACATCGTACCCCTACCCATTCACCCGGGGGGAGAGTGTCAGTAAAAAAAACACACTACACAGGTTTTTAAAGTAATTTATTAGGCAGCTCCGGGGGTCTTCTTCCGACTTCGGGGGTCTTCTTCTGACTTCTCCGCTCTCTCCGGCCTCTTCTCCCAGTGTCCGGTTCTTCTCCCACTCTCCTGTTCTTCTGCCGGGCTCCTCCACTATCTTCTGCTCTTTTGCCGCTCTTTTGCTAGCGGTGGCCCAGTCTTCTCTGTCTTCTCCGTCGTCTTGTTCCCTCTTCTCTTCTTCCGATGTTGACTCGACGCTCTCTCCCGCTGTAATGCTGTGTGAGCGGTGCGCAATGACTTATATAGGCATGGGGCGTGGTCACCGGGTGATGTCACCCAGTGACCCCGCCCCTTATGACATCACAGTCCCATCATGCCTCTGGCCTGTGACGTCATAAGGGGGTGGGGTCACCGGGTGACATCACCTGGTGACCACGCCTCATGCCTATATAAGTGATCGCGCACCGCTCACACAGCATTACAGCGGGAGAGAGCATCGTGTCAACATCGGAAGAAGAGAAGAGGGAACAAGACGACGGAGAAGACCGGGCCACCGGTAGCAAAAGAGCGGCAAAAGAGCAGAAGATAGCGGAGGAGCCCGGCAGAAGAACAGGAGAGTGGGAGAAGAACCGGACACCGGGAGAAGAGGCCGGACACCGGGAGAAGAACCGGACACTGGGAGAAAAGGCTGGAGAGAGCGGAGAAGTCAGAAAAAGACCCCCGAAGTTGGAAGAAGATCCCGGAGCTACCTAATAAATTACTTTAAAAACCTGTGTAGTGCGTTTTTTTATTGACACCTTTTCCCCCAGGTGAATGGGTAGGGGTACGATGTAAACCATACTCATTCACATAGGGTGGGGGGCTGGGATCTGGGGGCCCCCCTTATTAAAGGGGGCTCCCATATTCAGATAAGCCCTCCGCCCGCAGATCCTGACAACCAACGGCCAGGGTTGTCGGGAAGAGGCCCTTGTCCTCATCAACATGGGGACAAGGTGCTTTGGGGTGGGGGGCCCTGCCTCAAAGCACCCACCCCCCATGTTGAGGGCATGTGGCCTGGTACGGTTCAGGAGGGGGGGCGCTCACTCGTCCCCACCCCCTTTCTTGACCGGCCGGGCTGCGTGCTCGGATAAGGGTCTGGTATGGACTTTGGGGGGGACCCCCACACCGTTTTTTTGGCGTAGGGGTTCCCCTTAAAATCCATACCAGACCTAAGGGCTTTGTATGCCCCTGGGGGGGAACCCATGCTGGTTTTTTATTTAAAAATTGGCGCGGCGTTCCCCCTCATGATTCATACCAGACAGCTGTCAGCAATGCCTGTCGCTCATTGCGAAAGGAAAAAACTGTTTTCCTTTCCCGATGAGCGAGCCAGCGCGAGATGCACAGTGCCTTGTCACCAAGAACCAATGGGAACACATTCTCGCGGTCAGGTACTGTACAGAGCCCTCCGGTGGCATGTATCCCAAGCATGCCCTTGGATAGAGGATGACAGCCCAACGGAAGGCTTTGGCTACGGTGGCCTGGGACTGTTGTATGTGAAGCTGACAGGGGACCCTAACTTTGGGAGTGATTTGGAGTGGTGGTTGGACGAAATCATGGATTTTAGAGAAGGGCTACTGAACATCTCGGAAGTGTACTGGGCACTGGAAGATATAGATTTTCTGGCCGTTCAAGAATGGGAGCTGGAGATCGCTTACAGACGGGTGCTAGACTCTGCTCAGCGCCAGGGCTGGGCTCCCTTTGCCTGGGACTATCAGGAAATACCAGTTGACAACTCTGAAATCTTGGCTGAAGAGTCAGCAATGTGGCAGAGTAACAGTGTGCTTTGCCAACCTGCCCCTGCAGATATGGATGCAGAGGTCTTATGGAGGATGCAGCAAGTGCTGACTGACCTGATCCTGTTTCTGCATGGGATGATCTTGGATGGAGGAATGTGTCTGTCCAGCAGCATGCCAGAGAATCGGCAGTGGAAAATCTGGAGTTTGCCATCCCCAAAGCTGAAGTGCTGACAACAGGGCAGAGCTCTGCGAACCTCTGCCCAGCACTGATAGCATCTTCTGGGTTCCACGGACAGGAGTTGGGGAATTTAAGGTTCACTTTAAGGGTTAATACACATATTCTGAAGCCTGCCCACTGTGGAGATAAAATGCATACTCTGGAGGGTGGTCACTGTGAGGTAACACACATGCTCTAGAGACTAGCCATTAACACACAGGTTGGCCACTGAAAAGTTTATACAAATAATCTGAAGGCTGCCTTCTGAATGGTTAACACTCCTCAAGCTCTGGAGACTTTTTCGCTGTAAGGTAACACTCATAAGGTTTACCACGTAAGGGTCAATACACATACTCTGGAGAATGGTCACTCACAGGGCTCGAGTCCTGCAGGAACACATGGGTACGGCATTCCTGTACTTTTTCTACAGCAGGAACACCATTCCCATTAGCAGCTGCATCCTGCAGGACTGGCCTTTGAAGTATGCGAGCTGTATGGCAGCAGCGCTCATAAAAAATATGTCTGTGGGCTGACAGCTGGCCAGCTCGTACATGATGGCCCATTTTCGGCTGGGCAGGCGCATGCACAGTGGTGTAATGGTACTGGAAACAGGCCCGGATTTACTCCCTTTGCCGCCCCAAGGCCGGGTCCTTCAATGCTGCCCCCCCCCCACACACACACACACACCACATCCTTTATCGATGACTTCTACAATAGATCAATTAAAAACATATCTCCATACACGAGAACACTGTACAATTAAAGCCAGTTATTTTCAGACTAAAAATACTTCAGGGTAAGTGCACAAGGGGTAAGGATTTTTCGCAGGCAAATTTTCAAGGCAATGGCTGGTGTTAGTGCTTCAATCATCCCCGGCACCATGGTTGTTATGGTGTCAGGATAATTGAAACACATTATTTCTATCATTACATTGTAATATAAAATGAAATAATTCAACTCACCATAATGCAGAATCATTGGGAGCCCTGAGTGTGTCACTTGCCACCATCTCTTGTCACTTGCCACCATGCCTGCCACCAGATGGGGATGTCACTTGCCACTATGCCTGCCACCAGATGGGGATGTCACTTGCCACCATGCCTGCCACCAGATGGGGATGTCACTTGCCACTATGCCTGCCACCAGATGGGGATGTCACTTGCTACGCTGCCTGCCACCAGATGGGGATGTCACTTGCCACGCTGCCTGCCACCAGATGGGGATGTCACTTGCCACGCTGCCTGCCACCAGATGGGGATGTCACTTGCCACGCTGCCTGCCACCAGATGGGGATGTCACTTGCCACGCTGCCTGCCACCAGATGGGGATGTCACTTGCCACCATGCCTGCCACCAGATGGGGATGTCCCTTGCCACGCTGCCTGCCACCAGATGGGGATGTCCCTTGCCACGCTGCCTGCCACCAGATGGGGATGTCACTTGCCACCATGCCTGCCACCAGATGGTGATGTCACTTGCTACGCTGCCTGCCACCAGATGGGGATGTCACTTGCCACTATGCCTGCCACCAGAAGGGGGTGTCACTTGCCACGCTGCCTGCCACCAGATGGGGGTGTCACTTGCCACGCTGCCTGCCACCAGATGGGGATGCCCCTTGCCACACTGCCTGCCACCAGATGGGGATGTCACTTGCCACTATGCCTGCCACCAGATGGGGATGCCCCTTGCCACACTGCCTGCCACCAGATGGGGATGTCACTTGCCACTATGCCTGCCACCAGATGGGGATATCACTTGCCACTATGCCTGCCACCAGATGGAGATGTCACTTGCCACGCTGCCTGCCACCAGATGGGGATGCCCCTTGCCACACTGCCTGCCACCAGATGGGGATGTCACTTGCCACACTGCCTGCCACCAGATGGGGATGCCACTTGCCACTATGCCTGCCACCAGATGGAGATGTCACTTGCCACGCTGCCTGCCACCAGATGGGGATGCCCCTTGCCACACTGCCTGCCACCAGATGGGAATGTCACTTGCCACTATGCCTGCCACCAGATGGAGATGTCACTTGTCACACTGCCTGCCACCAGATGGGGATGTCACTTGCCACGCTGCCTGCCACCAGATGGGGATGTCACTTGCCACCATGCCTGCCACCAGATGGGGATGTCCCTTGCCACGCTGCCTGCCACCAGATGGGGATGTCCCTTGCCACGCTGCCTGCCACCAGATGGGGATGTCACTTGCCACCATGCCTGCCACCAGATGGTGATGTCACTTGCTACGCTGCCTGCCACCAGATGGGGATGTCACTTGCCACTATGCCTGCCACCAGATGGGGGTGTCACTTGCCACGCTGCCTGCCACCAGATGGGGGTGTCACTTGCCACGCTGCCTGCCACCAGATGGGGATGCCCCTTGCCACACTGCCTGCCACCAGATGGGGATGTCACTTGCCACTATGCCTGCCACCAGATGGGGATGCCCCTTGCCACACTGCCTGCCACCAGATGGGGATGTCACTTGCCACTATGCCTGCCACCAGATGGGGATATCACTTGCCACTATGCCTGCCACCAGATGGAGATGTCACTTGCCACGCTGCCTGCCACCAGATGGGGATGCCCCTTGCCACACTGCCTGCCACCAGATGGGGATGTCACTTGCCACACTGCCTGCCACCAGATGGGGATGCCACTTGCCACTATGCCTGCCACCAGATGGAGATGTCACTTGCCACGCTGCCTGCCACCAGATGGGGATGCCCCTTGCCACACTGCCTGCCACCAGATGGGGATGTCACTTGCCACTATGCCTGCCACCAGATGGAGATGTCACTTGTCACACTGCCTGCCACCAGATGGGGATGTCACTTGCCACGCTGCCTGCCACCAGATGGGGATGTCTCTTGCCACGCTGCCTGCCACCAGATGGGGATGTCACTTGCCACGCTGCCTGCCACCAGATGGGGATGTCACTTGCCACCATGCCTGCCACCAGATGGGGATGTCCCTTGCCACGCTGCCTGCCACCAGATGGGGATGTCACTTGCCACCTTGCCTGCCACCAGATGGGGATGTCCCTTGCCACGCTGCCTGCCACCAGATGGGGATGTCACTTGCCACGCTGCCTGCCACCAGATGGGGATGTCCCTTGCCACACTGCCTGCCACCAGATGGGGATGTCACTTGCCACCAGATTGGGATGTCCCTTGCCATGCTGCCTGCCATCAGAAGGAGGGCGGAACAGCGGTGCGGGCAATGAGGGATGTCATCTCTCTCCCCCGCCGCTGCACCGCTGCCATTGCTAGCTACTCTCGATTTTTTAAAAATGGCGCCGGGCGGCGCAATCACGCTACTGCGCATGCACCACCCGGCCGAGCGCTTACGAGCTTTCCCGAGCCCGGCCAGCTTCGGAACGGCGCATGCGCAGTTGCGTGGTTGGCTCGCGGGCGCGGCCATCTTTTCTATGGGCACTGGTGCCCATAACAGACTTTAATGGGCAGCACGAAAGGGGGGGGTGGCCGCGAAGTCGCTGCATGAGCGGCGCCGCCCCTACACCACTGCCGCCCCGAGGCCTGGCCTCAGTGGCCTTGTGACAAATCCGGCCCTGTCTGGAAAGGAAGGCAGTAACACTTGGTCTCGGGTCTCGACAGGCCGTAGCACCTCGCCACAGTAGAGAGCAGAAGCACAGTTGCAGTACACTGATGTGAGTGTCTCGGTGGTGGCGCCTTGTTACAGCAGAGAGGAAGACACTGATGTGAGGGGGGCAGAGGAGGACATTACTGGGGGAGTGAAGGGGGCAAAGGAGGGAATTACTGTGGGGGAGAGGTGAAAGGGGGCATAGGACATTACCGTGGGGCGTGAAGGGGGTAGAGGTGGACATTACTGGGGGGGGGGCGAAAGGGGACAGAGGTGGGCATTACTGGGGGGTGAAGGGGGCCGATATGGACATTACTAGGGGGATGAAGGGGGCAGGGGAGGACATTACTTTGGGGGGTACAGGTGAAGGGGCATAGGACATTACCGGGGGGTGAAGGGGACAGAGGTGGACATTACTTGGGGGGTGAAGGGGGCAGATGTGGACATTACTGTGGGGGTGAAGGGGCAGAGGAGGACATTATTGGGGGGGGTGAGGGGGGCAGAGAAGGACGGTCCTGTGGGGGCAGGGATCGAGTCTTGCAGGAACTCATGGGAACACACTTTTTAATTTTTGAGGTGGGGGGGAATCTTGGGTGAGTTCCCACTCTTTTTTCCCAGGACTTGACCCCTGTTAACACACATAATCTAGAGACTGGCCACCAAAGGGTTAGCACACTATGGAGACTGGTCACTGTGGGCTCTAAATAATTTGTTACCAGATCCGATATTGTTTGATTTGGCAACAATATATCATTGTATTCAGGGCCGGAACAAGGGGTGGGCAGAAGGGACAGCTGCCCTAAGCGCAGCGTTTATTATAGGGATGGGGGTGCGCCACAAGTTCCTACTACTATAAGGCTGACAGGAGTAGTGACGGCAGCATCACTACTCAGCTCAGCACTAGAAGTGGCAAGGAGAGGAGGAGGGAGCTGGAAGAATGTAAAATAAAATCAAAGAATTTCCAAGCTCAACTTACCAACCAGCCTGCGACCAACCAAATGAACCTGCCTAACAGTATGCGTTAAAAACAGGGGTTTAGTTGTACACATTTGCAAATACATGCATAAGCTGCAGGCCACGGAAAGGCACCCTGTATCCTGCAGACCCTAACTCTAATTTTGAAGAGTATCCACAGTGGGAGCACATGTATTCTAATGGATAGATGAAGGGCAGATGACTGGAGGGAGCCCAACCCCCTTAAATGCACAGGAGCACACTGAACACCCAGCACATTGCACAATGGCAGCAAAGGTGTCAGTGCGTTGTCTGACCAATATGTCAACAATACAAAAAAAGGTCACTGCCCCCACCTATTACTGGTCTTCACAGCAAGGAGCACTGGAAGGACAAACGCATGTAAAATAAAACCAAAGAATTTCCAAGCTCAACTTATCAACCAGCCTGCGACCAACTAAATTAACCTGCCTAACAGTATGCATTAAAAACAGGGGTTTAGTTGCACACATTTGCAAATACATGCATAAGCTGCACGCCAGGGCAAGGCACTCTGTATCCTGCAGACCCTAAAGAGGTGCAGGCTGTGCTCTTTCTCCCCCTCCTCCTCATAAGCTTGCACCTAATGAAGGGGGGGGATTTGGCATCTTTGCCCTGGACACTGGGTGATCTTGTCCGGGCACTGATTGTGTTATAAATGAAAAGCATTTCACCTAATCAACATTTTATAAATGAACACACATTTTCTAATGCTAGATACATACTGTATTTTTAATTTTCTTATTCCATACACCGGCACACAAACTCTTTAGCTTCTAACAGCTTTATTCTAACTTTATTTTCACAAATTCTATTTATTTGGTACACATACAGTATGTCTCTTCCCCTACACTGATAAAGGAGAAATGTTCTGCACCTCCCCCACTGGTTTCTTCCTTTTTTAAACTTCAACTTGAATGGGCAAACTGTTCCTTGTACCATTGTACAATATATATTTCTTCCACCTGTACCTGTGAATTGTTTTGCCCAGGAGAAGTGGCAGACTCAACAACAAAAATGTAATATATTGCAACTTTCCAGTCCTAGCATGTGGTAGTTAGGGGCAGATCCAGGGGGGGGCAATGGGGCAATTGCTCCCCCTGAGAAAATAGTAAGCAGGCCGGGTGGCCGGCGGGTGAGCGGGCGGGCAGTCAGGTCAGTAGGCGGCCGGTAAGTGAGCGGAGCGTGCGAACAGGCCAGTAAATGGGCTAGCGGGTGAGCAGAGCGGGTGGGCAGTCACGCCAGTAAGCAGGCCACTGGGTGAACGGGAAGGTAATAAAGTGAGCGGGCGGATGAGGGAGCAGAGAGATGACATCATCTCTCACTGCCCGCACTCACATGTGCTGAAAAACTGGGGAGAGAAGCCTGTTTCTCTACTGTCACTGTTGTTGCAGGATAGTGACAAGCTGCATCTGGTGGCAATTAGCGTGGCAAGTGACAATCCGAATCTGGTGGCAATAAACTTGGCAAGTGACCAGCTGCATCTGGTGGCAACTAATGTGTCAAGGGACAAGCTGCATCTGGTGGCAATTAACGTGGCAAGTGACCAGCTGCATCTGGTGGCAATTAACGTGGCAAGTGACCAGCTGCATCTGGTGGCAATTAACGTGGCAAGTGACAAGTTGCATCTGGTGGCAATTAACGTGGCAAGTGACAAGCTGTATCTGGTGGCAGGCAATGTGGCAAGTGACAGTCCACATCCGGTGGCAAGTAACATGGCAAGTGACAATCCGCATCTGGTGGCAATTAACGTAGCAAGTGACAAGCTGCATCTGGGCTGTATCTGGTTGCAGGCGACATGGCAAGTGACAAGCTGCATCTGGTGGCAGGCAATGGTGGCAAGTGAGAATCCACATCTGGTGCCAGGTGACGTGGCAAGTGACAATCTGCATCTGGTGGCAAGTAGGAATCCACATCTGGTGGCAGGTGACGGTGGCAAGTGACACACTCGGGGCTTCCACTGATTCTGCATTATGAGGAGTTTAACGATTTCATTTTATATTGCAATGTAATAATAGAAATAATGCTCTTCAATCATCCTGACACCATAACAACCATGGTGCCAGGATGATTGAAGTGCCAACACCAGCCATTGCCCTGACAAATTGCCTGTGAAAACCTTATTTTCTGGGAGTGCCCCTCCCAAGACTAGATGCTGGATCCACCCCTGGTGGTAGCTGCATTCGTTTTCCTTTTTTAGGTCAAGAAGAGTTTCTGCAAGTACAGAAATACACCTGCTGTGTCAGAAACCTTGTGTCCTTGTAACTTTCTGTGGATTGAAAATAAGTTTAACCACTTGCACTTTCACCCGCTTTCTGATCAGGCACATTTTCAGCTTTCAGCGCTGTCACATTTTCAATGACAATTGTGCGGTCATACAACACTGTACCCAAATTCATTTTTATAATTTTTTTCCCACAAATAGAGCTTACTTTTGGTGGTATTTGATCACCACTGGGGGTTTTATTTTTTGCTAAACAAATGAAAAAAGACTGAAACGTTTGAAAAAAAAAGTTTTTCTTCGTTTCAGTTATAAAAATTTGGAAATAATTACTTTTTCTCCTTCACTGATGTGCACCGATGAGGCTGCACTGACGGGCACAGATGAGGTGGCACTGATAAGGCGGCACTGATGGGAACTGATCAGGTGGCAATAATATGCAGCACTAATATGCAGCACTGATATGCAGCACTGATGGGCACTGATAGGTGGCACTGATGGGCACTGATAGATGGCACTGATAGGTAGCACTGATGAGGAGACACTGACAGCCATTACTGATGGGCACTGATTGGCATTTGTGATGGGCACTAACAGGCATTACTGATGAGCACTGATTGGCATTACTGATGGGTACTGATTGGCATTTGTGATGGGCACTGAGTGTCATCTGATGGGCACTGATTGGCATCTGTGGTGGGCACCTCTGATGGGGGCTGCGCTGATAATCAGTGCAATGATGCCTGTCAGGAGAGCCACTGATTGGGAGACATGTGCACAGAATATTTTGTTTCGGAATTTCGTTTTCGTTCGAAAAATAAATTTATTTAGTTACTCCCGAAATTTGTTTTTATTTATTTTGTTTTTCGTTAAAAATTGCATTCGTCCGAAAATCCAAATTAATTAAGGTCGAATCTGTCATTGAAGGCTTATGGTGTCTGTCGAATGTTCAAAGAAGATTCGACGGAGCAGCTAAACTGTACGACGCCGTATAGTTTACCTGCTCCATCGAATCTTCTTAGAACTTTCAACAGACACAATAAGCCCAAGTGCGTGTGTACTTAGTTCTAGCTATTTCACTGCTCCTCCTCCTCTTTGGTTACAATCAGCCAATAACATTCATCATCATCATTATTTTTATTTATCTTTTCTCCCCTACGACGAATCTTTTCTCCCCTACATCGAATCTTTTCTCTCTATGTAGAATAATCTTGGACTAATAGAGTTAAGGTTAGGCACATTCGACCACAGGTTTAATGGACACAGATTGTTATTGTCATCATCATGTCGAATCTCCTATCTATATCGAACTGTCGTAGCAACGAAAACGAAAATAAAGCATTTGTTTATGTCGGATCTTTCGTTTTTCGGACTCTGCACTTTCGTTATCGTTCGTTAAAACAATAACGAAAATACCTGAAATTCGGACGAAAATGCATTCGGACGAAAACGAATGCACATGTCTACTGATTGGCTCTCCTCTGCTCGCACCTTGTCAGCATGAACTGAGGAAAGCAGATTACCGGCACTTCCTGGTTACCACTGTGATCAGCTGTGATTGGTCACAGCTGATCACATGGTAAAGAGCCTATGTCGGAGGCTCTTTACCGAGATCAGAGATACGGTGTGTCAGACAGCACCACCGATCGCCGCTCTGCGCACCCCTGGGGGCGGCTTATCCTGCTGGATGTCATATGATGCCCAGTCAGGATAACCGATCCTCCGCTCGGCCGTCATTCTGCTATAGGCCGGGCAGGATGTGGTTAAAACAATGTGGTCAGCTTTCCCAGTCATCTTTTCTTATATGAACTACAAAACATATCCTCTTATGGTAGTCCAAATCAGGAGAGCAACACTGCCCATCGATTGATACAATATGGTGAGTTAGCATGGTCGCCCTAGGACAGGAAAGTGTGTTACTGGCAGGATCATCAAGTTAAAATAAAAGGAGAAAAGCCTGTAAAATAGAAACACTAATACAGACACTGCATCTAAGAACTAATAATCTGCAATAATTTAAAATTTTTTGTTTTGGGTTTAAATACACTTTAGTTTCAGAAATGATTGAAAATATTACAGGGTAAGAGGCAAAACGAAACCTCTCCCTATTATTTGTAAGATATTGACAGTACAAACAGAGCAAAATGTGTCCATTCCATGGCGTTCTGTTATATATAAGACCAAGATCACACTAAGAAAAGATTATAAAGTGCTATTTATAGAAAAGACTATCCAAAGTCTGTATGCTTGACTGAATGGAAAACAAAAAATATATGTTTAGGGCGCACAGGGCTAGCGTAGTCTAGATAATGTCTCTATGTAAGGCAGTCCAAAATAAACATGAGGGTGCTGGTGGAAGTGATGGAAGTTGTGGGATGATAATCTTCAGCACAAAGGGCTGCAACTTTAAAAGACTGAAGCAGGGTCTATAGGAATACAAAAAGACAAACAAAGGCGCCTCTAAGTGCAGAAGAAAAACAAGTTTAATGCCCCAACTGGGTTCAAAAAGCACTTACAGGATGGAAGGTGTAATCAGGCACTTCATGAATAAGGCTGCATTGGAAAGGGTCACGGTGGGAGGAAGCATTCAGAGCGGATGGATGTTGTAACTGGCAGCAGCAGCGTGGAACACATGGAGCCGCTGTGAAGCCGGCGTCGTCAGCAAGGAAAGACGGCGTAGCCGGAAGTGATGTCATCCACTCGAGCGGTTCCTTAGCCAGCCTGGACCGCAAACAAACAGCCGAAGGGAGGATGTGATGTCATCAAGAAGGGACGCGTTTCGGAACAGTCATTCGTTCCTTTATCAACCTATGGCTATAATGATGACTATGCATGATATATATACACACGCTCTAGTAATGGGTTGGCCGGGGGCGGGGGCAACAATCAGAATTTGATTCATGATAATGACTTCATATAAAAAGTCTAAATACATTTAAATACATAGAAACACAAATAGCAGCATTCTAAAAAGGAGGCAATGAAAAAGATGTAAAAAATATATATAAAATATATAAGATATATAGAAAAGGAAAAATAAAAATAAGAATTAAGATAATGAAGAGTTAAAAAAGACAGAATATATAATGTATTGTATCATTAGGGTGTCTGATATGGACGGAACAACAATCATACATGCACAACAGCATGATACGAATGAATGGGGGCAAGCAAGCGTATATAAATAGCAGTCTAAGATTAGAAATTGGGACATATGTGTCACCAATACTATCAGAGTATAATAATATTAAACTACCATGAATAAAAAATATATATAAAAAAATATTAAACTACCATGAATAAAAAACTACTGTAATAAAGAAAGGGGCCTGGATTAGTAACTACAAAAAAGGAAATATTATCATAGTATGGCACTGACTTCAAAATCCTCATTTAACCCTCCAGGGGCTAAAACATTTAATAGAAAGATCCAGTACATTTCCCTGTGACATAATCGTCGGTAGCGTTCGGCTGGGGGAAGATCTTTTGACATTGCCTCAATGACCCATACTTTAAGGCCCTTAGTGGACTTATCGTGGGCGTGGAGGTAGTGTCTAGGGACACTATGGTTGTCTAATCCACCTTCAATGAACCGGCGATGTTCGCCAAAGCGTTTACGTAGTGGTCGAATGGTCCGTCCTACATAAAATAAGCCACAGGGACATGTGAGGCAATATATAACATGGTCAGATGAGCATGTATGAAAACCCTTTATTGGGTATGTTTTGCCTTTAACGTGAAAGTCTTTCTGGCCATGTACCACAAAGCTACAGGTCTTGCAGAGAGGCTTACGGCACTGGTACATCCCAGAGATGGCTAGGAACGTGGGCATATGGTGGCCAGGAGGCAAAGGTGTGGCCTTGAGTTTACTGGTCGCTACCTTACTTTTGATGTTGGGTGCCTTTCTATAGGCAAATTGAGGTCTATTAGGCAGAGTGGAAAAAAGGTGTTCATCTTATAATAGCAGAGGCCAGTGTCTTTTTACAATATTTTCCATTTGCTTATGTTGAGTATGGAATTGAGTGATGAAACGTAAACTGCTCTTCTGGGGGCGTGGACGAGTGTTCTCAGTGGACGGTATGCTCTTATATTGTTGATAAGCTGCATCTACAAGATCAACAGGAAAACCCTTTTCGAGAAATTTTTCTTTCAAAATTTTACCTTCAATATCATAGTCATTGTTTAGGGTGCAATTCTTTTTTAGCCTACAGAACTGACTTTTGGGTACATTGTGCAACCATAGGGGGTGGTGACAGCTATTGTAATGGAGAAAAGAATTCCCAGCTGTTGGCTTGATGTAATTTCTGGCATGTATCTCTTTACCTATCCAAAAAAGTTCGAGGTCCAAAAAAGCTAGTTTGTTTTGATCGATGACAGAGGTAAAGGTAAGGCCCATGCTGTTGGTGTTACAGTATCTGACGAAGTCAGAAAAGACTGATGCATTGCCATCCCATATAATAATCACGTCATCTATATACCGGCCATAAAAAACAATGTGGGAAAAAAACGGATTGTTATTCCATATATATTGGTGCTCCCAGTGCCCCATGGTAAGGTTCGCATATGAGGGTGCAAAGTGTGCCCCCATAGCTGTACCTTGTATCTGCAGAAAAAAATCATCCTCAAATTTGAAATAATTGTGTGTAAGGCAGAAAGAAGTGGCTTCAACAATGAAGGAGGCTTGTCTCGGATTTAGCATGGGGTCTTGGCAGAGAAAGAACTGTAGGGCATTGAGGCCCACTTCGTGGGGTATGGATGTATATAAGGATTGGACATCTAGAGAGGCCCAATGGTAGTTGGTGTCCCAAGAGTACGTTGTTAAGATTTCTAGCAGATGGACACCGTCTCTGATGTGCGACTGGAGGGATTGGGCCAATGGCTGGAGGAACTGGTCTATATATTGTGAGAGTCCGCTACTAATACTGTCCATTGACGCCACAATCGGTCGCCCGGGTGGTGCTTTTAGGTCTTTATGCACCTTGGGCAGATGGTAGAAATAAGGTGTAAAGTGTACTTCTTTAATCAGAAAGGAAGCTTCTTGTTGGGTGATAATGTTGTCATTCAGTGCTGTCTTGACAAGGGAAGAAGCTTCGAGGGTAAATGAGGGTAGAGGGTCTTTGGTAAGTCTGATATATGTGTTGTTATCAGATAGCAATCGAGTGGCTTCGGAGACATAATCAGCTCTATTTTGTATCACTATACCTCCCCCTTTGTCGGCACTCTTGATAACCAAATCCAAATTATTGGTAAGTGTGTCAAGGGCTCTTTGTTCACAATGAGTGAGATTGGAGATGGCTTTTTTATTTTTATTTTTGTTACAGAGTTCCTGTATTTCCGCGTGGACAATGCGGTAAAAAGCATCAATGCATGAGCCTTTGGACTGAGTAGGATAAAACACCGAAGGGGGTTTAAAAGTGGTGTTTTGAATAGGTGGAGAGGTTATTAAATGTTGTGTGTATAAAAAGTAATCATTCTCATGATCTGCCGGAGGAGAAGATGGAGTGAGGGGATGGCTGTATAGTTCTTCCAAAATGGAGAGGGGATCACTTTCTGTGTGGGCATCAATTGTGTTGTGTGACACATCAGGTTTATAGGAGTCAGTATGTGGGCAGTGTTTTGTGGATTGGATGTTAAAAAATCTCTTTAAAGTAAGTAACTTATCAACAATATAAGAGCATACCGTCCACTGAGAACACTCGTCCACGCCCCCAGAAGAGCAGTTTACGTTTCATCACTCAATTCCATACTCAACATAAGCAAATGGAAAATATTGTAAAAAGACACTGGCCTCTGCTATTACAAGATGAACACCTTCTTTCCACTCTGCCTAATAGACCTCAATTTGCCTATAGAAAGGCACCCAACATCAAAAGTAAGGTAGCGACCAGTAAACTCAAGGCCACACCTTTGCCTCCTGGCCACCATATGCCCACGTTCCTAGCCATCTCTGGGATGTACCAGTGCCGTAAGCCTCTCTGCAAGACCTGTAGCTTTGTGGTACATGGCCAGAAAGACTTTCACGTTAAAGGCAAAACATACCCAATAAAGGGTTTTCATACATGCTCATCTGACCATGTTATATATTGCCTCACATGTCCCTGTGGCTTATTTTATGTAGGACGGACCATTCGACCACTACGTAAACGCTTTGGCGAACATCGCCGGTTCATTGAAGGTGGATTAGACAACCATAGTGTCCCTAGACACTACCTCCACGCCCACGATAAGTCCACTAAGGGCCTTAAAGTATGGGTCATTGAGGCAATGTCAAAAGATCTTCCCCCAGCCGAACGCTACCGACGATTATGTCACAGGGAAATGTACTGGATCTTTCTATTAAATGTTTTAGCCCCTGGAGGGTTAAATGAGGATTTTGAAGTCAGTGCCATACTATGATAATATTTTCTTTTTTGTAGTTACTAATCCAGGCCCCTTTCTTTATTACAGTAGTTTTTTATTCATGGTAGTTTAATATTTTTTTATATATATTTTTTATTCATGGTAGTTTATTATTATTATACTCTGATAGTATTGGTGACACATATGTCCCAATTTCTAATCTTAGACTGCTATTTATATACGCTTGCTTGCCCCCATTCATTCGTATCATGCTGTTGTGCATGTATGGTTGTTGTTCCGTCCATATCAGACACCCTAATGATACAATACATTATATATTCTGTCTTTTTTAACTCTTCATTATCTTAATTCTTATTTTTATTTTTCCTTTTCTATATATCTTATATATTTTATATATATTTTTTACATCTTTTTCATTGCCTCCTTTTTAGAATGCTGCTATTTGTGTTTCTATGTATTTAAATGTATTTAGACGTTTTTATATGAAGTCATTATCATGAATCAAATTCTGATTGTTGCCCCCGCCCCCGGCCAACCCATTACTAGAGCGTGTGTATATATATCATGCATAGTCATCATTATAGCCATAGGTTGATAAAGGAACGAATGACTGTTCCGAAACGCGTCCCTTCTTGATGACATCACATCCTCCCTTCGGCTGTTTGTTTGCGGTCCAGGCTGGCTAAGGAACCGCTCGAGTGGATGACATCACTTCCGGCTACGCCGTCTTTCCTTGCTGACGACGCCGGCTTCACAGCGGCTCCCTGTGTTCCACGCTGCTGCTGCCAGTTACAACATCCATCCGCTCTGAATGCTTCCTCCCACCGTGACCCTTTCCAATGCAGCCTTATTCATGAAGTGCCTGATTACACCTTCCATCCTGTAAGTGCTTTTTGAACCCAGTTGGGGCATTAAACTTGTTTTTCTTCTGCACTTGGGCGGCACAGTGGTGCAGTGGTTAGCACTCTCGCCTAGCAGTAAAAAAGGGTCGCTGGTTCGAATCCCAACCACGACACTACCTGCCTGGAGTTTGCATGTTCTCCCTGTGCCTGCGTGGGTTTCCTCCGGGTGCTCCGGTTTCCTCCCACACTCCAAAGACATGCTGGTAGGTTAATTGGCTTCTGTCCAAAATTGACCCTAGTATATGAATGGGGACCTTGGATTGAGGGTAGGGACTGATGTGAGTGTGCGATGTACAGGGTTAGGGACAAGGGTCAGGGTTGTGGACACACACTCGCTCAGGTTGAACTGGATGGACTGATGTCTTTATTCAACCTTACTAACTATGTAACTATGTAACTTAGAGGCGCCTTTGTTTGTCTTTTTGTATGCTTGACTGAAAAGGCTCCAAGTCCATTGGAAAGTGTAATTACACTAATTTACCCTAGGACTGATAAGAAAGTGTAATGTGCAATCTACTGTTATAAAAATGTAATGTACTGTTATAAAAAAGAGACCAAATTACAGCTGTAAAACCACCAGCCAGTGTCAGAGTACACATCACCCTTCATCATAAAAGGAACTATTGTATAACTACCGTATTTATCGGCGTATAACACGCACTTTTTTCCCCTTAAAATCAGGGGAAGATCGTGGGTGCGTGTTATACGCCGATCCCCACTCTCTGTGTGCCAAAAAAGCCACGAGCGCCGCGAAAACACCGAGCGCCGATGGAAAAAAACGAGCGCCGATGGAAAAAAACGAGCGCCGCTGAAAAAGACCGAGCTGAGTGCTCGGCTCCACTCACAGTCACGCCGCCCCGCCTCCCTGCTGGGGATGAGAAGCGAGCGCTTCCGAAAAAGACCGAGTCGAGTATACTGTGTACTCGGCTAGGCTCGCAGTCCCGCCCAGCTCCTTTGATGGACATAACACTCCGTCCAATGGCAGGACTGGGCGGGACTGCGATCGGAGCCGAGCCGAGTACACAGTATACTCGGCTCGGTCTTTTTCGGAAGCGCTCGCTTCTCATCCTCAGCAGGGAGGCGGGGCAGCGTGACGAGCCGAGTACACAGGCTCTGTCAATCGGCGGCAGATTTAAATGGCGCGAACAGCGCAAGGCTGCACTCGGCATGGCTGCATTGGGCAAGGCTGCACTGGGCAAGACTACACTGGGTAAGGCTACACTGGGCAAGGCTGCATTGGGCAAGGCTTCACTGGGCAAGGCTGTACATGGCAAGGCTGTTCATGGCAAGGCTGTACATGGCAAGACTGCACTGGGCAAGGCTGCACTGGGCAAGGCTGCACTGGGCAAGGCTGCACTGGGTAAGGCTGCACTGGGCAAGGCTGCACTGGGCAAGGCTGCACTGGGTAAGGCTGCACTGGGCAAGGCTGTACATGGCAAGACTGCACTGGGCAAGACTGCACAGGGCAAGGCTGCACTGGGCAAGGCTGCACTGGGCAAGGCTGCACTGGGCAAGACTGCATATGACTAAGGGCAAGGCTGCTTATGACAATGGGCAAGGCTGAAAATAGACACTGATCATTCTGCAATGATGGACAAGGCTACAGATGAACACTGATGAGGCTGCATTGATGGGCATTTAAATGTAAGTTTTTTTCCTTAAACTTCCCTCCTAAAAGCTTTTTTCCTTAAAGTGCTCTCCTAAACTTGGGGTGCGTGTTATACGCCGGCGCATGTTATACGCCGATAAATACGGTATTTATCCCTGTAATAATCTTTGTTGTTGGTTAACCACTTGCCTACCGGGCACTCTAATGCCGCGTACACACGAGCGGACTTTACGGCAGACTTTGCCCGGCGTACTGGATTTCGTCAGACAATTCGATCGTGTGTGGGCTCCAGCGGACTTTGTTTTCTCAAAAGTTGGACGGACTTAGATTTGAAACACGTTTTAAATCAATCCGTCAAAATCGAGTCCAGTCGAAAAGTCCGCTCGTCTGTATGCTAGTTCGACCGACAAAAAAGCACGCTAGGGCAGCTATTGGCTACTGGCTATGAACTACCTTGTTTTAGTCTGGTCGTACGTCATCACGTACGAATTTGACGGACTTTGGTGGATTGTGTGTAGGCAAGTCCATTCATTTAGAAAGTCCATCGTAAAGTCCGTTGAAAAGTCCGCCGGGCAAAGTCTGCCGTAAAGTCCGACCGTGTGTACGCGGCATAACACCCTTCCTACCCAGACCAATTTTCAGCTTTCAGCGCGGTCATACTTTGAATGACAATTGCACGGTCACACAACATTATACTCATATGAAATATTTATTATTTTTTCACACAAATAGAGATTTCTTTTCGTGGCATTTAATCACTGCTGGATTTTTTTTCCCGCTAAATAAAAAAAAAGATGAAACATTTTGAAGAAAAAAAAATAAAAAATTTATAGTTCGTTATAAAATTTTGCAAACAGATAATTTTTCTCCTTCACTTATGTGCACTGATGAGGCGTCACTGATGGGCACTGATAGGAGGCACTGATGGGTACTGGTAGGCAGCACTGATAGGTGACACTGATGAGGAGGCACTAATGGGCACTGATTGGTGGCACTGATTGGTGGCACCACTGATGGGCACTGTTGGGACTGCACTGATAATCTGGACACTGATAACCAGTGCCCTGATTATCAGTGTCGAAGTCCCTTTCACACAACCCTGTTATCATCTCTCTCCTTTCCTCATCCTGTCAGCGTGAGGAAAGGAATGCCGACAACCGGCTTGTGCTTACATCATGATCAGCTGTTGTTGGACACAGCTGATAACGTGGTAAAGGGTCGCTGTGACTGTCCCTTTACCCTGATCTGTGATCAGCTGTGTCATAAGGACACAGCAATAACAGAGTGCGCCGCCTGTGGCCACAGGGGTGCGTGGTGGGCGCAATCACGGGAGGATGTCACATGAAGCCCTCCCAGAACTGGGCGGCCACTCTATAGCCGTCATTCGGCTATAGTGCGATCAGCAAGTGGCTAAAGGTAGGTGCATGCCCCCTACTAAGACAATGTAAGCAGTGCTGTATTCTGGCCTAGTCCGACAAGGCCCAGGCCTAGGGTGGCACTTTGTGGGGGCGGACCCCCACACAAATAGAGCCTCCCCTCCTTCTCCGGAGTCAGTCCATTCACTGCCGGAGGTTTCTGGCTGCAGCGTCTCTCACATAGAGCTGATACACCGTGTGCTCAGAGTTCCCCCCTCCCCCACCCCTCTGCACAGACAGGAGAGCAGAGAGAGAGAACTGCTCAGCCTCCTGTGTCTCCAGGGTGGAGCCTCAAGATCGGTGGGATTGTGGCTTCAGCGGACAGACCCAGCTACATTCTGCATATCTTGGAGGGAATGAAAGTAAGATACCGATCATCCTCACTGTCTCTTCTTAAAAACCTCACACCTCTGTTTCTCCCATTATCTGAAATAGGGAGGTCTCTCTGATAATGAACCCTCCATGTCCTTGGTGCTAGGAGAGGACTGTGCTTTTCTTCTCTGCATCAATTGACACATGTACACTGCTGCTTACATGTATAGTTAACTCTTTACAGCTCAATATCTGCAGGTTGGTGCTTCTGGAATCAATGGCATTTAACACCTTAGGTTACTATCACACTGAAGCGCTTTACAGGCGCTATAGCACTAAAAATAGTGCCTACAACGCGCCTCTCCTGTCACTCCAATGTGAAAGCCTGAGTACTTTCACACTGGGGCGCTGCTCTGGCAGGGCGCTCAAAAAGTCCTGCAAGCAGCTTCTTTGAGGCACTTTATACACCACTCCTAAAGCGCCCCTGCCCATTGAAATCAATGGGCAGCGCCGCAAAGCCCTTTTCTGGCCGATAGCGGGGGTTAAAAGCGCCTTGCTAGCCGCCGAAGCCCCCAACATCCCCGTGTAAAAGTGCCCTTAGTGTTTGCTTGTATATATGTGGTAACCCTTCATAGCTACCTGTATGGCTAATGCTGCCTTCTGACATATGAAGAAAAGTGTCATTTCTGATCATAGATAAGTCTGGATTTTATTACCTATCCTGCTGACTACATTAAAGTGGATGTAAACCCAATGTCATCCTTTCTAAACTACTGCCATAGGGGTTATCTATAAGGATATGCATGCCTCCTGCATGTATCTTTACCTGTCAAATGTCTCCCCTCTGTCTGGTATGAGAGCCGAAAATCTGCAGATTCTGTGGGCGGGTCTTTTGTCTGGAGCTCAGTGGGTGGAGTTGTGATGTCAGTAGACTCCCCGCCCACCTCTACACTCCCCTTGTCAATATGCATTTTCTCCTGTGTATTTCTTACACTGAACTTCTGCTATGATCTCTAACATCCAGTGAAAAGACAGGAAAGTAACCACATGACTTCAGCATGCCAAATCATGCTGAGGTGTGGAACAGCCAATCCTTGCAAAGCTTCTGAAGAAAGGAGTGGGGGTGGGAATTAAAAAATAATGCATGTCTTAGGCTAGTGTACGAGATATGTAAATCACCTGTCACTCACAGCAAGGGGGAGGATTTTACAAAGTTTTTCTCTGTTTGTTAAGTTTTATCTCACTGAACAATAAAAGAGGATTGCTCAGAGCTGGATTAACTCTTTGTGGTAAGACTGGGCTGAAATGATAGGAAATCTTATACTCTACATTATGACATCAAAAAGAAAAAAAAAAACTGGGGTTTACATTAGGCATGTGCAATTCGTTTCGTTCCGAATTCGTATTTTAAAGAATTTCGACAAATTAGTAATATTCGTAAATTTGATAAAATTGAACATTCGTAAATTCGGGCATTCGTACATTAGTAAATTTGTAAATTCGAAAATTCGGAAATCTGAAATAATAGTTAACTAATAATAACTTAACTATTAGTAATTACTAGTCACTTTTAAATTATAGGTATTGTAATTTCCTTTCAAATTTGGCTGTTAGTGAACGTAACACATACAAATTTATCTGAAGTTATGAATGATCCGAAAAAACAGGATGGAACGTAATGAATTAATAATAGTAAATAACAATAATAATAATAACATTTATTATTATTTATTATTAATTTGTTCCGTTCCATTTGTTTAGATGCTTTGGATAATTCGTAACTTCGGATAAATTGGTATTTGTTACGTTCACTGATTATAATTTAATAGTTAGTTACTATTTCAGATTTTTGAATTTTCGGGTTTTTGAATTTTCAAACTTTGAATTTACAAATTTTAGAATTTTCTAATTTACAAATGTATGATTTTACGAATTTACGAATGTATGAATTTACAAATGTGCAAATGTAAAAATGTATGAATGAATGAATGTACGAATGAACGAATGTTCGAATTTACGAATGTACGAATGAACGCATTTACGAATTTATGAATGAACGAATTTACGAATCGCGATCATAACGAAAAAAATAATAAACTAATGAAACGAAAACGAAAATGAACTAATTTTTTGGCTGTGCACATGTCTAGTTTACATTCACTTTAAGCCCAGGTTCACACTGATTCGGGTTAGAAATCGTGTGGGTTCAGCTGAACTGGCCACGATTTCAAACTGGCAATGCAGTCTGACTTCGGTGGGGGGGATTTGACAGACATCTGTGTGGGTTCATGCACAGATGTCTATACAAATCGCACCCAAAGTCACCAAAAGTAGTACAGGAAGTACTTTTGGGAATCATTGCAGTGCCGCAAAGTCGGCATCGCACCAATTCGGACGGTGCCATTGCTGCCAAATCGGCCCGAAGCGAAAAGGTGCTTAAAGAGGAACTGCAGTCTGCTCACATAATTTGGTATGATTAGAATGCAATTGAGACCCTTATTGGGTACTAATGAGGCTGCACTGATGGGCACTGGTTAGGCTGCATTGATGGGCACTGGTGAAGCTGCATTGATGGGCACTGATGAGGCTATGCTGATGGGCACTGGCAAGGCTGCGCTGATGGGCAGTGGTGAGGCTGCGCTTATGGGCAATGATGAGGCTGCATTGATGGGCACTGATGAGGCTGCTTTAATGGCCACTGATGAGGCTGCTTTGATGGGCACTGATGAGGCTGCCTTGAAGGGCAACTTCCTCTGACCCTCTAACTTCCTCTGACCCTCTAATGCCGTGTACACACGAGTGGACTTTCGATGGACTGAACCCCAAAGGACTTTTTGACGGACTTTTAACGGAGTTCCGATGGAGTTCCGACACAACGGACTTGCCTACACACGATCACATCAAAGTCCGACTGATTCGAATGTGATGACGTACGACCGGACTAGAATAAGGAAGTTCATAGCCAGTAGCCAATAGCTGCCCTTGTGTCGTTGTTTGTCCGTCAGACTAGCATACAGACGAACAGATTTTTCGACCGGACTCGAGTCCGTTGGAAAGATTTGAAACATGTTCTATTTCTAAAGTCCGTCTGATTTTTCAACAGCAAAGGTCCGATGAAGCCCACACACGATCGAATTGTCCAGTGGATTTGTTCCGTCGGACCTTTGCTGTCAAAAAGTCCGGTTGTGTGTACACGGCATAACTTCCTCTGACACTCCAACTTCCTCTGACCCTTCAACTTCCTCGGACCCTTCAACTTCCTCTGACCCTCTAACTTGCTCTGACCCTCTAACTTACTCTGACCCTCTAATTTCCTCTGACCCTCTAACTTACTCTAACCCTCTAACTTCCTCTGAACCTTAACTCTCTCCCCCTCTCTTTCCCTAGCTGAGACATCAAAAATAGGAACAATTATAAAAATATAACATTCACATTTAGAAAACATAATGAAAAAAAAAATATAAATTAACATGAAAGTGGCAGTGCCGTTAACAGGTAGGCATTTATAAATTCAAATAAGTAGTTGAACTCTGTTCGTCTGGTTTTGATATTGATGCTGAGGGACATTTCCTCAATGACACAGGCAGGGATATCACTGTATCTGGTGGTCCACTTGGGGGCCCATATTGTGGATTGGTTGGAGACACGATTTGGGTAACTTCAAGTGATTGATTTTTACATGGATATTGACTTGGTTTGTGTTGTTCCATAGGTCTTGATGCAGTTGGATATTGCTTTGGCATGGTTGGTATTTGCTCGTAGAGCTGTGGCGGTCTGTTTTGTTTTAGGGAAATGGTACGAATTTGAGTCGAGTGGTCTCATATTTATTGTTCTTGTCATATCCGGGGCTCTCGTTGGTGAGGATATTACTGAGGCAATTGGTGAAGGAATGGGATATGGGATTCGTGAACTGGGGGTCTCATACATGCTAGAGTGGCAAAACTAGAGGGATAAGGGTTTGGTGCAGGGTTTGAGGCAGAAGCAATGGGAGTAATAATTTGAGTACTAGTACTCTCGTTGGCACTGTTACATGGCGTGGCATACTGAAGGAATGTATGCAATGTTGCACTCCAATCCTCATGTGAAAGTAAAAGTCTGGCAAGACATCTTTGAGAAGAGGCACTAAACTAATAGCAAACATAGTATGAGGGCATCGCTGGGTATCGATTTGTTCAAT
Source organism: Aquarana catesbeiana (assembly GCA_037953035.1). NCBI lineage: Eukaryota > Metazoa > Chordata > Amphibia > Anura > Ranidae > Aquarana > Aquarana catesbeiana. The sequence goes on from JBBHAA010000999.1 coordinate 189,921, forward strand.
GATCCCTGACACTATGTGGAGTAATTTATTTGTCTGGTCTGAGTCTTCAATCTGTTCTGTTGCCCTGCTGCTTCGCTTCCTGCGTGAGGTAGATGTTTGACTTTGCCCTCTGCTTGGAATTTGCCCTCTGCTCCTCCTCCTCCTCCAAACTAGCTTCTGTACTGAAATACAAATATGTGAAATTATGAAATACAAAGTATGAAGGGTGAGAAGTGAAGGTTAGGGGGAGGACAGGTTAATTAGAGAGAGAGAGAGAGAGAGAGAGAGAGAGAGAGAGATGATAGAGAAAACTATTCTTGTCTGATAACTTACTCCCTAAAGTGGGGTACCCATTTAAAAAAAAAGAAAATTAAAAGTCAGCAGCTACAAATACTGCAGCTGCTGACTTTTAATCAGACACTTACCCGTCCCAGGGTCCAGAGATGCGGGGGATCGAAGCCCCGCTCGTCCCCCCCACTGCTCTGCGGCACCGGCATTTTAACTGTGGGCGCCCGGCTGTGGCTTAACAGCTGGGCACCCACTGCGAATGCGCAAGCCGCGCTACTGAGACCGGTCACGTGTCCCAGATGATTGACAAGGGGGAGGGGAGAGAGGCGATCTCCCTTCCTGTGCCGAGGGAAGTGATGTCACCAGCCCAGGCACCGAAGGAGGCAGACTACGAGGGACCCCCTAGCAACAGGCATTTAGAGGTGAGTAAAAAAAAAAATTTCTCCAAATGTTTTTTTTTTGTTTTTTTTTTTTAAGCACAGTACTAATTTTTTTTTGGGGGGGTGGAACTCCACTTTAATTCTAGAACTGGCTTGAGAAAATCCATATATCTGGCGAAGGCATAGGGACGCTTTGGGGGGCACCAGACCCATTTCTTGATTCATGCTCCAGTCTCTGGTGTCTTTGAAGTGTGTCCTTGAGGCTCCACCACCTAGTATGTATGAGTTCTACTGTAATAGAATAAAACATAAATAATTCATTATATATTTTTCTTCCAGGTACATAGCAACTGGAAATGCATGTTGCGGTATAAATTTATTATTGTTCAGCAGTGCTTCCAATTATTTTTTGCGCTGTGTCAACATACATTATCAAGGAAAGAATGTGCCTTGTGGGATGCATGCTGCCTTGTGGGATGCATGCCCTTACATAGGTGGTCAGTGGGATGAATGTGCCTTGTGGGATGCATGCCCTTACATTGGTGGTCAGTGAGATTGGTTGCCAGTGGGAAGAATGTGCCTTGTGGGATGCATGCCCTTACATTGGTGGTCAGTGGGATGCATGCTGCCTTGTGGGATGCATACCCTTCCATTGGTGGGCAGTGGGATTGGTGGTCAGTGGGAAGAATGTGCCTTGTGGAATGCATGCCCTTACATTAGTGGTCAGTGGGATTGGTGGTCAGTGGGATGCATGCTGCCTTGTGGAATGCATGCCCTTACATTGGTAGTCAATGGTATGAATACATAGAAATATACTTACATTTATATTTGCGACTTTTAAATGTGAAGGCTTCCCAGTCTGCATACAAACTTTTACAAATCTCATCCCAGCCTCTGCTCTTCCGGGCATTATTTTTATATTTGGGTATACAGCTGTCCCATATATATGGACTGGCATGGACTAATCTGATGAGCTCCTCGTTGTCGATGCTGTTCTGATGCCTGGGGGCCATGATGGTCTTAACTGTTTGCAGATAGACACGAGACAGGAAACAGGAAGTGACGGGGCAGAACTGGGAGGAGGAGCAGGAGGTGAGTAATTTGCAGCATATCTGAACTAACAATGCGATTCCTGAAAGATTTGCATTGATGCCAATGGAGACTATATTCGCAACGCTGTAAACTCACACAAGACCCTTTTTATTATCGCATTGCATTCGTAGAGGATTCGCAACGCATAGATGTGAACGACCATCATTGAAAAAATGACTTTTAAGGATGACATGCAATTTTTTTTTTTTAACGCATTGTATTCGTTATCAACTTGCAGCAGTGTGAACCGGGCCTTAAAGTGGTTAACCCCTTCCTGACCAGCGGCCGCAATTATACTGCGGCAGGTTGGCTGCCCAGCGCAAGTCGTCGTAGCTGTACTTCAGCTCTTTAAGATGCTTTAGCCGATGCGCATGCCCGGCGGTGCGATGACCGTTGGGCACCTGCGATCGCTCGTGACAGAGTGAGAACCGAAATCTGTGTGTGTAAACACACAAATCCTGGTTCTGTCAGGGGAGAGGAGACAGAGTGTGTGTTCATACTAAGTATGAACACTGATCTTTCATCTCCTCTAGTCACTCCCATCCCCCCACAGTTAGAACACACCTAGGGAACACAGTTAACCCCTTGATCGCCCCCCTAGTGTTAACCCCTTCCCTGCCAATGACATTTATACAGTAATCAATGGCTATTTTTAGCACTGATCGCTGTATAAATGTCAATGGTCCCAAAAAAGTGTCAAAAGTGTCCGATCTGTCTGCCACAATGTCGCAGTCACGATAAAAATTGCTGATCACCACCATTACTAGTAAAAAAATAAATAAATAAAAATGCCATAAATCTATCCCCTATTTTGTAGACACTATAAGTTTTGCACAAACCAATCAATATACGCTTATTGTGATTTTTTTTCTTTTTACCAAAAATATGTAGAAGAATACACATCGGCCTAAACTGATGAAGACATTTTTTTTTTAATTGGGGATATTTATTATAGCAAAAAGTACAAAATATTTATTTATTTTTTAAATTGTCACTCTTATTTTGTTTAGCGCAAAAAATAAGAACCGCAGAGGTGATCAAATACCACCAAAATAAAGCTCTTTGTGGGGAAAAAAAGGACATCAATTTTATTTGGGTACAACGTCGCATGACTGTGCAATTGTCAGTTAAAGCAACGCATTTTTCTATCACAAAAAATGGCCTGGTCAGGAAGGGGGCAAATCCTTCCGGGGCTGAAGTGGTAAAGGGGAACTCCGTGCCAAAATAAAAAAAAATGGTGTGGGGGTCCCCCCAAAATCCATACCAGGCCCTTCAGGTCTTGTATGGATTTTAAGGGGAACCGTGTGCCAATGTTTTTCTTTTTTTAAATGGCAGGGGGGGTCCCCCCAAAATCCATACCAGACCCTGATCTGAGCAAGCAACCTGGCAGTTCAGGATAGGGGGGAGACAAGCGAGCGGCCCCACCTCATTAACCATACCAGGCCGCTCGCCCTCAACATGGGGAGGGTGCTTTGGGGGGCCCCCAGATCCCGCCCCCCATGTGAATGGGTTTGGGGTACATTGTACCCCTGAGAAACAAAAGTCAGAAAATTTGAGGCAACTATGGACTTTCATGGTAAGGCAAAGACTCACATACGCATATGTATAAAAATACAAATTTATTAAGACAAAAGCATGATTAAAATGGTCCTATAGAGAGAGAACACAATACAAATAGACTTAAATCTCTGAAAAAGAACTGAATAAGTAGACATTAGGGATGGGCTGACTGTTTGAGTCGAACGGCTGTTCGATTGTTTGACGAAGATCAAACATTATGGGCCGTTCGCGCCAAATTTGAGCGGCGCAAACAGCCCATAATACATTGCATCATTGCAGTGCTTTGCTGGCTGATGATTGGCCAAGCATGCACTATGACCTGCATGCTTTGGCCAATCACAGCGCCGATTGTGTTTCCAGCTCGATCCCATCACGCTGGTTCTCAGCGACAGGGTACTGTACATCTCGCGCTGGCTGCAATAGGAAAAACACATTTTCCTATTGCAGCGAGCGCAAGAAAGAATTCCCCTCCAAGAGCATACCAGGCCCTTAGGTCTGGTATGGATTTTAAGGGGAATCCCTTACCAGACCTTATCTGAGCACGCAGCCCGGCCGGTCAGGAAAGGGGGTGGGGAGGAGCGAGTGCCCCCCTCCTGAACCGTACCAGGCCGCATGCCCTCAACATGGGGGGGTGGGTGCTTTGGGGAAGGGGGGCACCCTGCGGCCCCCCACCCGAAAGCACCTTGTCCCCATGTTGATGAGGACAAGGGCCTCTTCCCTGGCCGTTGGTTGTCGGGGTCTGCGGGCGGAGGGATTATCGGAATCCGGGAGCCCTCTTTAATAAGGGGGCCCCCAGATCCAGGCCCCCCCACCCTATGTGAATGAGTATGGGGTACATCGTACCCCTACCCATTCACCTGGGGAAAAAGTGTCAATTAAAAAAACACACTAGACAGGTTTTGAAAGTAATTTATTAGGCAGCTCCGGGGTCTTCTTCTGACTTCGGGGCTCTCTTCTGACTTCTACGCTCTCTCCGGCCTTTTCTCCCGGTGTACGGTTCTTCTCCCGCTCTCCGGCCTCTTCTCCTGGTCTCCGGCCTCTACTCCAGGCCTCTGGTTCTTCTCTCGCTCTCCGGTTCTTCTGCCGGGCTCCTCCGCTATCTTCTGCTGCTCTTTTGCTAGGGGTGGCCTGGTCTTCTCCGTCGTCTTGTTCCCTCTTCTCTTCTACCGATGTTGACACCCGGTGACCACGCCCCATGCCTTTATAAGTTGTTGCGAACCTCGCACACGGCATTACAGCGGGAGAGAGCATATATATATATATATATATATATATATATATATATATATATATATACATATATATATATGTCAGGTCACCTAGAGGTTGGGTGACAGATGCACACCGTTGGGATCAGGAGTGCACCACAAGGCAGTTGACCCTACGGCTGACTGCTGCGGATGGGAGTCCGGGTGGCAGGGAAGGCAGGGCCGCTGGGAGACCAACACTGATCCCACCGGGGTTAGAGCGTAGGATTCCCTGGGGCGCGGAGTCTAAGAGCCAACAGGTGTTCACCAGAGCCTCTAGAGGTGAGGATGGACTGGGCTGCAACTGGCTCCAGGTCGCGACCCCCAGGGTCCCCCAGCTCACACCCACAGTAGGCAACAGGAGGATAGGGATAGTAAAGGAATAAGCCAAGGTCAGGGCCACAAGCAGACAAGGACAACAGAGTACACACCAAAGGTTCAGGGTCACAGGCAAACAGGGATAGTCGGAGACACGCCAGAGGTCAGGGTCATGAGCAGACAGGAATAGCCGGGGACACGCCAGAGGTCAGGGTC